>CAJNDS010000236.1:137500-317500 GCA_905221605.1 Symbiodinium natans | reverse complement strand
CAAGAACCGTCAGAGCAACAACAGCAATCGCCACAGCAATATGGCAAGAAGAACACCCTAAACCCTAAACCCTGAACTGAAAAGGGTGTCGGCAGCGGCACCGTCGTGAGGTAGCAGCTCCACCGAGAAGGTTGCGGAGCTGGCGCCCGGAGGGAAGACTGCCAAGCCCTTGACTTCCTTGAAGCAGTTCTCGGCCTGGGTGAGTTTTGCCCAGGAAACTCCAAAAATCGCACTCAATAATTCCTCATAAGGCCTGCACCCTCTGGGTTGAAGGAGCGAAGTTTTAGGGAGTGCTTCGGGGCGGTGGGCTCGGAAACAGAGGCTGCCTCATCCAGAGGGCTCAGCAGAATACATCCCCTTCGGCATTTCGACATGGGGGTTTCCGAACTTAGGCGGCCCTTATTGGGGGTCCTTATGGTAAGAGGATCCGACTATTTGGGGGTCTACAGTAGAGGTCCCTTACTTTCGTACACCCCCACATCAAGCGGTCTGTATAACACGCCTTGGCGGTGCCGACGACGGTGGCGAGCTTCACGCTCACCTCAGGGAAGACCGAGGTTTACCGACTCCGACCCTGTGCCCGGCCCCCTAGGAGCCCAGGTCAGCATAATTGTTCAAACATGTTGTACTTTATGTTTTGTTTCTCTTTAAAATATCTATATATATATATATATATATCTATATATATATATATACATACTCCATAATATATACGATAAATACACAAATCTGTATTCTGTGCATATCTACACACTCTACAGTATTTCCGACATGTTCCATAGTCAACACATGTCAAGATCCCCACCTCGCAGCTCAGGTCCCCAACACGGAGCAGCGTGACGTCGATGCTGCCCTCGGTCTGCCTCAGCGACGCTCGTGGCCCGGCGCAGGGCAAGGACGAGCTTTAGGGTGTATAGGGTTTTTTTGGGGTGGAGTTTTTTTTTGGGTCTCTTTTTTTAGGGGGGGGGGGCCTTTTTTTTCTTGGTCGATTTTCTTGGTTTTCTCTAGGAAAAACCTACTTTCCTTACATTTTGGACGGATTTTCTGTCATTTCCCTTAGGTTTTCGTTGGGTTTTCATAGGGACAAACCTATTTTTTTTACATTTTGGACGGATTTCCTGTGATTTTGTTAGGTTTTCCTTGGTTTTCCTAGGGGGAAAACCCTATTTTCCTTACATTTTGGACAAATATCCTGTCATGTCCTTCGTTTCTTGGGCTTTGAGGCACGCTTGGTACGGCTTAAAAGAAGGGGGGGGGTTGGGGGGGGGGGCACAGCCCCCCCGCTTGCAAAAACACCTCTTGGGCTTGAAGAACGCTCTGCACGGCTTCAAAAAAAACAGAGCGGGGGGGTTGGGGGGGGCGCAGCCCCCCCCTCCCCCATTTGCAAACACAATGCTCACCCGATGTTTTTTCAACTAGTTTCTTGGGTTTGAAGCCGTTGGTACGACTTAAAAGAGCTGGGGGGGGGTTGGGGGGAAAACACAGCCCCCCCCCCCCCATTTGCAAACACCCTGCTCACATGACGGGTCAACAAGTTCTTGGGCTTTGAAGCACGCTCTGCACGGCTTGAAAAAAAAACGAGGTTTTCGTTGGTTTTTCCTAAGGAAACCCTCTTCTGGATTAATTTTTGGACGGATTTCGTCAAACGTCAAAGCGTACGTTGCTTTTCCTTATTTGTCCTGGGAAACCCTATTTGGTTTGTTTTCTTGGTTCCTATCATTCCCTTATATTTCATCATAGGATAGACATCAAATTTTTTTTCAATTTCTTTTCTTGGGCTTTGAAGCACGCTTGGACGGCTTAAAGAAGCGGGGGGGGCAGCCCCCCCCCCCCATTTGCAAACACCATGCTCACATGATGGGTGTCAACAAGTTTCTTGGGCTTTGAAGCACGCTCTGCACGCTTAAAAAAAGCGGGGGGCGCCAGCCCCCCCCCCCCCCCCCATTTGTAAACACAATGCTCACACGATGTTTTTCAACTAGTTTCTTGGGCTTGAAGCACGCTTGGTACGGCTTAAAGAAGCGGGGGGGGGGGGGGGGGGGGCGGCAGCCCCCCCCCCCCTTTTGCAAACACCCTTCTCACATGATGGGTGTCAACAAGTTTCTTGGGCTTTGAAGCACGCTCTGCACGGCTTTAAAAAAAGCGGGGGGGTTGGGGGGGGCGCAGCCCCCCCCCATTTGCAAACACAATGCTCACACGATGTTTTTCAACTAGTTTCTTGGGCTTCGAAGCACGCTTCCTTTCTTCCTTCCTTGCTTCCTTCCTTTCTTCCTTCCTTTCTTCCTTCCTTGCTTCCTTCCTTTCTTCCTTCCCTCCTTTCTTCCTTCCTTCCTTCCTTCCTTCCTTGTTTTCTTCCTTTCTTTCATCCTTCCTTTCTTTCCTTCTTTCCTTCTAAAACCTACCAGAAATAACGCTTTCCTATGAAACCACAGAGAAATTGCTGTTTTTCGTAGGAAAAACCACGAAAATGTATCCAATCCTTTAAAGATATGGAGGGAATGGTGGTTTTCTTAGGAAAAACCAAGAAAATCTACAAAAAACAAAAAAAAAACAAACAGAAAAAAGACCCAACAAAATAGGCCCTCCGTTTTTTTTTGCACCCGCGTAGCTGACCTCTCGTATAGGGTTTTAGGGTTTAGGGTTTGCGGGTTTCGGGTTTAGAGAGTGAGAGAGGGAGAGAGAGAGAGAGAGAGAGAAGAGAGAGAGAAGAGAGAGAGAGAAGAGAGAGAGGAGAGAGAGAGAGAAGAGAGAGAGAGAGAGAAGAGAGAGAGACGAGAGAGAGAAGAGAGAGAGAGAAGAGAGGGAGAAGAGAGAGAGAGAGAAGAGAGAGAGAAGACGGACGAGAAGACAGAGAGAAGAGAGAGAGAAGAGAGAGAGAGAGGGGGATTTAGGGTTTAGGGTTAGGGTTTCGGGTTTTCGGGCTTTAGGATTTAGGGTTTCATATGGGGCCCCCAAAAATTCAGAACACAAGGCGCGAAAACTCCGAGCCCTCAAAATTCCCACAGAAGCTGAAGCTCAAATCGGGCCGCTGTTTGGTGATGGTGTGCTCGGCGAAAAACAGCACCGAGATGCCCGGCAGCGGTAGGAAGCGGGCAGGACCGCAAGAAGATTCCTGGACCAAAACAAACGAAGTCCCCACACGCTCGAACTTGCTGCAAAGGTGTGTTTAGGGCTTAGGGTTTAGGGTTTAGGGTTTAGGGTTTAGGGTTTAGGGTTTAGGGTTTGTACCTAAATGTACCAGCATCCTAGATGTGCAGCAGCATGCGAAAATGTACGAAGCGCACTGCAGTGGGTATCTGAGGGGTTGCTATTTGCCACCTGCCTAGCTGACACTCCGGATTTCGGTTCTGCACACGGACTTGGTCCGATTAACTACTACAACTTGGGGTGTTCCCCCTTATACTAACAGTCCTTATAGGGAGTATAGTAGGGGGTACTATCATGAGCTAAGGGCTGTTAGTGTTGGGGGGACATCCCAAACTACAACAAATCTTGAAACACAAAACACTCTGTCCTGAATAGGCGTTTAGGCTCAACTGGGGCAACACGATCAAGGGGCATCCTTGCACATCATGCCTATCCAAACAACCCACAACTTGCCCCACCCAGTTCACTACCTTAATAAGAGAGCTGACTGGCCAAACGCAAAGACAAGACCAACGCTAGAGATCACCTTCCACAACCATAGCCAATACCAGTTTAGGGTTTCAGGTTGGTTCTCCCTACGCCCCACACACCTCATCGAAGGCAAACCCGAAACCCTAGACCCTACCACCCCCCCTTACTCCTCCCACCCTAAACCCTAAACCCTAAACCCTAAACCCTCAACCCTTATTGTGAAAACGTATCTAAGGCAGGCTTGGGAGTCCTCCAGCTCCCAGGCACTCACTTCTTCCTTGACCTCAATCTCGCGCGACCAGGTGCGCGCGGACCAGAAATGAGCCTCTCTCAGAGAAGCTACCCCGTTTTGGAACCCTAAACTAGGGTTTAGGGTGTAGGTTGTTTTTTTGGCCACCCGCCTGGCTGACTCAGAGAGACACTGCCTAGGGTTTAGGGTTTAGGGTTTCTGCTTTCGGGTTTAGGTTAGGGTTTAGGGCTTTTTCCTTGCGAAATCAATAGGCATTAGGTAGAGGATGAGGGAAATAGAGAGGAAATGGGGGCTTGAGGCTCTCAAGTTCAGCTTCTCAGGATGCTCTCAAGTTCAGCCTCTCGGGCGGGGGGGCGGGTGGGTGGGGCCAAAAACAAACTGTTCTTTTTTCCCCCCCCCCCCCCCCCCCCAATGAATCCAGCATGGACCCCCCCCCCAATGAGGCCAGAATGGGAACTGGTCCTCCTATTGCCACGTTAGTTCCAAAATATGTCGAGTCAGTACACGTACATTCGACATCCCAGACATAATTACAGACAAGTAGACCCTGAGATCCTATGTCTTCCTATTCCGAAAGCATACTCCATGTAGCTGCTGAAAACCTATGTTTCTTGAACCCACAAAACGCAGGCCTCCACGGCGTCCTTTTCTGTTAGGGTAAACCCTCCCTCCAGTTCTTGTTTTCGGAGGACTTGAAGCCCTAGCCGCAGAGGCCCATGTGCAGCAACCCAGCAGCAGAGAGCTTCGGCCTCGGACTGCCAGAGCCACAGGCCTCAACGTTCGTTGGTATTTTCGCTCCCTAGGCTAACAGTCCTTAGTAGAGATTGTAGTACCCCCCGATTATAATCCCTATTAAGGACTGTTAGCAATTAAAAAAAAAAAACGAAACAAAAAACATCCCAGCCTCAACGTCCCAAACCATGCCCGAGGTCCCCAAACACCCCTGCCTTGGCATTCTCCTTGGAAAACTCGTCCATTTTCTGGCAGAGAACCGAGGCAAGCCCCTGTCGCTGGTTGGGCTCCTCCTCCTCCAAAAAAACTTCATGCAAGGGCCCGTCTACTACTACGTAAGGTTCATGGTTACTTATCATCCCAACTAGAACTGTACTCATATGTTCTAAGTAGGTTGTAAGTACAGTTATAATTGGGGTTATACGTACCCATGAACCTCCAAGTACTGTGGAAGACTTGGGTACTTTGTTGTGTGCTTCTGGGGTTGGGGCTTCCAGGTTCTTGGAGCACACGCGGGTCCACAGCATCCTCACCACCTCAGCAACCTCAGCAACTCGGAAGAAGCCTCAAAAAGTCACCCTAAACCCTAAACCCTTAGCCCTAAACCCTAAACCCTAAACCCTGCAAGCCAAACACGACCTCTGCAAAGAAAGCCCTACTGCCAGAGCTCCCCCTCTCCTTCTGGCCCTGGGGAAAGAGAGTACCCGCCAGCTCTGTGAGGATGGTCGGCTTATCCTTGAACAACAAGAACTATGTATGTGTATGTGTAAATATATATGGCTACAATGTCTATATACATATACACATATACATATCCACATGGTATGTATAGTTGCTTATATTCCCTCGGCTTCTGGCCGACAGGCGTCTAGAACAGTACTTCCCTCCCCCGCGATGCGCACACGACACCCCGTGTTGGGCCAGCCCGGCGCACACAAGCGTTGAGAATTTATACTATACTGCATGCCCACACAAAAAGATATGTCCTAATAGCTAACATATGCGCAATATAGCAGCTTGTAGTGCAAATATGTTTACATGTTTTTTTTAATATATACATATATACCTATCTTCCCAAGCTGCGCCCACACAGAGGGCATTGGGCGACTGGGAGTCCGAGCGCTTGAAGGCCTACCAGCCGAACTGCCGTCAGGCAAGTACACAAGGCTTCGCGTGCAGGAAGCGGCGGTGTTCGGCGCAGGGCGTTGGAAACTTCATGTTACTGATGTTGAAACAAAGGTGGGGGGTTGTGTTGCTGCTACGGCTTTTGGCGCTGTTGTCATTGCCAGTGATGTTGCCGTCGTTGCTGATGTTGTCGTTGATGTGCTGGCTGCGGCGGTTCTGATAGTTCTGGCGGTTCTGGCGGTTCTGGTGCCTGTTGGTGCTCTTCTTCTTCCTTCTTCTTCCTTCTTCTTCCTTCTTCTTCCTTCTTCTTCCTTCTTCTTCCTTCTTCTTCCTTCTTCTTCCTTCTTCCTCCTCCTTCTTCTTCTTCTTCCTTCTTCTGCCTTCTTCTTCCTTCTTCTTCCTTCTTCTTGTTCTCCTCGTTGCTTTGCACTGCATGCGAAGCACGCACCCAGAGGGGCTCTGTTCCGACCCATGATTTTGCCCGTGCTACGGGTGTCTGAATAGACTTGTCGTTGCTGTTTGTTTCATGTTGCTGTTTTCCTGTTTGTGCTTGTGCCTGTTGTTGGTTGATAACACGAAAACCCAAGTGAAACCCGAATGGCATAAACCATGGCATTCTGAATTGACTGTGTCGGAAAAGCGGAGGGGTCAGGCAAGTTTCGTTTTGGGGCGCACTCCCAAAGCGTGCTTGTGTGATGCATTAACATGCTTGGTTGCATGAATGCGCACAGGCCAAGAACGAAGAACCAAGTTTGGGGAGAATTCCCAAGAGTGCGTGCAAGAACTTTCAAGCCTTGAGAAAAGCCGAAAAGCACGATCCATTGCACCACCGAGACCATGCGGTTGCTACTGCCATGCCGATGGTCTGATGGTGCTGCTGCTGGTGCTGCTGTTGGGCTGCTGTTGCTGTGGGCATTTGTTGCTGTGCGTTGTCGCAGTGGCGGGGGGGGGCAAAGCAATCGAAAGGTTCCAGCCCTTAGCACTAGCACTATTATCGCTATCAATACCAGCGTGGCGTTTTGCATTAGTCGTGCTCTTCGCCCTGATTCTTAACCCAGTATCCGTATGAAGAACCGCATCACAGATGAGGGTTTCCGACTATTTGGGGATCTATATTAGGGGTCCCTTTTCGTCGAAAACCCCCACATCACTTGGAGGTTCAGGGTTCTTCGTAACGCATTATAAGTGTAGTTGTAACCCACATATAAGCCGCTTGAGTACCCTGATCGGGTCACAATTGGGTTATAAGTACAGTCATACTTGGGTTACCGTAGACCCAAAAACCCTAAACCCTAAACCCTAAGCACCATGAACCTCCAAGTAAGGAGCGCGGGAGCTTCAGGGCACAGCCAGAGGCAAGCGTCGGCAGTTAGAGATGTGCAGAGCACCTCCCACAACATGACCACGAGGACCTCGGCTCTGCCAGAAACCGAGAGCCCTATTCTTGGGGTTAGGGTTTAAGGTCTAGGGTTTAGGGGTTAGGGTTTAGGGCTTAGGGCTTAGGGATTAGGGTTTAGGGTCTCGCACTCGCTGAAGGTTTAGGCTTTAGGGTTTCAGAGCCAAAGGCCGACGCTTACAGTGAACAGGAGGGAATCTTGGGGTCATTCCCTGCACTGCCCTCGCCAAACTCCCACCATTTTGTGCTTCAGAATTTAGGGTTTAGGGTGCAGGGCTTAGGGGTTAGGGTTTAGGGTGTAGGGTTTAGGGTTTAGGGTTTGGGGTTTCGGGTTTGCCCCTCCAGTGTTTCTTAGGCAGTTCCATTTCGGGCCTAAAAAAGCCCAAAGTGGAGCCAGAGCCACCCCGACGAGGATCGATGCCAACTTGGACAGCTGCTCCGGCTCCTGCCAAGTAGGGCATCATGGGGTTAGGGTTTAGGGTTTAGGGTTTAGGGTTTCGACTCTAGGGTTTAGGGTTTAGGGTCTAGGGTTTAGGGTTTCGGGTTTCGGGTTTTGGGTTTCGGGTTTGGGCTCTCCTGGACGCACTAAGGGTTCAGATTTTCGGGTTCAGGGTGGTTTAGGGCACGAATCAAGGTCTTGGCAGCTGCTTCGGTTGAATCGGATCCAGTTCCGGTTCAGGGCGCAAAATGGCTTGCCTCCATGCTTGGTTGCGAAGGTGCTAGTGACAGTGGAGTCCGATTGACCGTGCTTCAAATCGGTAGAGTCCTACAGACAAAGGAGAGAGCGAAACGAGGGAAGGGGGGAAGGATGGATTGAAGGGTGGAAGGGTGCAAGGGAGGGAGGAAGCCGGGGGACAGGGGAAAGAGGTAGCGAAAGCAAGGAAGAATGACCGATCGAATGCAAGTGAGCCTTGCCGCTGGCCATCCACCTCGGCCACGGTACGTCCCACGGCATGTCCCAAGCCAGTGGAGTTGCGCACGCGGCCTCGCGCAGTCACTCGGGTCATGTCAGAGGGCGCTTTGAGCTGCACGAGCCTCCGAACAGATTCTGGAAACACACGCAGAGTGCAGACATCTGACGATCTCAACGATCGCTCCCCTGGGCAACCTGTTCGTCTTCCCTTTTTCCTTGGGCTGCTTCCTTCTGGGGCCCCTGCAGCTGTTCTGCAGGATGGATGTTCCTGGGAGTGCACTGACACAGGTGGTACCGTACGGTACAGTGACCCAGCACCTCAACGAGCTCCTGGCGTTCACAGAAACCAAAAACAAACAGCCGAATTTGCGGCTTGGCAGAATAGCCCAGAGAGATTGAAACTTGATATCTTGAAATGCTCTCCCTGCTTCGCAGGGGACTCAACCCTCCGACTTGGGCTCAGCCGGCTCTGCCTTGACCTCCTTTGGTGGCAGCAAGTTCTCCCAAATCGGCTTCTGAACCTCCCAGATGCCTTTGGCGCATTTCTGGAAGGTGGCCTTTTCGGAGTCGGTTAGGGGCAGCACTGCCACGCGCTGCACACCCTGGCTCGAGAGGCTGCAGGGAAGGCTCAGAAAGACGTCGCCCTCCACGTCGTAGAGGCCGCGCACGCAGGTAGAGACCGGGATGATGGTGCGGGTGTCGTTCAGCACAGCCTTGCAGATGTGAGCGGTGGACATGCCGATGGCCCAGTTGGTGTAGCCCTTGAGGCTGATGATGTCGTACGCAGAGTTGACCACCGACTTGTGGATCTTCTTTAGCGTCTCATTGGGCTCCTCGCCCGGCTCCAGCAGTGGAAGTGCGCCAACGCGGACCGATGACCAAACCGGGATAGAAGAATCCCCGTGCTCACCGATGATGTAGCCGTGGACATTCTTGGGATCCAAATCAATCGACTGGGCGATCAATGTCTGGAACCGGGATGAGTCAAGGCAAGTTCCGGCTCCGAACACCTTGCCCTGCGGGAAGTCAGGACCCGCAAGCTTGGCGGCGATGGCCGTCATGATGTCGCACGGATTGCTAACAATGAGGATGGTTGCATTTGGGGAATACTTCAATACCTCGGGCATGATCTTCTTCATGATGTTGGCGTTGCGGTCCACCAAGCTCAGCCGCGACTCGCCTGGCTGCTGGGCGACACCGGCCGTGATAACGACCATGTCCGAATTCTCGCTGACATCGTAGGTGTCCGACGCCAGAATTGTAGTGTGCTGGTGGAATGCACTGCCTTGCTGGAAGTCCTTCGCCTCGCCCTCCAGCTTCTTTGCAGCGATGTCAACCAGCGCCAGTGTCCCGCATATGTCCTGGTTCAGTATGGCAACGACGCAGCCCAAACCGACTTGACCCATTCCCACGACGGTCACCTTCTTGCTGCTGTGGTTGCCCAGCGGGGTCTCTCTGGCCGGCTTTTGGGGGATCGCCTCGTCGTAGGGTATGGTGTTCACTGTCTTTGCCACGCGGAAGTCAACAAAGTGATCACGGAACTGTGTATCCGGCTCCACAAGGTTCGGCATGGCACCCACGACCCTTCGCCCTTTGCAAACCGGGCGAAATTTGGGGCAAGACAGGTGGCGAGCTTGGAACCAAGGCTTGAGCAGTTCAGCAGTGTGGGCCCCGCTGCTTTCTCGGAATGAAGGCTGAGCGTATGGGCCTAAGGATTCAACTTGATCTGTCGATCCACCATGGAGTGTATATAGCCTTTGGGACAGATAAGGTGCTTTTCCAAGCATGCATGTACGTGCGCGCCGCGCTCATCGGGTGTGAAAGATTCCTGCCGGGCACCTGCAATTGCAACTTACGCAGCGGACCTAGCAGACGGCGGAGGTGTTTTTTTTTCCTAACGTTGGCCCTGGCTCGTGGTCCTTGCTAACGTTGGCCAAGCAATGCCTGGCTCTAAATGCTATGAAATGCAGCATTTCCGGGTGCTTGTAGGCCCTAAATGCCTAAAAACACAGCATTTCTGCCTATTACAAAGCTTGAAATGCTGTAGATTGCAGCATTGCACCTGCTTGCAGGCTCTAAATGATGAAAACACAACATTTTTATGCTATTCTATTAATGCACTATTGTACATGATTGTATATTCTTGAATGCTATTGATATTATTCACCATTCTTGTATATTACTTCATTCTTGCATAGTCTTCTTGATTGTTGCACTTTATTGAATGTTTTGTATATTATTGTATATTTTCGTATATTGTTGTATACTATTGAAAATTATGGTATAATATTGTAAGCTATTCTTATGTATATTTTTGCTTATTAGCGCGTGTTGTTGCGTATTCTTGAATGTTTTGTATATTATTGCATATTGTCGTGAATTATTCAAAAATCTTGAATATTGTGGAATATTATTGTATTTTCTTTATGGTAGTATCTTCTTATAGCTTACTGTATTTTCTTGCAAAATATTGTCCATTCCTGTATGTTGTTGTATATTACTAAATGTTATTGCAAAATATTGTATATTATTATATTATTGTATAGTATTGGATAATGTTGTAAATTGTTGCATGCTCTTGTATATTATTGTAGATATTGTATATTGCTGTGTATTATTGAATATTATTGCATTGTCTTGTATTTTCCTGTACATTATTGTACATTAGTGCATATGGTTGCATATTATTGAAAATTGATGTATATTCGCAATATTCTTGCATACCATTCTCAGTTCTTGTATATTGTTGTATGTTGTTGTATAGTATTCTATGTTACTGTATATTATTGGATATGACAGTGAAATATTGTAAATTGTTGTGTATTGTTATATATTAGTGTATATTCTTGCATATTATTGTATATTATTGTATATTATTGTACATTGTTGTATATTGTTGTATATTGCTGTATATTGTTGTATTTTGCTGTATATTATTGTTAATGTTTTTTATTGTATATTACTGTATCTTCTGGTCTATAGCTGTATTTTTGTAAATAGTTGTATATTATTGTATATTATTGTATATTAGTGTATATTATTGTATGTTATTGTATATTATTGTATATTATTGTATATTATTGTATATTATTGTATATTATTGTATATTATTGGATATTATTGTAAATATGTTGAATTCCTGTATATTCTTGTACATGATTGTACCTTCTTGTGTGTTGATGTTTATTTTGCAAAGACATTGCTCGAATCATGGGTTTGGAAGGGGTTCATATGCTTTAAAGCAAGCTTGCCCGGCTTAAAGAACAGCGGGGGGGTTGGGGGGGGGGGCGCAGCCCCCCCCATTTGCAAACACAATGCTCGCATCATGGGTTTGGAAGGATTCATACGCGTTGAAGCAAGCCTGCCGCCCCCCCCCCCAAAAAAAAAAAATATAATGTGCTGTCTATATTGTATATTTATTCAATGTCAATATCTAATAAATAAAGAAAGAAATGAATAAATAGATATTTATTTATATATACAGAGTTATTAATCTATAATATGTTTTCATAACCTATATGTTATAGTTTATTCTACGTAGAATAAATAAAACACAATACATATTTAGTATATACAAAAAATAGTTATATGGTATTATATTATATGTATATATTCTTATAAGCCATTTTTGTATATATGATATATGTATGTTGTCTATATATTTTCACGTATTATATGATACTACGTTATACTACAGAAATTATTACAACCAAAATCTGATTGCGGGACCGGGAAACGCGGGACCATACTACATGCCTTATTCTACTATTACTACGAAAACATATTACATTGATACAATCAAATGACCGCGGTACCGGGAGACCACGGGACAGAGGACCAAAGGACCGCGGGACCCAAGGACCGCGGGACCCAAGGACCGCGGGACCAGAGGACCACGGAACCAGAGGACCACGGGACCAGAGGACCGCGGGACCAGAGGAGAGGACCAAAGGACCAGGGGACCTGAGGACCACGGGACCACAGGACCAGGGGACCAGATGACCAGAAGGCCTGGGGCCAACGTTACCAAGGCAAACAAGCCAGGGCCAACGTTAGGAAAGAAAAAAACACCGGGCCCCTAGCAGACCACATCCACACTCAGCGATCTAAGTACATCCCGGAGATGGAAGTATGGGCATTTCCCCCAAAGGACACGACTCTATACTTTTGACGGAAACCCCGATATGAGGAATTGACCATAAATGAAACATCCCTCTCAAGTCAACCGACTTCTGTACCCCTCCCCGCCAGCAGTGGAATCCACGAGAGCCGCCATCTGCGCATGGCGCCGAGCTCTACGTTTGTTCGTTTGTGTGCCGAAAGAAGCAAAATGGTTTGGGTCCTGGGTTTGGGTTTCAGGTGTGTCCTTGGGCGTTCGCACAGCTGACCTCAGCATGTCTTGTGTCAGGCCCGCGCATGCGACAGCATAACACATGCAGAGCTATAAGTGGCCGTCTGAGCCGAAACCCAGGGTTCCTCACAGCCAATCGGAAGCAAGCGAAATCAAGCTGAGCGACTGTGCTGTCTATGTCAGACATGCGACATGCCGACTTGCTAGAGGCTCACGAACGACTCTGAATGGCCAGGCTGTGGTGAGCTTAGCTTCCCGAAGCCGCAGACCATAAGGCCAGTCAAAAACACACCCTACTCCACCCACCCCAGTCTAATCAAGAACAATCCCTAAACCCAAAACCCCAAACCCTAAACCCTAAAGTACTAAGCGCTGAATCCGTGCTTCTGGCGTCCGAGCCCCTGACTGAGAAGGTGGTAGCCATCAAGCTGGGGACGATCGTTACGAGGCAAAAAAAAGGCAAGGCTGAGCTGAAAGGTGCCCTCAGATAGGTGTCGTGAGAGGAATGCCTTTCAGTGTCTTGCAGGTCTGCTCCCTTAGCTGAAGTAGCTCAAGTGGCCATAAGTACCCGGTTACCTTAGCATCTACAAGAGCGTGACTGCAAGATGCTTGCCCTTGCGCATGGGAGAGCTCTCCGGTGTACTTGGGTGGCTCGAACCCTTCCATTGCATGCCGCAGTTGATCTGGAAGCCGTTGGCTCCCATGCTTGGGCCGAGATGTGGCAGCCAGACCGCAAGCAAAGACCAAAACACGACCTTGAGCCGACGGCTGAAAGATGTCTGTTGCCCTGCACTTCGATTCGACCGACCCCTCAACCCCAAACATCCCCAAACCCTAACGATTCCAGACCACGACCTCGCTTTTCTGCCCCCGAGATCACAGCCGCCTCCTGCGCAAGTCACCTCGCGCTGGCCGTGGCCTGTTGCGTGTCGTGGCCGGGGTGTTTGGGTCTGGGGCCCCAAGCCCTTTCTAAACCCTTCTTAGCCAAAAGGACTGGCCGAGAACCCGAAACCTAGAGCCGCAAAGTTTCGGGCTTGGGCTGCAGGCACAAGCTTGGTTGCATGTCGAGAGGAAGGGAGGGGGATTCAGTCTCTAATCCGTCCCCAACCCCGTCGCATGCCGGGTTGAAGCTTCCTCTGATTGCCGAACAAGTTCCTACATCTCTGCTCCCGAAGCAGGCTTTCTTTGGATGGGAAACCTACACTGGGAAGCCTTTAAGGGGTCTGCCCACACATGTGAAGTTCTTTATGGTTCCTAGTATGGGCCCTGAACAGGGGTCCCCGATTCTACCCCGTATAACCCTGTAGTTCTTTTATGGTTCTTGCCTGGGAAATCTCGGGTGCAGTCTCTTCACAATGAACCCGTCCTCGTACTCCGAAGGCGTCATAAGACGCCATCGCCCTTCGCCCTGAAGCTCCAGGACCACCTGCCACTTCACTGCAGTCCTAAACCCTAAACCCTACACCCTAAACCCTTTTTGAAGCTGGACTTGCTACCGTAAACCCTAAACCCTAGCCCAGTCATCAGGTCTTGTTTCTGAATGGTGTGCGGGGGCAGGTACTTGAAACTTCCTTGGGAAGGACCCAATCTGTGCCGGCGCCGCGTCATGGTACTTTGCCAAGCTGACGCGGTGTCCCACGCTGACCTGGGAAAGGCTATGCACAAGGCTCAGGGAAGCTGCTCTAAGCCCCCTTTTTTGCATCAGGACTTGTGCAATCTGAGCCCTAAACCCTGAACCCTAAACCCTAAAGCTGGGCACGACCCACTGGACTGTTGTTGTTCTTCCTGGACCCGCCAACAATCTTTCTTGGGCCGCCGGCATAGCCTTCGATGCGGGGCTCTGAGGCAAACCTTCCAGGGTGGGCTTGAGGTTTAGGGTTTAGGGCTTAGAGTTTAGGGTTTGGGGTTTAGGGCTTAGGGTTTAGGGTTTGGGGTTTAGGGTTTAGGGTTTCGGGTTTAGGGTGTAGGGTGTAGGGTGTAGGGTGTAGGGTGTAGGGTTTAGGGTTTCGGGTTTCGGGTGTAGGGTGTAGGGTGTAGGGTGTAGGGTGTAGGGTGTAGGGTTTAGGGTTTAGGGTTTAGGGTTTAGGGTTTAGGGTTTAGGGTTTAGGGTTTAGGGTTTAGGGTTTAGGGTTAGGGTAGGGTTTAGGGTTTAGGGTTTGGGGTTTAGGGTTTAGGGTTTATTTTAGGCCCGATAATCCCCGTAATCAACCCGATAAAGGGCCGTTTGAAGGGGGGTTATAGGGTATAGTAGAGGGCTTAGGGTTCGGAAGGAGTGCGCTTGGCGGCATTCTTGGGCTTCGGAAAATTTCGTTTAGGACCTTTTTGTATTCTTTGTGTTGGGGGGGAAGCTCTGTAATTGTTTTGAGGGGGGGGGGAAGTCAGCTCAGAGCTTGTCAAGCCTGAGGAACTCCCCAAGTCGAAAGCTCTAATTGCTCTGAGCCGCTGCTCATAGACGGTCCTCTCAGCAGCCAATGGCAAGGCACTTGTGGCCTCAGCGCCAGAAGCGCAACGCACAAAGATGCACCCAAAAGCGTAGGAGCAAAAGTATCGACGTTCTGGGGGGTCTGGGAGCCCCTTGCGGTGCCAAAGCTTCAGCGCTGCCGTTCCCAGATGTTCCGCTCTGTTCCGTGCTGTCTGAGGTACATTTGGGCATTTCTCAAAATAGGGGCACCCCTTTGAAACGAAAAGGGACCCTCATTTCCGTCTGTCACAAGCCACAAGACATGATACCGCTCAATCGATCCCAATCGAGCCTCATCCAAGACGACGAAACGCGGCTGCCTGAACATGCGCTTGTTGACTGCACATGGCGGTCAGGATGCGAGTTCAGATGCCACCAGACAACCGCCACCCCACTCTCTTGTCTTTTGGGGTAGGCGGGCGCTGGTCGAGCGCTCAGTGAGACCCTGCGAGGGAGCCCCAGGCGGGCGACCGAGCTGGCCTCCAGGCAGGCTTACCCTCCAGGCAGGCACAGGCCGAGACAGCAGTAGTCACTGTATAAAATTTTACCCTAAACCCCAGCTGTCCGCACACATTCTTTGGTTCCTGCATTGGAGGCCCCCTGGGAAGGCCCCTGGAGACCCCTGGGTCCCCAACCCCCGTCCGCTGGGCTGCGGGGACCAGGGGCCGTTTTGTTGGGGCAGGCAAGGCTCTCGCCAAAAATTCTCTTTTGCCATAGCTGGCCCAATGGCGCCTGGCCCTGGGCCCTGGCCCGCCCTGCCCCAACCTTGGCCCTGACCCTGACCCTGGCCTGGTCCTGGCCCTGGCCAGGGCCCCCTGGCCCTCCTGGCCTGGCCTGACCCTGGCCCTGGCCCTCCCTGCAGGGCCCTGGCCCTGGCCCTCTACCCTCAGATTCTTGGATTCCCGGCTGGTCCTTGGCCCTTGGCCCTTGGCCCTTGGCCCTTGGCCCTTGGCCCTTGGCCCTTGGCCCTTGGCCCTTGGCCCTTGGCCCTTGGCCCTTGGCCCTTGGCCCTTGACCCTTGGCCCTGCCCCTGGCTTTGGCCCTGGCCCTGACCCTGTCCCTGGCCCTGGCCCGCTGGCCCTGGTTCTGGCCCTGACCCTCTGCAAGCCCTGGCTGTTCTGGTTCTGGGCCTTGGCTTGTTTTGCGCCCTGACCCTAGCTCTGGCCCTGGCCCTGGCCTCTGGCCTGTTCGAGTCATCTTTCCCCCTTGCGCAAAGCCAAGCTGTCCGCGCACCAGCTTGTGTCCTGTTTCGGGGCGCTCTCCCTCTCTGGCTTAGCCCCTTCGCGCCAAATCCTGCCGCTTGCTGCAACTTTGTGCCTGGTCCTGACCCTGGCCCGGCACCCCACCTCACCCCCTTCGCGCCAAGCCAAGCTATCCGCCCCACTAGCCCTGTTTCCGTGGCGCTCTGCCCAACCCAAGCTGTTCTTTGTGTGTTCTTCTTGGCTGGAGCCCCTTCGCGCCAACCAAGCCTCGCTGCCTTTCTCTGTTCCTGGCCCGTCCCTTAGCCCTTCACGGACCCTGCCTCGTTTCCGTCTGCTGCAGCTTTGCGCCTGGTCCACGCACCTTGTGGAAATCCCCAAAAAGGGCGTGAGTGCTGACTCATGTGATGCTTTGTAAAAAAATAAAAGGCCTTAACTCCTTGAGAGTTGTAAGTGGGCGGTCTTGGGGTGGGTAGGTCTGCAGACTACCGCGCGCTCCCAAAGCGCGCTCCCGTTTGGCACGCCCTAAACCCTAAACCCCAAACCCTAAACCCTAAACCCTACACCCTAAACCCTAACCGCCCTAACCCTTTGCACCTCTCGAATGTCAAGAACCTGCCGGCCCAAAACATCGGCTCAGGGACGTCGTCAGGCAGCGCGCTGCTGCCAGGCGTTGCTGCTCACCCAAGGACAAGACGCGGGACCAGTCCTCATCCCGCGTGATTCCCGTTTCCCAAGCCCCAAACCATCCCAAACCAGTACTTAAGCTAAATTGGGCTGCAGCCCACCAAGAAAACACAAACCCTGCTTGGAAGCTGGACTGAGAGTGCAAGCCCAAGCACAAGTGCTGAATATCCCTAAGCCATGGGCGTAACAATTTCGCGTGTGTTGCACATGCGACGCTTCGGAAAAACCCCGTCGCTTTACTATGTTCCATGTTGCGCATCGAGTCGTGCTGCCCATTATACGTGGCTTTTCTTTCACTGTTGCCCCTTCGAGTCAAGTTCCACTATTCTGTGCCCAGGTACCTGCACCGCGCTGAAGCCGCCCTCAAAGCGCCCCGGCAGATCCCGGAGGCCGAAGCGGTCCAGCCTCATTTGGGGTCAGGTGAGTCGAAAAAACCCCCAAAAGGCCCCAATAGCCATGCTGGGCTCATGGGTCTCAGATGGCGTCCCTACAATCTCTGTGGCTTTTCTCTGCAAGTTCGCCAAACGAGAGCTACCGAGCTTCAGTGCCCATGTGCAGAACAACACTGGTTCCAGGGCAGATCTGGAAGTTTCTCGGCCAGGCGCCGCTGCTTCCGCCCGTGTGGCTCTGGAGGCACGAAAGTCCGAAGCGTCGGGAGATCTCCCTTAGGGCGCTCGCAGTCCGCGGGCCCGAGAAGACGCCCACCACGGATCGTTGCCCAAAGTCGCAGGCCAACAAGGCTCAGCAGATTCTCCCGCTTCTTGTGGCGTCCCGTCATGCGGGCTGCAGACCTATGGTTCTCTGCGAAGACTCCAGCAAGCCCAGAGGGAGTTGGGGGAGCTTCTCCTTCGTCGCGGTGCCATCGGTATCCTTGGCTTCAGGAAGATCAGGAAGAAGCCTCACTCCCTGCGTTCTTGGTGTCCTTGCTACTGTAGTTCGCGAGAGAACAACAACGACAACAACAACGACAACAACAACAACAACAACAACAACAACAACAACAACAACAACAACAACAACAACAACAACAACAACAACAACACAACAACAACAACAACAACAACACAACAACAACAACAACAACAACAACAACAACAACAACAACAACAACAACAACAACAACAACAACAACAACAACAACAACAACAACATTTTTGCATTGCACTCACTGCCAGAATCAGCATGTGGACCTCTGATCACTTTGGATCCTCGGCACGTCGGCTACTCTGTATCCGCCTTGGGAGCTCCAGCAGTCTTTGCTAGTTCGTACTTCACGCCCCTCGGGGCTGCTGAAGATTGTTGTGCACAGCTATGTTCGAGTATGTGGAATGCATCCGCCCCTCGGGGCTGCGATAGCGCTGTGCTGGCTGGGCACCCTACGACCGCTTCCTACTGGCTCACCTGCACCCGCGACTGCTGCAGTGCCGGCTGGCCCCGATGTTGTGTTGCAGGCTATAGCTGTGCGCTAGCTGAGTTTGGTGTGATTAAGGCGGGCAAGGGTGATATAGAAGGTCTCACCCGCCTTTGTTATTTCACAGTCCGGCCTTTTGGACTTCGGGAGGATCGCTTCCTCCAGATTGCCAGGTCTCACTACCTGCTATACTGAATCTGCTTTGGCAGAGTACTTAAGGATATTCAGGAGGAAACCTCCTGACCTGATGCAATGAATCAATGAAGAAATTGAAGTTGGCACGGAGGCAGCCACCGATATCAAGTACTCAGCACTGCAAAAGAGTGAAAAATAAGCGCGGCTACCCCGACACCCTACTGTGAGTCACTGCGTCCAGCACCCACGCACCAGCTGTTTAGCGAGCCGTACCTCTGGTGAGGCCGACACTCAGCGTTCCCGTCTAGTGACGTCTCACACAGGTAACGCTAAACAACTGGCAGAGGGCCGTAGGCAGAGCGCACCAAGGCGGCCTGGGACGCCTTGCGCGGCTCCTGGGGCCAGCGCTGCGACAGGGCAAAATTTCACACCTGATTGTTCAGAGCATCGGTTGACGTCAGCCAAATGCAGCCTGCATCACGAGCGGTGTGCTCTGCATGGGGTAGGTGGGTGGGATCCCCATTGTGCAACACAGACTCAGGCAAGATTTCTTCCTCATAGCCGCTGATGGTCACAAAAAGCCATCTGCTTTTGTTGCAAGGCTAGACAAGTGATATTGCAATCCCTTGCTGAAGAAGCTCCATTGCACTTTAATGTATGAAGAAGGTCTCAAGAAGATGAAAGATGCGAACAACATGGGAGGAAGCCTCCTAATGAAAGAAAGAAAGAGACACTATTATCAACCTCTGTGCTAAATGGAGTTCTGCCATACTAATGCATGGCTTAGTCGAGCTGAGAGTTGCACCTTCAAAAGTGCCGATTTAGGTGTTGAAAAGTGTACAGGGAATCGGCGAGGTGCAGGAAGGGGAGGAAGCCTCCGGAGGTAGCCTCCACTCATTCTGTGAGTCCTGCCGAAATTGTGGTCCACTGTGCGATCGCTATGTTCATTTCCGCATCCTCTGCAAAGAACTCATCACGCACCTGCCCAACCTCTTGTTGATACTGAGCGTCAAGATGCGGCGGAAGCATGCTTGAGGTATACCGGATAATGTGCGTCTCACGATAGAAGCTCTCTAGTTCGGTGAGGATCACGCTGTAGTACCACGTTCCTTGGGTGGTGGGAAGCTCGGTGAACCTCATCAGGCTTAAGTATCGTAGGCTGATGCTCCGCAACTTTTGGCGCCGGGCCGCCTTGATTTCACGCCATTCATCATATCCGGTCAATGACTGTACTGCCCAAAGCAGTGTCTTCAACCTCTCTGCTTGGAGCACCTCATGTGCGTAGTTCATGAACTGAGCGAGGATTTTCACCTTGTGAGTGTAGAGATACTCCGCAACCCTTGTGCTGGTAGTCTCGGAGGAGATGTTCTGGTCCTCTGCAACTACCTGCTGGTGCACGAGAGCAACCAGGAGCGGAGTGAGCGCTTGCACCAAGCTAGTGCTCTCCATTGGAAACACAGGTGTTGATGGCTGGATTCGAGGTTAGAATGGCTACTGCCAACGGAAGTGTGAAGCGGTTTCTTATGTCAGGCAGGCATTGACCATTGCTAACAAGCATGCAAGGGCTCTAGCTGAAAGCTGCACAGCTCCAGAACAAGGAACTGCAGAAGGAAGTGCCTGCCACTGCTTGTGGACTTCGCGACGCTAAGCTCACCTGGGCAATGTGCAGGTGGAGGGTGGGGAAACTCCTCTTAGAGCATGCAAAGAGAGACAACTCGTTCAGGCTGTATCAAAGTCTTTGTTGCCTTAAGCAGAGGGCGTACATGCTGTCTACTTTAAAATGAAGTGGAGGAATCCTCCGGAGGAAGCCTCCCACTGCGAAAGTAGACCACGGCAGAACGAATTCGGTACAGGTGAAACTGCTGAGGACGCTTTAGAAGGGCAGAGACTTGCCTGTGTGCCGATCTATGACAGTGCTGATGTGGGACAGGTCAATGGGTCCACGCGTCAGCAGTACTCCATTCTTCGCCCGACGCACTTTGTGTCCACTGTCGATCAAAGACGGCAGGTGGATCCAGATCTCCACTGAGGAGTCCTCCCTGAATCCTGCAGTTTTGGTTGGTGACAAAGACATATGTATGTCACGTCTTTGCATTCTGCGCAGCTGAGAGGAGCGAATCTGCTGCCAGGCCCGCCAGCTCGTCCCGTGGACACCCCACTCCGGTGTTGTTGAGGAGGTCAGAACCTCATGCAGTTGATCGTCGTCCAGTGGGATGTCACGACCATGACCCTGTAAGGCTCTGATGTAGATTTCACCGTCTTCCTCTGAGATCATCTGCTCCATGCGGACCTTCTGTGAGGTTTCCAGTACTCGCTGTACTTCATGAACTGTCACTTCAGCCCGCCAGAATTGCCTGGAATTAAGAAGGCTTTTCAGATTGGCATAGCCAGCAGTGTCTAGCGAAATGCCATACTTCACTGGGTCATGTCTGAGAGCCTGTGTGAGGAGCTTGCCTATCATCTCTCGTCTGGTTTCGTGAGCGCCCCGTCCAGAGAGCCGATCAAGATTACCATCCAGATCTGCTAAACTTGGTGATTGCTGAGTTGCTGGCTGCCAGGCATGCTCTCTTCTGCCTCCCTCTTGATGCTGTGGGACTTCTTGATGAAATGGATCCTGTAGATCTGTGCCTGCGGAATCAGCAGCTGGTGACCAAATCCCCCAGGATTCATCACTATCATCTTCGGGCTGATGCAAGGAGGTCGGCAGAGCGCTTTGGTCAGAGGCCATTGCCTTGTTTCCTCTCCCAGGAAGAGCTGCGGCCTGCCAGGTGGAGTTATCATCATCTTGAAAGACAGCTGATTCCTTGGCAGGTTGGGAGGAGGATCTTGGTGGATTTCTGTATGAACTCGGCTCCTCCGGTCTTTCCCTCGCTATGCGTTGAATTGGGGCAGCTTCCGCAAGGGGGTTCCAGCCAGTCTGCACATAGGTCCCCAAAGGCAGTGAGTCTGTGATGTGAAGCAACAGCGCCTCGAGCTGGACGTAGTCTTCCCTGAGAATGTACTGATCCGTTGCTTTGGAGCCTCGGAGAGATCCTGCAGCCTGGTCGAACGACACTGCTAATTTGGCCGCAACTGCTCGTAGAGACTTGTTGCCTTCCTTCAAGATGGGAAACCATACATGCGTCACATATGACTCCGCCTTGCGCTCATGCCTGCCGGAATGGATGTAGACTCCTGGGTAGCCCTCGAAATATTGTTCTCCTTGAGAGGAATCCTGGGACGGTTGCAACTTTCCTAAATACAGGATCGAGTAGAGCGATTCCAATTTTGTCCCATGATAGCCCACTCTGTCATCCGTGCCGGTGCGTCTCTGAACAACATCTCTTAGGGGGAAGCGCACCCAGTCTTCCTGCATGACAGGATCTCCCAACTTTGCAGTCAAATCTGAGTTGCTCGGACCTTTACGCGTTCTCAGAAATGTGCGGATAAATATTTTGGCCTCCTCCATGACATCCTTAGTCGGATCCAGTTGTTCACGCTCCTTGTGACGCTTGTTCCATGCATAGCGGCTCTGGACATGAGTGCTGGTGTTCCAGTCTGATGCCTGCCCACTGGCCCTCTGATCAAAATCAGGAACCAGAAAGGAAATGGATTCAGCTTGTTCTGGAGTTCTTTCGGAGGAAACCTCCGCGGAGGAAGCCTCCGCTCTCGGCAGGAAAGTGACAGGCTGTGAGGACGGAGCTGCTTTGGCCTTCTTGCCTCCTCTGTTGTGGTTCGGCTTACGCCGGGCCTGGCGCTGTGCGTCCCGCCAGCTCAGTGGTTCCTTGCCTTGTTGCTCTCGCCTTCTATTTAAAGCCTCAAACTCATCATTCGTCAAATCACGCTCCATGTTGAGGGCCTGATCCTATTGGCTTGAGAGAAGCTTCGGCATTGCATTGGGTCAATGAGCGAACTTCAACCAAGCAGCTGGTGGGTGTCCCTACAGAGGAGAAAGCTATTCTCAAATCCTCCAACCTGAAAGAGAACCCGGACAGGGGAGAAATATCCTAAGAAGGAAGAAGTGGTTGCTTCTCAGAGGGTGAGTGATTGCACTTGCTGTAATTCTGACACGCGTAGGCCGCCGACCGTAGCATGGAGGAAGCCTCCGGAGGAAGCCTCCCGAGCTATGCAATGCGAGTGCGTGCATACAGGCTGGGCTATGATGCAGTGATAGCAGAGGCTTTTGACTCCCTGGTGCTGAAGACATCTCACACGAGGACTGATTCTAATACAGACCATCTAGGAAGCTATGTACTAGTACGGATTCTGGGCAGGCCGCCGTTGTGCTCTTGGCCTCACACTGCTCGACGATGGTCCTGGTAGCATGACTCTGATGCCTTGGTAATGAAGAGTCCAGGTCAAGTAGTCCATCCGTTCAGAGAGAGCTTGGGTGTCGGACAGACGATAGAGACGCTCGATGTGAGCTCCATAGATCTGTGCACTCTGAGCGAGCTGAGTCACCTCTGCGTTCAGTTGCCGGACTTGCCCATGTAGTCTGACCTGATCCCATTGCATTTCCTCGATGAGGTGAGCTTGAGCATCTATAAGCTTCTGGGCTTTACTTAGCGCAGTATCCAGCTCCCAAAGTGCCACTCGATCAGCCTCCGTGAAGATCCAGCCCTCTCTGGCATACATGCGTTCAGCTCGGTATGACATTGGCTCTCTACTAGCCAGCTATGGGATTGATTGCGCGAGCAAGAAAAGCTGCTGTGATAGGAGAAATACAGATGTTGCTGGGAGAGGAAGGCAAGCTGAGAGACAATTCGGCGCTTATTGAAGGCAATGCAGAATTTTTTTGCCTCTATGTGGAAGGATCTTCTCTAGCTGAAGGTGCTCTATGAGCTAGCTGCTGCCGGATGCCTGCTTTGCAAGCGACTTAGCTGCTGGACTACGCTGAACGCTCCCTGGCCTTAGTGAGCCGTCAATGGCTGCCCAGACTGCATTGTCCGTGAGTCCGGACAGGGCTTGATGGAACTTACCTTTGAGATGTTGGAGTTGGACCTGGATGTGGACTCGAACTGGGCCACCTGTCATCTTCTCGACGATCGGACGTGAGGGCATGAGCCTGGAGATCAACTGTGGGTGCTGCGCAAGCTCCTCCAAGCACGTTTTGAGCAATTGAACGACGTCCTCTGCGGAGACTGCCCTTCGAGCAGTGTCATGCACCGTCTTGTCTTGCTCACTGCTCCACTGCTGGTAGACAAAGGCTGGAGCTTCGGTGTCCTTCACACGTACCACCCAACCCTCTTTCTCCGCATCCACTAGCACTTCTTCTTTAGTCTGAATCTGCTCTACTCTTTCTAAGGTCTGCTCCAAGACCAATCTCATGGCTCGAGTTCTGAATGGAGTAGACAACTTCGAAGCGTCTTTGGACTTCTCCGCATAGATGTTCGGTAGAATGGACAGCTCACCGGTGGTCAGGTACATGACCCAGCTCAGTTCCTGCTGAAGTGTATTCAGCGAGTCCTCATGGTTGATGGACAGCCTGGTTAGGGACTGTAGGACTTTCTCATTTGAAGCGCCCCGGCCAGTGCCCCGACCCCTTCCTTTGGCTTTCTGCTTTGGCATGTTCTTCGGTTCAGCCTGTCTGATCTTCTTGGTTGGAGAATCATCTTCATCTGGCTCATCCGCACGCTTGGACTTGGAGGGTGCTGACGATTGTGCAAAGGCCTGCCTCATGGCTACCTAGCTGAATCTATGCTCTTACATAGAAGGCCAAGTAAGAACCTCGACATATTTGATCCGAGAGGAGCGTGGTGCGTCTTGGCGATTCACTATCATCAGCTAGGTACGCTACGCTCTCTCTCCAAAATCCCGCTCTGTAATGTCCAGAGTTCCAGTCTTCGCCGATATGAATAATAAATGCATAGAGGCTAAAGGACACTGCTTCTGTTGAGGTTCCGTTATCTTGAAACATTGGCATCTCAAGAACTGTGTCCAGCGCTTGTGGGCGGGAAGTTTTGATTTGCTGATCAAATCTTTGAATTTGTAAGCAAATGAGTCTTGTATCTGGAAGCAAGGCAAACACACTACCCCTGTTCGTCCATTGTGTTACTGATTGCTGAAGAGTCGAGAGTCCATCCGGCGGCTCGGGTAGATACAGAATCAAGCCACCTTTTTCCTCAACACTTATGCGTTCCTCCGGTGCTGAGATATGAACTCGCGCCTCCCATTTATCTGATGAAAGATCTGGAATACGCTGAGAGATATGCAACAGAAATTGAGATGCATCCTCCTGCCTGGGTCGTAATCGCCATCCTGCTAGCAGCGGACGAAGATGTCGCAACCTCCGAACATCCGCATGAGAGGATCTGCCATTCAGGGAACCTATTTCCGTTAGGATGGAATTTAAGGAAGGATCTGGGAACAGTCCGTCTGACAAGAGAGAGAGAAGGATATGAACGACCGTGTGTGCATAGCACAGTTGATGCGGATTATGATAAGCTAGACGCCAGGCAGCGTCTTGCATGGAAGCTGTGGGAGGTGCAGTGGTTGAACGACCCGAGACGCGTGCAGTGTATGTCAGCAAAGAAGCTCGGCTGCTGGAGGAAGCCTCCTGGGAGGAAGCCTCCCTGCCTCTCACCTGGCTATTTGGAGGATCTGCACTGAAGAGATCTGGCAGTTCCATAGGCTTGGCACAAGCTGCACTCATGGCGTATGTCTGAAGCAGAACCACACATTGCTCTGCATGGCGTACTGGAGCATCTACCACAATGCGACAATACCTACATTCTTCTTTTTTGTGCAGGAGGCGCTTATGTGTTCGCATGTTGGCAAGAATGGATGCCGAGGATTGTGCCCAGAAAGCGGGATGAGCTTTCTGAATGTGCTGTTTCACTCCTTTGTGGCCAACAATATATTGCCCACAGAGACTGCAGTTCGTTAATAGATGCTGAGTGACATGTCTCTTTTTTAGTAGAAGATCAGGGTCCTTCTTAAGTTGTTCCTGCACGCTAGACTGATAGATCATAGCTATGCTTTCTGAGCTTGTACAGGATTTGGCTCTTTCTTTCAGCTCGCGCAGCTGAGGGCAAATGCCTGACTCCACATGTCTGCGAAGTTGATGCATTGTGCGCAACTGCCTGTTGCATGCCGCACATTGCGGAAGTCCTTTGCAGCTATGCACAGTGACCTGAAATTTTGGGCCTAGCTGATTCGCACGCTGTCCTCCATGCTTCACCAGAGTATGTTGCTGAAGACCCTTAGCGCTGGAAAATTTCCGATCGCACAGAGAGCACGGTACCTCCTGGTCTGCCTCGGTCAGGTCCAATTGCATGCTCTGAAGCTCCTGTTGCAGCGCAACAATCCTACCTCTAAGTCCCAGATACCACTGTATGTTCTGATCCGGGTTGTGCTTCTGACAGGCATCTAGTGCGTCTTGATAGTTTTTCATCTGGCTGATCAAAACCGCTTGAGGAGTCTGAACCTTATATTGCTCGAACAGAGTCTTCGTGTCAATATGGCTGTAGTGCTGATGTTGCTTAAGATGGATCTTAGCATCCTCGAGTATTTACTCTGGAGCTTCTGAAGACCTGATGAGGTGATGCCAGTGGCCACAAGCCCATGCAAGAGTGAGGATTCCACATAAACCCTCCAGATTTCCAACTTCTTTGAAGCCTCCAGGGCCTTAGTGGGGCACAGGATGTGTCGAAGTAGCTCAAACTTGCCTTGAGCTTGGGCGATCCTATAGTCAACAGTCTGGTCTTTGTAGGATCCATAGCTGAGCTGCACCCCTAGATATGTTAGTTGGTGATGAATCGGAATCTTATGTCCTGAGGGAAGGACGATGTGCAACTGCTTCTCTTTGCGCATCGTGTGCTTCTTGCGAAAGATGGACTGCTGAGTGCCCTGAACCATTAGCAAGGCTTTGGACTTCGCTGGATTGACTTCCAGCCCCACGTCCTCAAGAGACTGAAAGAGAGCCTCTATTCTGAGCAGGACCTTCTGAAGTTCAGGAAAGCTCGAGAAGGTTTCCTGGAGCAGGAAATCGTCTGCAAAGACCGTTAGGATGTCCCTAGCTTGCTTGCTATCTGGGCCCCATTTCTGCTCCATTCTGCTCATGACTAGAAGTGTCAGCGCAGACCACAATGCCGGGGCTAGCTTGCAACCTTGTTTGATTCCTGAAGAAGTGGGAACTTGAATCTCTAGTCCACTTGTGCCCATGTTGTAGGAGGTCTCACTGTGTAGTTGAACTACCAGTTCTTTCGTAACAGGGTCTGTTCCCAGGCGATCCAAGGCAGCTAGCAGCTCATGTCTATTAACAGAATCAAAAGCTTTGCTCAGATCAACCGAAATAGTGAGTGCCCCTGACAGCTGAGCCTGCCTGGCTCCGCGTTGGGACTTGTGCAGGTCCCTGCGATGCTCTTGACGGAGCTGCTGCGCGAAATCAAGGTGCTGACATGCTTTCGCGATAGCGTCCCGCACCCCCCTCTGCCGAATGTACGCAAATTGAGGCTGAAGCTGTGAGCTCACCTGCAGTGCTGGTGCAATGCGAGTCTTCACTGCGCCTGCTAGCACTTTGCCTGGCACGCTGATGACTCCTATGGGCCTCAGGTTTTGCATGGCGGTGGCTGGCTTGCCCGGCTTGGGGATCCATGCAATTCGAGGGTCCTTTAGATAAGGGGAAATTTCTGATTGGGACACCTCAGAGTTGATTAGACCTGCTATGTGTTCGTGGGCTTCAGGACCTAGACTCTTCCAAGCTGATACTGGGGCTGAGGTGCTGGGGACTGCTTTCCCCACTGGCACTGTCTTGATTTGTGAGGATACCTGCAAGGCGGTGATCGCTGCTCTGGGCACAGCAGCTACTGAGTGCAAAGGAGGACTTTTGGAGAAGATTTGACTCGAGTATTCGCGCATAGTTTTTAGTGAGGCCTCCGTATCAAGCGGCTCACCTGCTTGATCCCTTAGGTTGACTCTCTGCACTGGGCGCCACGGAGCAAGTTTCCTGAGAGTATGAGCCAGTTTGTGGGATTGTTGCCTTTTATCTTCCTGGGCTTGTAGAAGCAACTGCTCTTGCTTCTCTAGCTTTCTTTGTTTTTGCTGTTTTTTGAAAGTCCGCGCCTCCTCCTTGATGTCCTCCACAAGCTTCTGGCATTCTGAATTATGCTCGGTTCCAGCCCTCTTGTGCGCCTGGATTTGCCGCACTTTCTTCCAATATTCCTGATGAATTGGACCTGCTACTGGCTGAGACTTGCGTGGAGGAGGATAGTGCTCAGCTGATACACGAACCATCACTTCATCCAGTTCTTGCCAAGACGGTCTCACTTGCATTGTCCTCACCACTGCTTCCGTCAGACGATGTGAGTATGCCTGCCAGTTGTCATCTTTCCGCCGAAAGCTCGCATCCAGGGCTGTGGCATCAAACGGCCGTGGCTTGCTGGGTGTAGGACTGTAAGGAGGAATGAACAGAGTAGCTCGCACTGGAAAGTGTTTTGATCCATCTCTGTAGGCAGCCACAGGAAAGTTCTTATCCGAGTAGGCCTCCTTGGATCTCCTCCGAGCATCGTGCAGTCTGACCAGCAAAAAATCGATCTGAGAGGAATATGTGCCATCACTGTTAGCATACGTACTGCGATGGCCAGAAGCCCATGTGTTCAGCGCAGTTAGTCCACAGGATTTGCAGAGCGAGGGCAGTGTCTTCACATCCGCATTTGCAAACCGTACTCGATGAGGCACACTTGGTCCGATATGAGGACGTTCAGTCACCGCATGCGCATTGAAATCCCCAGCCACAATCAAGAAGTCACGTTGTGGGACTCTCTGTATTCGATTTTCGAGCTGTGTCATCACGTCCTTTCTCCTGCCTCTGTTTTCCGTCTTCGAAAGCTTTGAATCCCAGACGTGCTGGTACAGGTTCAGGAGATGTATTCTGGATCTCTGCCACGGGATCATGACGTGCTGCAAATGCCCTGGAACAATGGAAGTGCTGCGAATTTCTGAAAGAGGAGCCAGTGAGCTATGCACCAAGACAACCAGGCCAGCCTTGTGTCTGCTTGTTGAGCCACAGGTTAGAACTGACCACGGGCCTGAGCTGTAGATCTGGTCCTGCTGCCAATGCGATTCCTGCAGGAAAACGATTTTGATGTTCTTGTACTCTGTTGTTGCCAAAAGGGCCAGAATCTCGTTCCAAACTCGGCTTGTAATTGAGCCTGCGTTCCAAGTAAGGACTTCCATGTCAAATTTGTGATGGATCTGTCTGTTCGGTTGAAAAGAACGCCTCTCCGCTTTCGCAGGAGACGCGAATTGTCCTTCATGAGCTCCTAGAGCCTGAGCTGTCAGAAGACGGCCTTTGTAAAGTGCTGCTCCCTTCGCCAGGGCAACTTTACAAGCTCTTTGGTAGCTTCGCTTGCCGGTTTTGTTCATGGTTAGCTGACTTCGCTGCGCATGCTGCTCAGCTTCATCGGGGGGCGCTACTTCCCGAAACCCTCGATTCTGATCCATGGCTGGACCCTGGGACTTGGGACCCAGGCACCCAAGAAAGCTCGCTACGGCTACGAGAAGTAAAATCCTCATCTTGGGCCAGAATCTTACAACAACAACAACAACAACAACAACAACAACAACAACAACAACAGGCCAACATGAACCCTGCGTCACGGTCAACACACACACTCACACACACCGCTCTGCACAACCTACAATAGTGTTATATTGTTACATGACGATGTTCATACGTTACATCATCTTGTAGTCATATATTCTTACCTGATGTTGCTACTAGGTAACATAATGACAAGTGGTCATGTTGCTCTAAACAAACTCTCAGAAACCTCCGGACTGAACTGAACTCAGCCACAGCTGCAGGGCCTCTGTGCCTGGTCATCGGCCTCCACCCGCTTCGCCTCCGCGCGCCGCGCCTCAAGGGTTTCGGGTTTGGGGTTTGGGGTTTAGGGTGCGGAGCTGCAATTGGTATTGTAGAAAGGAGTTGGTATTGGAAGTTGAAGGGTCAATGAACCCGGTAATCTTTGGCTCAAGCCATGACCAAAGCGGTCAAAGGTTTCGTAAAAAGTGTGCCCTTGGTTTGGGGTCTTGCTGTTCGGTTGTTGGTTGTTCCAGGGGTAATAAGGGCTTCTGTTGGGGTTGACTGTCTTGTTCCCTGTCCTCCTTCGGTTGCCCCCCGTAGGTTATGAGCCCAAATTAGGCTTCCTGCGGAATTGGTAAAGATTTTTCGTTTGTTTAACGCCATGGACATGATGCGGCGTCGCTCTGAGCCTGGACTGTCGCCAACGGCCAATGAAGCCGAAGGAAATCGTGGTGATGGGGGTGAAGATCGACAACAAATGGTACAAGCACTGACAGATGGTAGGGAGGTTGCAATGATACAACCAACGCCTCAGGTGGAAAACGAAGTGGTTCCGGTTCAAGCAGCAAATCCTTTCTGGAGCGAGCGGGCTCAAGAAGAAATGAGACTTAGGCAGTCAAGGCCGGCAAGTCTTCCCGCGAGCGGAGGGGACAGGAGTGGTGAAGGTACGAGAAGACCGCCTTCGCTGCAAGATCTTTTGGGTCAGGAACCTGCACCTGTTGAGAGACCATCGTCAGGCTTAATGGGACAAATGGAACGAGGTACTATTGGTGGAGTGCAAGCCGACGAAGAACTCATTCCTGATGTTAGTGGTGAAGAGCAATCTGAAGATATGGCGGTGGTGAAGCGTGCGCTGAAAGAGTTGCTTGTGCAGACAAAGGAGCTGGGGAACAGGTTGCATCGGGTGGAGGAAAAAAGCTATACCTCTGCTGCATCTGGGTCAGCTTCAAGGGCACGGAGCTCTGGAGTGGTGGACGCAAACACGGCATATCCTCTAGGAATGACTCCAGAGAAGCAGTACCTGCCAGGACAAGTTTTCTACACGGATGGTATGGGTGGTTTTTGGACTGTGTTGCCTGATGGGACATGGCTGCCTATTGAGGGCTACGACCTGCCAAAGGGTTGTGATCTTCAATCCTTGCCTGGGTCCAGGAAGGGGGATGTTCAAGTGGAGGATGAAAAAGAAGTGCCAATGATGCATGTAGCTGAAGGGAAGAAACCCTCCAGATTGCCTCCATTGAATTACCCCACGGGAGGTCCTGCAAGTGGTGGATATGCAAGTGGACCACCTGGTTTAACACATGTTCCGATTATTTCCGTGCCATCAGGTGTTGATGGTTCTGTCGCACCTGCGGGGAACCAGCCCGGTTTTGTTTCAGCTCGGGAAACTGCGACGCAAGAGAACTCAGCAGGATCGGGTGGATATACAATGGTGGATGATGTTCCGTATCGGTGGAAAATGGTCGCTGGGAAGTTGGAATTAGAAAAGGTTCCGCTCACAGCTGTTACGCCCGGTATAGGACATGGACTACCTCAAGGGCCTGGTGGAAGGGTCAGTTTACCTCCTGGAGCAGTGGTGCCACGCGGTATGCCAATCACTGGTGATAGTTCTGGAACCGAACGTCCGGAGGCTCTCGGGAAGCATGTGATGAGCCTTCCAACTTTGGCAGACTACACACCAAGCAATCCGACGGCACTGGGTGATTGGATCGCAATGATCGAACCAATGTTGTCTTCGCTGACAGATACAGGAAGAGTGTGGTGGCAATGCGTCTACTCAAAGGCATATCAAGCGTATGCCAAATGGTTGAGTGTTTCTCCACTGGAAAGGTTGGGCATCAAGGCTGAGCTGGAAGGGCTCAAAGTGGTTCAAACTGTGCATGTTTTGTTGGAGCAGAGAGCGGTGTCTTTGCTGCTACAGGCGATTCCGGAGAGATTGAAGACCGAGATCGTTTCCACTCGAATGTTGGGGTCAGTGATGATATTTTACAAATTGCTGACGGTTTACCAACCAGGTGGAGCAAATGAGCGCAGCACAATGTTGAACTTCTTGGTGCAACCATCTTCAGCAACCTCGATCTCAGAGGCTATTAAGGGAGTGCGACAATGGGCGCAATGGCGTTCCCGATTAAGGGAGCTGCGAGCATCCGAGCCGGACGCTACCTTGCTTATCAAGGGATTGGATGCTTTATCATCCGCGTTGCTGGCAAAACACCCTACGGTGCATTTCAGAGTGGCATCCTTTCGGGAGAAATTGGGGGTGGACTACTCGCCGACCTCTGAAACTGCGACACAACTAGCTGAAATGTTACAGGCAGAGTTTGAACTGCTATTGCATAGTGCTGGTGAACAGGAGGTGAAGCAGGACTCGGACGCCAAGAAAAGGGCCAGGTTAAACAAGGCCCAAAAGGGAACTGGTGACGAGACAGAGGAGGGTGATAAAGGCAAAGGGAAAGGAAAAAGGTACAGCGGAGATGGTGAACGTCCTTTCTGTTGGATATATGGGAAGACCGATGCAGGTTGCAAGTTCGGATCCCGCTGCAAATTTCGCCATGAAAAAGACTCCCTTGAGCGAGGAAGATGTTTTGAGTGTGGGGCCGTTGGCCATCTGCAGCCGCAATGTCCATATAAGGATGGTGCAAGTTCCAATGTGGACTCAAACCCTGAGAGAAGCAGATCTAAAGGGAATTCTCCCAAAGGGGGAAAGGGCGGCAAAGGTGCGAAATGGGGAAATGCCAAAAAAGCAGAGGTAGCTGAAGGGGGAGATGAGACGGCTAATGCGGGATTGGATAAAGGTTCTGCAAGTCCCCCATCACCATCAACACCCAATCAAGTCCTTGCTGAAGCGTTGGAAGTGCTGAAATCTATGAAGCTGTCATCAGCGCAGTCAGCATCGAGCGGGGATCCCAGTGTTCGAATGTTATGTGGATCTGGATTGTTTCAGCAGGAAGGGAGAGTGGCGTTGGTGGATACAGCTGCTACGCATCTTGTGCGGACGCTTTTTCCATGGGAATGTTTACCCGACACTACTGTTATGGTGCAAAGCGCGCTTGGTGGTGTGACAATGAGGATTACAGAGAAAGGGACGTTGATTAGGGAAGACAATGGGCCCCTGATTATCCCTCTCTGGTTGATTTTGGAGTTTGGGGCGAACCTCACGGTGATCAATGGGATGTGTCACGTGGGTGCAAAATCTTCGCTGGACCAGCTCTTGTGGTTTGAACATGGCTGTTTGGTTATGGATTACAAAACAGCTGAAAAAATGGTTTTGCATGCTGAAAGGCAGCGTGCGTCTTGGTCCCATTCTCAATGGAGGAATGGAAGGGCGGACTGTGGAGTCGGTTCGTCGGATGCCACGTTGTTGCCGAAGCAGGGAGAAGGCCGAGGAGTATGCGTTCTACATGTGGCCAGGGTTTCTGACACCAATGAGTGTTCGGGAATGGGCATGTTGGACTCGGGAGCATCACATCCTCTCAGATCACTTCGTCCTGGAGAACAGCTTCCGCAGCAAAAGGTGTTGGTGTCTTTAGCTGTTGGATCTCGGGAGATGTGTATTACCCCAGGTGGGACCCTGGTAACTCCTGAAATGGTAGATCCACTAGTGCCAATTGGCAAAGCGAGCGCCTTGGTTGGTCTCAGAGTTCAGTGGCGTGGTGGCAAGTGCACAGCCTCACATCCTGTTCTGGGGGAACTTCGCGTTCGTGATCTGAATGGGTGCCCTTGTTTGGAAAAGGAGGTGGCGCTTCAGATCATTGATGAAATGGATTGGTGCTCACCAAAGCAAGCTTTGAAGGTGGCACGTATGGTTCAAGGGTGTCCGAATACGGACAACGAGGTGGCTGTAAAAACGTCGTTGCAAAGCGCAGCGCGGACAGCGTCAGCGAATGAGGAGGAGTTCGTCCAGGCATGCTGGCGATTTCTTCGGTGGTATTATGGGGATATACCAGAAAATATGCTGATGGAGCTGTTGCCACGTGGGGATATTGCGGCGTTGCCTTTCAACCGTCATAAAAGGAGACGGCTGGCACGAGCAAAAAGGGTGGTGGTACACCTATTTTCAGGAAAACAAAAATGGCATTTTCCCAGTCGGGATGTGGAGGTACTGGAGCTGGATTTGACAAAAGGCGGTGACCTACATAATTCGAGCGTCTGGAAGTATCTTCTGCATCTGGCGGCTGAAGGAAAGGTGGTTGCTGTGGTGGGAGGACCTCCATGCAGGACAGTGTCAAGGTTGAGAGGTGAAGACGGTGGTCCACCTGTAACGCCGACGCTGTGGGCCTGAACGGTTGGGGTTAAAAAGTCTTCCTTGGCCACATCAAGAATTAGCTCAAAAGGATGGTGTTTTACTTCTGAAGATGCTTTTCCTATATGACGTGGCAGTGCATTCAAGGTGTGGAACTGCTGAAGTCATCAATGGAAGTTCTGTCTTCTTTGGCATGGAAAGCCCTGGGGACCCTGAACTCATAGGGAAAGATTTCTCTCAGAACGGCAAAACGGTCTTGAGTGCTGAGGATCTGGTGGATGGTTCTCAGGAAGGGCTCTCAAGTCCTACCTTCTGGAGTTGGCCAGAGGTGAAAAGCTTTTGTGAGCGTTATGGAATGTACGCTGCACACTTTGATCAAGGAGCGTTGGGACATGCTCTGGTGAAACCTACGACTTTCCTGGTGTCTGATATGGAACTATGGGAATCGTTAGAACAAGTTCGCGTGGTTGTTCCGTGGTCAGCAACATTCGCTTCTACCCTGGAAGAGCGTATGGGACAATCCTCTATATGGGCGCGATGGGCGTTTGGATTGGTTAAAAGAATACGTCACAGGTTGGCACAATGGTTGCATGAGAGCGATGCTGAACGGGCAGCTATGGTGTCAAAAAAGGAAGAACGAGAAGGAACGTTACGGAGGTTGACAGCTGAGGAGCGTGCCTTCCGTGACCATTGCCTAAGGGGGCATATTCCCTTCAGACGTGATTGTCAAATCTGTGTGTCTGCTGCTGGAAAAGAGCGTCGCCATTTGAGGCGAAAGCATGGGGATGCTTACACTTTATCATTGGACTTAGCGGGTCCATACAAGTTTTCAAAGGATGCTCACCAGCAGAAGCCACGACACGCTGTTATTGGTGTGTATCAATTTCCAATGTTGGATCCCAATGTGGGTCGCCCTCCAGAAAAGGAGGAAGATGCGGATGAGGTGGAAGATCAGGTGGTAGATGATGGTGCTGGTGTTGGAGAATGGTTAGGCGATGCAGTCGCTAACTTCGAGGAGGAAGACTCTGCACCGGTGGAACCTGCGCCAGTTCTGGAGGCAGAGGTGTTGAAAATTCAAGCTTCTGAAAAATCCTGGAAGGAACTGAAGGACCACTTGACCCAACCGGTTCGTATGATCAACTTCGTTATGGTGGAGCCGATTGTGGACAAACAGCAAACAACTGTTTTATCGGCAGTTCAAAGAATGATGGTGCGCTTGCAGAGACATGGGTATCCGGTGTTGAGAATCCACTCAGATCGAGCGGGGGAGTTTGTCAATGCACGCTTCCGGTCCTTTTGCGAAACTCGTCTGATATATAGGACCACTGGTGATCCTGGAGTCCCGCAAACAAATGGGCGCGCTGAAGCATGTGTGGGTTTATTCAAACGTGGTGTCAGGTCGCTCTTAAAGGAGGCGCGACTCGGACCGGCGTACTGGGCACTGGCTGCTCGCCATTGGTCAATGTTACGGTGGCAGAAAGCTGAAAGGGAGTTGGGGTTAAATCCTAAGGCATTGCTTCCCTTTGGTGCTCAGATTCAAGTTAAACGTCGTCCGTGGGAGTTGCTGGGTCCGGATGGAACAAAGAAAGGTCGGCAATGGGTCGATCGTACGCAGCCTGCACTTCTTTTGGGTCCATGCGATGACCTACCTGGTGGTTATTGGGTGGAAGCTCAAGGGACTGCAAAAGATCCGGATGAACTGGTGTTATTTCCCTGCACTACGATTTTTTCCAATATAAAGGAACCGCCTGACTTGGAGCTGGAAGGGGTGGTAGAAGAACACGAGCCTTCTCCTCCAGAGCATCGTCTCAAGGGGAAAAAACCGGCGCTTCGGTTCGCTGATGAGGAAGGTCCTCCTTTACCTCCGCCTCGCGATCCTCCAGTTCGTCATCGGTTAAATGAAAAAAGCCCGGCCTCTTCACTGCGTGGTCATGTGGGCTCCTTGCGCTTGCTTCGCAAGCGGGGGGAGAGTCCGCCCTTAGAAATTTTCGAGGATGACATGCAGGGTCTGGGGGAGCTGGAAGAAAATGCAGATGTCGAGGACAATGTTCCTGGTGATGAGTATTGGCCGACTTGCTGTTCTCCTCATGAAAATGCTTATTTGGTCTGCAAAAGTGAGACTGCTGAGGATGGAACACAGTTGGAAAAGGAAGAGCAAAAAGCCAAGTCAATGTATGAAAGGTCTATGTATGATTACGTGGACTGTGAGGAGCTTTTGGAAGGGATTGTATACCCAAAGAGGGTGAATCGAAGAGGTGGTATCAACAATTGGTGTACAAGTACGCGAGCTCTGGTGTTGGGCCACTATACTCATGGCGGAGTGTGTGGTATCACAAAAGAGACTCATCGAAGACCATGGCTATGTCGTTATTTGGCATCATTCGTGAGGCACCACAATCCTGAAGCCAAATTTTCTGCTCTTCAGATCTCGTGCAATGCTCCGGTGTCATTGCATAGGGATAGTCACAATGAAAAACATTGCTGCAATTATGTGTGTGGCTTTGGTGACTATAAAGATGGTCAGCTGTGGGTTGAGGACGAAAAGGTCTTTAGAGGAAGGAGCTGAAGTGGTGGAGCAATCCTATGGGAAGAAAGTCTTACCTGGAAAATTGGTGGATATCCACTGGAACTTCATGTCGTTCTTTCCGAGAAAGCTGCATGGTCCTATGCCTTGGAAAGGGAACAGGGTATCCTTGACAGGGTACACACCTGTTTTTATGGAGCGTTTGTGCTACAAGGATAGGTGCTATCTTCTCCAATGCAAGTTTCCTCTTCCGGAACCACAAGCTGAAGAAGGTGAAAAAAGGAAATGGTTAAAAATGACGTTGAAAGAGACCTCGCTGGACGACCTTGCAGAGGAAGTCGACTACGCTGTGTTCGAAGCGCATCAATGGGCTCTAGAGGAGCATTTGAGTATTCGACGCCTAATTGCTGAACAGGAATGTTGCATTTTGGACGAGTTCCATGGATCGGCCAATGAGTCGAATGAGGAGAAAGGATCAGAGACTAGAGAATGGCTGGTTAAAGCAAAAAGGGCTGAGGATCAGCTCTCGAAGTTTTTGGTCAAAGCAGCTCAAGTTCAGCAAATGGTGCAAGAAAATACCGCGCTCGAGGCAGCAGAGGAGGTTGAGTTCCTGCAAACAAAAACAATTCCTACACAAGAAGCCATGCAAGAGCTGGAAAAGTGGAGGGAATCATTGTCGGACGAGGTGACGTCTTTGGTGAAAGAGTTGGAGGTGGTGGAACCAACAACTCAAGAAAAGCTGGACAAATTGGCGGAAGAGCCTAATGCACCGGTGATTGAGTACGTTCCCAGTCTGGTGGTGTTTACCCGGAAGCAAGGGACAGGGAGGCGACGTGCCCGTATCTGTGCATGTGGAAACTTCATTTCGTCAACGGCAGCTACAGAATATGAAGGGCCGAGGTCACTCAGTCGTCACTCGTTGTACGCTCCAGGTTTAGATTCAACTACATTCAGGTGTCAAGTGAGGCACGCAGCATATATGGTGTGGATCATCGCTGGCTTAGACATTTCCAAAGCCTTTCTGACGGCGCCGATGAATAGGGCGCAAAGAGAAGGGCGTTTGGTGGTGGTGCAGCCCCCAAGGGCGGCGGTGAAATTGGGTCTTTGCACAAAAGCGGAGCGGTGGATTGTGAGGAAGGCCTTGTATGGTTTGGCCGAAAGTCCTGCAGCATGGGTGGAGTGGCGAGACCAACGTCTTCAAGGGATGTCTTGGGTGTCAAAGGATGGACAAGCAATGAGCTTTCAGAGGTCCAATGCAGACCCAAGTCTGTTCCTTATTATGGCGCAAGAGAAGCTGGAAGGTACAAGCAAGTTGGTAGGGACAATGGGTCTTTACGTGGATGATTTTTTGATGGCTGGGACTATGACAGTGCTCCGGGAGGCCTTGGAACAGATTAGGAAGGAGTGGAAAACTTCTGAACCCGAGTTCTGTGGTCCAGGCTGCGGTGATGGATTCCTGAAGTTTTTAGGTGTCCAAATCTGGTATCGAAATGGCAGCTTCTTTCTCAACCAGGAGGACTTTGTGAGAGATTTGCTGAACCGACGAGGGTATCAGATCGATGAAACTGGAAAAGGGAGTAACCTGCCAATGGTGAAAGAAACTCCAGGTGAAGAAGAGGAGGTGGATATTCCTTCCTTGCGAGCGGCTCAAGGTGCCGTAGGGGAGTTCCTCTGGGTGGCAATCAAAACTCGACCTGATTTGGCGTTCTGCACGAGCCAGTTGTCTTTGTGGACATCCCGAAGGCCGCGATTTGTGGTTAAAAAGGCTGAGGAGGTTTTCCGATACCTTGCTGCAACTCCAACGTTAGGCTTGACGTTCGGAGCAATCGCAACATGCGAAAAAGAAAGAAATGAGGTGTTGCGTTATGGACGAGGCGTTAAGGTGGTGGAGTCCTACGCGGATGCCAGCTTTGCAGCAGGTGAAAACGAAAAGAGCCACTCAGGAGCGGTGGTGGTGTGGGGTGACTGTCCAGTGATGTGGGCAACACAAAGACAATCAACGGTGGCTTTAAGTACAGCTGAAGCTGAATTACATGCGTCCATAGAGGGAGCAACGATGATTCAGTCGTGCACCCCTATAATTGCCGCTTTGGTTGGAACAGGTGAAGAATCGCTGCAAAAAGTGCTGTATACAGATTCGGTTCAACGTGCTCGATCATTCAATATCCTGCTGGAAGCTGGAGGACAAGACACCTGAGAATTCGAGCAGCCGGTGTCAGGTCTCTGGTGGACCGTGGTTATATGGTGATAGCGCATCTTCGCGGTGAGTATATGATCGCTGACCTGTTGACCAAATTGATGAGTGGACAGGTGTATGCAAAGCAAAAGGCACTTTGGGGTCTCCGACTGTTGGTACAAGGGACTGACTTGAAAAAAGCCTCGCTTGCAATGGCGGTCATGATGGTGGCTGCATCTCTGCAAGGGATGGCAATTGGTGGCGAAGAAGTGTCCACGGCTGGATTCTTTTGCTCAGAAGAAGGGGTGTGCAAGGTCGCCAACACGTCTACGGTGATGGTTCTGGCTCAAGGTATTGAAATGGTTGTCAACAATTCAGACCTTGTTGCATATTTGGTGGCAGCAATTATACTCTGGGAACTGGCATGGTGCCTCTTTCGACGGCTGTATAAATGGCTGTGGATAAAGAAAGCGGTGGTTATTCCTGCGAGTGCCACTTTGTATACAACAGTGGGTGGGAACTGTATGCACGCAAGCAGTGACTGTGATGTTCTGCGATATTCACAGCTCAGAGCTAAGACGCTTTGTAAGCATTGCCTCAAGGATGGCTGGGTGGTGAATGCTGAGTTCCTTGGTGAGGAACGGGCCGCTGGAACGTGAATTTTCCAAGTGCGAGGTGAAGAAATCCTCAATGGTAAAGGATTCAGCCAATGAGCTGAAGGTTCGTCCTGGATGACGTTAAACCATAATGTGCATTTCAAGCAGCTGGCTGCTGCCTAAATGGCGGTTTTTGGCCAAAGATCTGCACCTCCAATGTGTCCTAGGAAATCCTAGGACAGGGGGAGTGCGGAGCTGCAATTGGTATTGTAGAAAGGAGTTGGTATTGGAAGTTGAAGGGTCAATGAACCCGGTAATCTTTGGCTCAAGCCATGACCAAAGCGGTCAAAGGTTTCGTAAAAAGTGTGCCCTTGGTTTGGGGTCTTGCTGTTCGGTTGTTGGTTGTTCCAGGGGTAATAAGGGCTTCTGTTGGGGTTGACTGTCTTGTTCCCTGTCCTCCTTCGGTTGCCCCCCGTATAGGGTTTGGGGTTTAGGGTTTAGGGTTCAGGGTTTAGGGATATTGTGCCACCCACCCAGCACTTGCGCACACTGCGGGGACTACTTCTGAGGGTCTCAACAGGGTTTAGGTTTAGGGTATAAGGTTTTGGGTTTAGGGTTTGGCGTGTGTTTCCGCTGCCCGCCTAGCTGAACTGCACGTCCATTGCAGGGATTGGCTTTACATAGAGTTTAGTGTTGAGGGTCAAAGTGCCTGCCTCTCTTCGTTAACTGCAAGTACGTGTTCTTTTTACGACACGTTGTGCTTCTTGCTGGTTTCAGGCCCCTTTTGCTCTTCTTGGAGGTTCTTGATAGGAGCGAAGTCGCCTTCCACACTTCGAAATCACCCCCTGTGAGGATGCCAGCGCAGGCCACGGGATCAAAGGACCCATAGCCCTTGTACCTGGGGTCTCACGGCACTGTTTCGAAAGTGTTGGGGCTATGGCTACGGGAAAGTTGCACCATGGCCGTATGAGGTTTGGCAGTTGATTTACTTCGGGCGAGCACCCCCAAGTCCAGCTGATTGGGTGATAGCCCTTTAGAACCCACGACTCTTGATAGCCCGAAACCCTAAACCCTAAACCCTAAACCCTAAACCCTAAACCCTAAACCCTAAACCCTACACCCCAGCCCTATATCTTCTCATCGAAAATTCAGGCTCCAGGGTGCAGCGTGCTCCTCTCCAGCTCCCGGATGCGAGCCAAGTCTTGGTCCAAGGCGGCCTCGGATCCTGCCAAGAGGATGGCCAGCCTCGGGCTGCTTTTGTTTTTCTCCCGGTTCTTGGTAGGAGTATTGAGGGAATTTAGGGCCCTGTATATACCCTTTAAGGGAGTATACAGGTACCGCATGCCCTTATTCCCTGCTAAGAACCAGCCAATTCTTGTTGCAAGGGTTTTGGGGGTTTCGACTCTCACAGAGGCAGGCAAGGCTCCGGTAGGTTCAACTCTGGAAAGGACACATTGGCCCGTGACTGTTTGACCTTTAGGGCAAATCCACCGACCCCAGAAGGATGACCCAAAAGTATACACCGACCACATCCACCCACATGCCTCATCTACCACGGATATGCCCCAGAGAACGCAGGATATCGAGGGCTTTTTCCACCCGCAAAACCCTAAACCCCTGTGTAGGCACTATGACGAACTACGGACGCGGCTGCTTGGGCTCAAAAGAGAAAAACCAAACAGGAATAAGACCCACTCCCCCCCTCTAAGCCCATCAACCACACCACCAGGCTCGTCAGTCTAAAGAAGTAGCAAACTAAGTCGTTTTGGACTGGCAGTCTGTCAGGCAGGCTTGGGATTATATAGGGAGGGTTTGGAATGTAATCGCTCACGCTCGGACAAGGCAGGCGGCATCATTGTGCCCTATTTAACGGTCAGCTGGCTATCAGGAAATAGGTGTCATATGGGTTTAAAGCCTTTTTGCTACCCGTCAATGCATCCTGGAGCCAAACTTTTGTCAATTTCAGAAAATGGACAGGAGCCATCCTCAAATTCAAAAGACCGGGGCCCTGTACCAATTCACCAATAATTCGACTCTCACGCTCGCACTTAGCAGGGCTTGGGAAGGTCTCGCTATGATCCTACATCTACGCAAACCTCGGATTGATTGACTGAGCAGGGACCCTCTATTCTGGCCGCGCAGGCCATTACAGATCTCAGACGTATCCTTCAATAGGCTTCGGCGCTCGCACTCCCACACACGCCATGGAAGGGTTCGGTGGGGCTGGCAAGCTAAGCACTCCAAGTGTGAACATGTCCTGTAACCTCCAGCAGGACTAAGTTCAAGTAAAGTCTCATAAGCCAGGCTGATAACATCAAAGAGTGACACGTGGCTATATAAGCCCTACTCCACTGAGGCATCACTCAATGCCCCGCTGACACATTTTTGCCGTACAGCCCTCTACTCCCCTAAACCCTAAACCCTAGACCTGAAACCCTAAACCCTGAACGAACCTCGGTTGCGGCTCAGCATCGGCACTGTGAAGAGGTCGCGCGTTCGGGACACAATCCAGAAAGAGAAGGGGTATGTCACCAGCACCTTGCAAGTCTTTTTTCGGGTTTTTTTTGGGGGGTGGGGGGTTTCAAGGGAGGTATGTAAGCCAAGCCTCCCTAGTACTCCATGAATTCCCCCCCCCCTCAAGAACCCTCTGAAGGTCAGATCAGGTCTGTGGAAACCCTAGTTGTCCACTACATCGGGGAACGACAGGGTGGACATTTGGGCTTATCAGGGGACTCTTTTTTTCCCCAAAAAGGTTATTGAGTCGTTGGCGGATGGTTGCCGGGCCCCGAGGAACACGGCTCCATGTCTATGGAACCCCTTCGGGCGTCGCCCTTTACTGCATCCTCATATAGGAACCCTGACTGATCTTTTCCCGCCCAAGCGAACAGCATCTCACGGAAGCCACGTGGCGCTGGCGTTCACTTGGGGGGAAGGGGTGGAGGGACTTTATACCCAGTCGTTCGAGCAAAGCATTTGATTGCTACTCGAACTAATTGCTTTGTTTGACGCATAAAAGCGACGCAACTCCACCCAAATGAACGGTACGGACCGACTCGGTCAGTTCTTCAAACGACTGTAGTCTGGCGGACAAGTACAGCTTCAAACCGCATTCAGAGCTCTAGGACTGCCAGAAGCTTCTAAGGTCACCCAGGGGACCGTTGATGTCATGGGCGAGGCCCCTGCTCTCAAAGCAGGCACGAGCAAGCCACGAAACATCCACGAACGCTGAGCAACCCTCGGCAGTCCGAACCAATGCCATCTATGCACCTTCATCTTGACTCCTGGAGGTTCGAAGCTTCCAGGTAGAAGGCGTCTTTGGTGAAACAGTCTTCCCTGACTTTCAAGTCGAGACCCTGGTTCATCTTTCTGGCGGCAAACTCCACATGATTCTTTTCGAGTTGGGTTTGGGTGCTAGCGAGGCCGAAGGAGATTGATGCTGGTTCTTGAAGGCGAAAGCCTGCCATTCAATGCATTTCAGCCTTTCGGGCACCTCTTCGTACAGCGTGGGATGGCGGTCCAAGACCAGCAAGACGGTCTCGGGGTCCACCGTCTTTTCGAACCGAGATAGCAGGTACGTGCCAAAAGCTGCGCTCGGGGGCCGCATCCGCGATGAACTGCTTCCACAAGCTGATGTCGATCGCTGCGAGCTTCTCCAGGAGGGCGGGGAGCAAGGGAGCAAGGGTTTGCATGGCTCGCAGGCGTCCAGGAGAGGCCTCGCGATGGAGTGCCCGTGCTGTGCCATGCTCGCCGGGTTGGAGGCGTTGATGTCATGCACTTCCAGGAGGTTCCTCAGGTAGTCCTGCATGCCCCTCAGAGCCAGCTCAACGCATTGCTTCTGCGCCGGGTCGTTGACATACTGGAAGGTACGGAAGTCCTGGCGGAGGGCCGCCTCCGCGACATCTTGCCTTGCCCTGAGGTCCGGCGACGCGGCGAACTGCAGGCACGTGCCCTCGCGTTTGACGGCAGGGAGAACGATGTCTTGTCGCCACGCCAAGAGGTGGCATGCCGGAGCCCCAGGGGGCCATGAAGGAGAGCCTTCACGAAGTCCTGTTCTGCATGGGCTCGGTGATTCCATGGAAATCGTCGCAGCTGCAGCGGGCCACGGCCAGAAGGAATCTGCGGTTCTCGACTAGCCTAGGGAGAGCATCCGGCCAAGAGCATTCTTGCGGGCTTCTGGGCCAAGCGGATGCCGGGGTCCCGGCAAGGCTCCAGGTGGCCCAAGCCCAGCCGCAGCGCCATGTTCCGAAGCTCCCACTTTCTTCCCCCCCCCAGCCCAGTGGACGCCTCCACCAGCAGGAAATTCTCCAAGAAGACGTGGTCCTGTTCGAGCCACAACGAGAGTGGCGGCCGGTTTTCGGGCTGGCCTTGGAGTCCGGACCACTTCGCTCCGCGGAGGCGATCCTGGAAGTTGGTCCCGATCCACTCCCAGCGGTCAGCGCTGGTCTCGGGGATGGGCTGGGTGTTCCTCCATCTCCTGACGACGGTGTCTACGCCTGGCCCGGTTCTCTGCCTCCCTCCTTTCCAGCTCGCGCACCATCGGCTCCCCCCTCCTTTCTTGCTGCCAGTCGCGAAGAGGCTGGACGTGCTTCTGCAGCTGCAGGATCAGACGGACCTCGTTGATTCTCTCCCCGCCCCGGGTAGGGAGATCCCGGCCCAAGCCTCTTATATTTGCCGGGAAGACGGAGCGACCGTTGCCAGCTGGCGGTGCATCTCCGGAGCGCTCTGCCTGGAGCTGATTCAGAAACTCCTCCTTCACCTCTGCGTCTTGTGAAGTCAAGATCATGTTCAGGTCTCCCAATGGCCCCTCTGCGGGAAGGGGCGCCCCATTCGGCGTCACGAGTTTGTAGGTGCAAGGGTATCCCCGCTCATCCAGGATCTTCTCCTGCAACTCCGAGAGGCTCATGTCCCTGTCCAGGACCGTCACCTCGGCGCCTTCAATCTTGCAGACCTTTGCGCCCCCTTGCACGGTTCGCTGCACATTCGCCGTGGCTCTGTGCACTCTGGGCACCTGTCCACCCCCTCCGCCAGTGCCTCGCTCGGCACCGGCCTCCGGCCGGGCATAACCGAGCCGCGGCCTCCGGCCTCCGGCCCCTGGCCTAGCACGGTACCGTTCAAAAGCGAATCGAGCCGAGCTGTGCCTTCGGAAACTGCACTGTCTCAAGGAAGCCGACAGCTCCATCAACGAGGTTACTTTTGGAAACCTCAACATGGTAAGGGCAGCCCATCAGAAGCCTAGTGATTGAGCTAGCGGTTGCTGGTTGCGATGGTTGGACTCCTTTAGGAGGAAGACAAAAAAAGCCTTCCACAAAAACCCTCCCGAAACCCTGCGCCGCGCGCCTCTTCCAGCATCGCCACCGGCGCCCGGTCGAAGCTGCGGAAGGTGGGCAACGCCACGATCTCAGCGTGTCTGGGGGGACCGTAGGTTTGCTTGGCTCCTGGCTGTTGCTCGCTTTGCTCGTCTCAAACCTCGCGTGAGCAACGCATGGGTTAGGTGCGCCTTCAGCAGCTCGACACTCGGCACTTCGGCATCCGCAGGGGCGCGGAGGAAGACCACCTGGGATGGCGGGGCTGAACCATCTGCCTCTCCAGGCAGAAGCCCCGTTTCTTCAGTAACGCCAAAGCGGGGGCGACCCCTTTGTCCCCAAGCCCTGAACCCTAAACCCTAAACCCTAAAACCCTAAAACCCTAAAACCCTAAAACCCTAAAACCCTAAAAGCCTAAAACCCTAAAACCCTAAAACCCTAAAACCCTAAAACCCTAAAACCCTAAAACCCTAAAACCCTAAACCCTAAAACCCTAAACCGAAACCCTCAAACCCTAAACCGAACCAAGTAGCCATCATGCTCCCGCGGCTCTGGGGGCTGGAGCCGGACGGTGGCCCGGCCGCCTCCAAGAAGTCTCGGGGGCGAAGGACAGCCTGGCTTGAACTCAAGCGCCAAGGGCGATGATTTGATATTTGCATTTTTCTATTATTGTGACTAGTATAATTGCTATATTCTTCTTATTCTTATTACGACTACTGTTCTTATATTGCAGAAGGGCCTGTTTTTTCTTTTATTATCATTATTATTATGATTATTATTATTAAGTCTATTTAACATACAATTTCTATTACTATATTCATATTATGTCATCTCTGGCGGGTCCAGCGCAAGAGTCCCCCCCAAAACCTGAAGCAGCCGGAAGCTCGCCCCTCCTTCAGGCCCCATCCCCAAGCCCAACATGAAGCCTGCGCCAGGCGCGTGTACTGGTCGTGTCCAACCAGCTGCGTCGCCCGAGGCTCGTGCCCGGCAGTGCGGGGGTTGATCCTCGGATGCATTGGAATGCCACACCCTAAACCCTAAACCCTAAACCCTAAACCCTAAACCCTAAACCCTAAACCCATGTGGCTGCGGCTTTTGCAGGGGCTTCAGGAGGTTTCAGGGCACCAGTGTGTAGGCTCCCCGGAGAGAAAAAAAATCGAGAGGAAAGAAGCTCCACGAGGCGCACACCATGCCGCGTCCGCACCACCTGCTTGAGGTTCATGGTACTTAATAACCCAGGTAGAACTGTACTTCTAGGGTTTAAGGTTTAGGGTTTAGGGTTTAGGGTTTAGGGTTTAGGGTTTAGGGTTTAGGGTTTGAACTGTACTTGTTAACAATGATAACCACATTAGGGCGCTTCAAGGGCTTCTAAGTGGGTTCTAAGTACAGTTCGAATGGGGTTCTGAGCACCATGAACCTCCAAGTGGGGGGCATCGGGGGGCCGATTTCTTTTTCACTAGGAGCCACTTCGCCGGGAAACTCGATGCATCATTGACACTGCGGAGTTTGTTAAAGTTCATAAGCCTCATGTTCACTGCGAAAGACAATCGTAACTCAATCGCTCCCAGACCATCCTCGAAGACGCAACGCTGGCAAACAAAGGCCACATAGAGCCTAGCGTTTGCAAGTATTGTTCACCTGAATTAGGCTTAATTGTCCCTAAATAGCCTTCTTTATGAGGGGGAACCTCGGAAAGGGAAGTATAGAGGGGAGTAGTAGGGGAACCCAATGATGTTAGGGGTTCAAAGGGGCATGAGAGGCCTTTAGATGCTTGGGCCTGCCAGAGAGTGGAGTCCCTGATTTCAGGTCATACGGCCGACCTTGCTTGGGGTTGTTTTTGACCCAAAGCTTTCAGGCTTATTCTGTTGTTCATCCATATGACTATATGGTAACTACCATCCTATGGTACTATGGTACTGCTATGCCGATAGGTACTGATTATACTACTCTAGTATGAATTCTTGTATTATTCCAGTATTCCATGATGTTCTGATTTGATTGGCAAATTTAGATAGTTGTTACCTATTTTTACTTTTGGATTACTAGACTGTTAGATTTTTGGATCAGTAGCTTATTGGACGATTCGACTATCTGCTTGTCATATTGTTAGGTTGTTAGATCGTTAGATTATAAGGTTATTAGAATATTGGCATGTTGGATCATTAGAGTCATTTTTGATTGTTATATTGTTTTGTTTTTGTATTAAGTAGTATTGGGTTATTAGGTTCCTAGATTATTGTATGAGAATAGTTAGATAGTCAGATGATGAGATTAGATTACTGAAATATTTTTGTCATACTAGAAAGTATTACATGAAAATGTTATATTCGTTTATCTATACATGTTATTACGTTTTCAAAGTATTGTACTGGTATCATACGATCATACAAAAATATTATCATGTTCTTATATCATCATATTTTCATATTGTCATATGATCATACTATCACATTAAAAAACTCTTACAACATTATATGAATATATTCGGGTACTATTCTGGGTGCTTGTAGTCATATTGTACTATCGTCTTATCTCATTGTTACATGATATATGTGTACTTTCTTATGTTCATATGGTATCCTGTCATCAGCGAACAGCTTTCCCACAGGAACACACACCCAAGTGGACCCCGAGCTCCTGAGTCCCATTTTGGAAGCACAAGCAAATTCTGAACCCGAAAGCCCCTGTAGATGATCGTCAAAAACCCTAAACCCTAAACCCTAAACCCTCTCTCTCTCTCTCTCAGGCGAAACGTCAAGCCTGGCAACCCTAAACCCTAAAACCTCTGCAAAATCTCCACAGCCTCAAGATGCGCTGCGCCGACTCCCAGCCCGACCGCATCTAGGGCCTCCAAAAGCGCAGGGGCCGCGTTCAGCTTCTTGGAACTTTGGGACGCGCTCACTTCCCGACTTTCTCTGTTGCGCTCGGCGCGCACGTGTGTGTGTGTGTGTGTGTGTGTGTGCTTGCTAGCGAGCCACATGCGCGCTTATATTCTCTTGTGAGCTCTTGTGCGCTGGCGTGTGTGCTTGTGTGTGTGTGTGTGTGCGCGTGTGTACTCAGACACAGACACAGAGAGAGCGAGAGAGAGTACGAAAGTGCGACGGATGACTTCAGGCAGCCTGGTAGGTGAACTCCAGAATGTCGGGGTGCACCGCGGCTTCCACCAGCGTTTGGTGGCCATAGAAGATTTCACCTGTTGCAGCGAAAAGTGCTCGGCCATGCAAACCATGAACCTGAAAACCTCGCATAACAACAAAAAAACAATAATAATCATAGTAATAATGAGAAAAAAGTAATAATGATAACAAAAATAATAGTAGTAGTAATAATCCGAAGGCAAGGACTAAGGACCTCGACCCTTGTGCCACCAAGCTGCGCCCCGACACGATCTTCTCATCCCGCCATAAGTCCTGCACCACTGCGACGCACAACAGCTTCAAGCAAATGACAAAGACAATAATGCCTTGAGGCCGACCTTGCTTCTGAAAGCACTTCAACTCTTCATGTCCCATGTGATTCATAATCCACGGAACAGCCTTTCTGAACTATTCTGAACGATGGATTCCGAAAGCTTGCAGATTCGGAATTGTTCTTGCCGCTGTCGGCCCCGAGCACACACACACACAGAGACACAGACACAGACACAGAGACAGTCTACATCAAATGATGCGTCACCCCATCCCAGTAGTCCTGCACCAAATGCGTTCCGTTCAGGGAGACGCTGTTCACCACAAAGTGTTCGCCCTGAAGATACTCCTTGCCAGCTTGCGGCTGCGTTTGGTGCAAGTATCACACAAAACACACAAATCTACCATGCAGCATTGGGAGGAGAATACAGTGCCATGTGCATTTTATATACATATATATATATATATGTGTGTGTGTGTGTATGCATGCATGCATGCATGCATGCATGCATGCATGTATGTATGTATATATGTGAATATACATATAGTTCTTTATCTATCTATCGATTTATTTTGTATGTATGTATTTCTTTGATTTATTTGTTTATGGTATATATGTTTGATTTTTGATTCGGGGCATTTCGGGAATGTGTCTGGTCATCGAATTGAGGCCTGCAGGACAACGGCGGTCTTCGGCTGCTGAAAGACTCCCTGACACGGGATTTAGGGTTTAGGGTTTCGGGTTTAGGGTTTCGGGTTTAGGGTTTAGGGTTTAGGGTTTAGGGTTTAGGGTTTAGGGTTTAGGGTTCAGGAACTCACAGGGCACAGGGGAAGACGGTTATAGCTTGGGATGTTCCCCCTTACACTGACAGTCCTTCATAGGGATATAGTACCCCCTAGTATAATTCCTATTGACTGTTAGCATAAGGGGGAACATCCCAAGTTCTCGCCATGGCTACAAAACCAAATCATCTGATGGATATGAATGTGAACCATTTGATGATATGGCTGTGCCATGAGGAAAAACAAAAGAACGACCTGCTCCGTTTGCGACGAGCCTACGTCAGCGCACACATCACTCGTTCCAAGCAACTCGCCACACGGGAGGGGGGGGGGGGGATGAGAACTCACTAAGCTCTCCAAATCCCAGACAAGCGTACTGTATCCCCTTCTTTGGGCTCGTTGGTTTCCTGACCTCGGAGCTAAGGTTCTTCTGCACCGCCGCAGCGAGCTCGTTATCACTGCAGCACCTGGGATTGATCCCGGGCTCAAGCCCCCCTGCACCTCAGAAACAAAACTCGGGAACGTAGGTACAGTACCTGAGATCTCCGACTCGACTTAAGCTCTATAAGGGATGTTGGGAGTTGTGGGACCCCTTCGCAAGCTCGACTGTTGGCCCCTGCCATAGTCCAAGGTAACATAGTCCAAGGTCATCTGACGGCCACGTCTCATAGCAAGCGCTCTGTTTTGGCTGGATTGCAAGAAGCCTCAAGAATGTGAATGAATGAAATCCGAATGATAAAACTCGAAGCACGAAGTCCTAAACAAACTCCCAACCATAGTATGCCTTGGTTGGGATGTTCCCTTCTAAGGGGCGGGGGGGGGAGGGGGGGTACTACAATCCCTATTCAGGACTGTCAGCATAAGGGGGAACATCCCAATGCCTTGAGTGGTTCACCCACCACTAACACAACAAGCACCCCTCAGCTGCCGGGACGTGACTGAGGGCTGACATGGGCTGACCACCACTCTTCGCCTACTATTTGCTTAAGAACCCCTCCCTCCCCCCCCCCCCCCCCAAAAAAAAAAATGATAATAATAATCCAAAATCCCCATATTACCCTTATAAGCAGGTAGAAGGAAGAACATCTCTCGTTCTTTGGGGGGGGGGGGGGGGCTCTTAAGCAAAATAGCAGTAGTAGTAGTAGTAGTAGTAGTAGTAGTAGTAGTAGCAGTAGTAGCAGTAGCAGTAGTAGCAGTAGTAGTAGTAGTAGCAGCAGCAGCAGTAGTAGTAGTAGTAGTAGTAGTAGTAGTTGTTGTTGTTGTTGTTGTTGTTCTTCCAGACGTGCAACATGAGCCAAGCTACAGGAAGAGGCCATCGCTCGCCGCGCTGTTCACCGGCTTGACTATCCTCAGTGGAAGCTTTCAGGGACAACCTCACGAGAGCCTCCTGTTGTGGGTTTTTAAGGTTTAGGGTTTACGGTTCAGGGTTTCAGAACTAGGGTTTAGGGTTTGGCTACCGGCTAGCCACAGACGAAAACACGCAACGGCTCGCCTACTCACTCCTACCCTCCTCACCAAGCTTCTCAACCCTGCGGGGCTTCTGGCTCCCCAAAGAACGGCTGAAACGAGAACCCCCGCAACTCCTGAACCTGGCAGCTGTGGCTCAAGGGATATCCGATGTTCGCACTGCCCGCAAGGGCCTCGGGAACCGAGGACGCCAACATCTGCCGGACGCCCACACCACTGTAGTCAAGGACCGCCTGATATGCGAGTGTAACATCTGGGTGCTTCTTGTGGGAATAGTGAAGGGACAGGCGCCGCAGCTTTCAACAGGGTTTCTACGGTGTTCGGGGCATGGCTGTCACAGAGAGAACGGAACCTGCAGGATTATAATCTTCCAGGGAATAACAGAACAACAGTTGAACAAGACTCGCCTGCTGCATTCGGAACTTGTCCACGCGCAGCTGCGACGTGTTGGCGTCGTTGGCCAAGGGGAGGCCAAGGGTGCCCGCGAGCTGGTCGGCGAAAGGGATCAAGTCCTACTCGGCCAGGTCTCGAAACCATAGTCCCTCTTGGGAGTCTGTGTGTCCCTGTTATTGAACATGGATCACCTTGAGGCATTTGCAAGGGTCTGCTTCCTGCGAAAGCTCCAAAAATGGGGCGTCCCTGTGGCTTTTTGCGGACGCAGCATTCTGATCCTCTGCACCCTATGTCCCAAAACGCTGCACCCTGAGCCATGCTCCTCAAAAGCAGATGGCACGGCAGCCACCAGCTCCACCTCCCGGGCTTCAGGCAGGACATTTGAGGATCTGAGCATGGGGTTTATGGGGGGTTTATGGGGGTTTATAGGGGTTTATGGGGGTTTAAAGGGGTTTATAGGGGTTTCTTGGGGTTTGTAGGGGGTTAATTGGGGTTCAAGGCCCACTGCCCACCCCTGGGGAAGCGCTCCGCACTTTCGCAGCCGTCGTTGCCACGTCGTCCTCGGACGACTCTCACACTGTTTCTGTCTGTTTTCCGGCTCGAAAGCGCCATAAACCCTAAACCCTACATCCTAAACCCTAAACCCTCAATCACCAAGCATGAAAGGTTCTACTGTGCTGCCCAGGCTGCCACACTCTTCCCGGGCGCATCGATGCAGCGGTAGGAGAACACCTCCGAAGGGTCCACAGGATGGACTTGTGATGTGTATATATATATATACAATATATTATATACTATATATTTTATATTATAATAATATATATTATATGGACTTGTTAACAATATATGTTTGTTTACAAGCCTTTGAAAGCCCCAGCGGGATGGACTTGTGAACCATATCATATTTCCTTCTGTTTCAACAGGCAAAACCATTAGGAGGAGACCAAAACAACTAGGAGAAGTCATGTTGTGGGACGCAGGATATTTATGTTCATAGAAGAAAATGCTGACAGTGGCAATGGCTCGATTAGAGCTGCACACCCTGTAATCCGCGACCACATGCTTTCTCCCTTACCCAAGCGCACACACCAGCACACACAGGCGGGGAAGCTGGGTCACCGCTTGACCTCTTGTCTTGCTGAAACCACCCGGCCCCAAGTCCGTCAAACCATCCCAAAACCCTGGCCTTCTCAAGGCAGATCGACCGGCCACCTGAATTCAGCACGTCCTCTACGAACTCGTGGATGCGACGGTCGACGAAGCACGCCCCGGAACCGCTGCCTCTCCGGACCTCCATCCGGGCGGTGTGGGATCCAGGGCGACTTACGCACTGGGCAGGTGGCGGTCATGTCTGGGAGCATGGGCAAGGTCGCTGGAAGCACCCTGCAACGATGGCGAAATTGGTCCTACTTTCCTCCGATATCCAGTTGAAGGCGCATTTCTTGCCCCGTTTTGCTACGAGGGGTCCCGCTTTCCTCCCTCCCTTTTGGCGCCTCGACCGCGTGCCGAAGGCCCAGGCTGTGGAAAGCCAGAAGCATGCCCCGAAGGCCTTGGTTTCCTCCGACTGAGAGAAGTTGGGTTTGCTATCTGGATGTCTCAGTTCTCATTTTAAGAGTTCACTCGGGGCTAAACTCGCTTCTGTCAGTTCATGGGCCTTGCGAACTGCTGGCTCCTCAAATCCGCGGGAACATGCAAGGCAGACCGTAACCTGCATCCTAACAGGCTTGAGGACTTTGCTTTCGCGACAACAGAATGGGGGGGCAAGGGCGTCAACTCTGCCTCCCTTTCCACACATGACGTGCAGGAATTGTCAATCCGAAGTTCGGACCCCCCCCCCATTCTCAACATGCACGCTCTACACAAGCTCTAACTGTCTAACCCTGCTGGCCATGCTGTCCTCTGCCGCCGCGCATGTCCGGTGTCACGAAGACGACTCCTGACATTTGAGAATGCTCGAGTTCCTTCAGTGCATTTTTTAAGGACCGCACAATTGGATGGAGCCCAGACTCCATGCCGAGCATGGAGCTCTAACGCCCGACCTCTGAACCCCCGAAACGAAAGCCCTTCTGTCAACTGCGAGAAATCTGGGCTTTGATCCCCAACGGCCCCGGCCTTTCTTCCGCTCCTCGCACTGCACCGGCAGTGCCCCGGCCCCTGCAGCAGCCGCCGCAGCCAGGCGCCAGGCAGAATGGCGAGGCATGGCCGGCATTGCTGCTGCCAGGATCTGACCGAGGTTTGTGAGAATGCATCGGAGGTTCTGGGTTGCAGAAGCTCTGTGAAAAAGGCCGATACCAGCTGCGATCTTCATTCACGACCAGCTTAGGCAGAAACGATTGCCAGACTGATGGCTCACTTCCGAAGGTTGCAGAACATGAGGCGGTGACCAACAACTGTGCAAAGGGGCAACGAAGCTGCGGCGGAAGTTGCGGATAGTTAATATTCTGGTTTGAGAAAAACTTTTCTATTCCTGCTTGTTGAGGGGAGTTTGGCTGAGAGTTTGGACCTTGGCCCAGACCAGCCTCGGCCTGAAACGTGCCCAACTTTGCCCCAAAACCACCCAGGACCATCTCCCTACAAATTCCAGAGGCCCAGAAGTAAGGCTCGCGCACATCTTCAAGCTTTTCATCCGACTGATCACCGAGAGTACCTTCCTTGGCAAAAAAAGCATTCTGGGTACCATGCCAAGTCCAGCATACCAAAAACCTGCACCACAAACCTGTCACCTTTTTGCTCCATCGTCCAGGCTCCAGGCTGATGGATACAGAAGCTGGGTGCGCAGATCTCCCAAAGGCATGTAAGGCCTGGCACGTGCCAGCATGGCTCCGCAGCACGTCCGATAAAAAAAGTCGTCTTTGCTTCGGGGAACCCCATAAGAAAAAAAACGCTCCAGTCCCAGAAGGCAACTCAAACCCTGAGCCCGGGCCTCTGCGGGAGGAAAAGCCTGCAAGAAACAAGGCCGCCTATGCAGACAATGCCCTCCTGGTTTATCCTTCCTGCATTTTGCTCATGTACACACAGGCAGGCGGTCAGGCTAGGTACTGCATGCACATAGGTAAGTATGTTCTCATCAGCCCCGAACATGCACAAATGACCACCTACCATGATGTATATGGAAAGCTTCGCAGTGCTGGCACATCCCCGCAGCGTCTCTCAGCGCGCTGCATCTGCGAGGACGGAGGTCTCACAATGGTGCCTGCCGTCATGGTAGGAAAGCCGGCTTGCAAAGTGCAGCGGGCCGTAAGTTTACTCGGCCTTCCTGCCAAGAAGGCGTGGTGGGGCGGAGCACGCATCATCATGCCGTGAAACGCAAGCTCACGCGCGGACGGCAAGAAGCGGCCACAAGGGCAGGACATCCAAATTCACCGATTCCGCGCCTTCGCCTCGGTTCCAGAGTCCGGCGACAGCTCGCAGCACCTGGGTGGCAGCGGAGGGAGTTCCCCCGGGAATTTTTACAAATGTTTTTTGTTGCCCCGATTTTGTTCGTATCTCGGTATCTGCCCCTAAACCCGGCACATGAACCCAAGGGCTCTCTTAGCGACCTTGTTGGGTAACCCGAGACCCTACGCCCTGCACCGTCACCTCTGAACCACCTGGGCAGAAGTCTTGGCAGCAGCCAAGCTCGGCGCTGGGGGGGGGCATAGGGGGGGGGGGTTAAGGGGGGGGGGGAGGGGGTAAGACCCTAAACCCTAAACCCCAAAAAAAACAAAAAACACGCAAGGGCACCGAGCTCTTGCCGATGCCGCTGCTCCCGACCACCAGGAGCCGCCGCTGGCGTCCTGAGGAAATGAAAGCCAGTTCAGGGCAGTTGGGGTTTAGGGTTTAGGGTTTAGGGTTTAGGGCTTAGGGCTTAGGGCTTAGGGCTTAGGGCTTAGGGTTTACTCGGCGCTATCTCTGAGTCTGAGCCGGGTTTGGGGTATTTCCCTCTTCAGTTGCCCGGTGGAGCATGGCTAGACGGGTGGCAAGGTTTAGGGTTTAGGGTTTGGGGTTTGGGGTTTGGGGTTTAGGGTTTAGGGTTTAGGGTTTGGGGTTTGGGGTTTGGGGTTTAGGGCACTTCAGAGCCTCTGTGCTTCAGGTGCGAGCTCCTGAAGCTTCAGGGCGGCACTGAAGGACCCCGGCCATCTACGACTCGTAGGGTTCGGAGCCCAAAAACAGAACTGTAAGAGGCCCCCAAACCCTTCAAAGTCTTCAAAGTGGTTCGGTAATCGCCATCCCTTTGGCCTTCTGCAAGGGCCATGTCGAGGTCCTTCAACAGGAGGCGGGAGCCATCCTCCCCAGGGCTTTCGGGTGCAAGGAATGAGGCTCTTTGTTTAAAAGGGCTTGCGTTGCACATTGCGTGCCTAGGTCAAATTGGGGAGAGCGCCCGCTTGCATGTGTAATTCAAGAAGTTTTCCTGCTCGTTCTTCCTGTTGCCCACCACGGTTTGCATGCAATCTGGCGAACATGCCATGCTGGCCCCGCCCTTGAGCTGGGCCACTACTAACTTCTCAAGCCCGTGGGGACTAAAGACATCTAAAAACCAAAACGCCCAAAACCTCCTCCCAGTCCGGCAAATAACAACCTGGCGTCTCACTATGAAGGCTCACGGCCCAGGCACAGCTTGCGCTGATGGCTGCCCGACTCTCTCCTCTCCCTGCTCCACCCCGACGCCCCCCCCTCCGCACCGGGGTGAAGAGCGTCATCTTCTGCATCTGCAGCCCCGACTGCAGCCAGGGCAGCAGGCTCAGGTTTCGGGGCATAAGCTTCAGGAGTTCGGGCCAGGCTTCAAACTTCTTGCGATGGGAAGCGGTGTGTACAGGATTCCTGCCGCAAAACCCTAGGCTTGTGCGTACGCTGAGCATGGCCCCAGCACCAGCAGAAAGGGACTTGGAGGAGAGTCTCCACGTATCCCGAAGGCGCAGGAGAAACTCGGAAAACCCCCGAAGCCCAAACTGAGAAGCCCTCTGAACCCCAGTAGGCGCGCGGCGCCCTCCACAGTAGAGATTCGAGCCTGGGAGAGGGGAGGGGTTCGAGGAAGTTTATGTTGGAGGGCCGGGACACGGAAGCCACAGAAAAATCCCCGCTGCGTAGGACAGTGCGTCTGCGCGTTCGGGCGAGGGGCCGCCTCTGGCTCTTGGGGCTCCGTCAGTGCCTGGCAGGGGAGACAAAGCTGTGTTGATGTGTTCTTGCAGGCCCGTAGGCCTCCTCAATGGTGCCATTTCTTCTGCCTTTTGTATCCTTTTGTTTGCGGGTGGTTAACTTAAGATGCTTTCGGGGAAGGCGGCCTCTTCTCTAGCGGAGCACGCATCCCTGGCTTCCCAGGCTCCACTTGAAAGAACCATGCACACTGCCACATTGGCATCTCTCCAAGTAGCGATACTCCAATATATCCTAAAACCTACCATCCCTTGCTTCCGAAACCTTGTATACTGTAAAGAAACCAAGAGACCCCTATCCTCCAAGCTCAGAACCGTCGGTGAAGGCGGCGATCGCCTCCCAGAAGGCTCCCAAGCGGGAGATCCCGGCCGAGAAACGGGAGATGTCCTGACGGAATCACATTCTGACTTTGACGGTTGTGGTTGTCGTATCTTCACATGATTCTTCCGCATGTGCTACCAGGTGCTTCGGTTCGTCTGGTTCGGGTCGTTTAGGTTGGGGACCCCCGAGGATGCCATCGAACACATGTGCTTCCTCTCGGGTGGCCCCCAACACCCCACCCCAACACCCCCACCGCCCCCGTCCTGTATCCGAGATACGATGATGGTGACAGAGCTGAGGACCTGAAGGCGAAAAGTGAGTTGGGGGAGGCCTAGGTCCGAAGTTCCGAAGGAACTTGGGGAGCATCTGCGCACCTTCAACCCCAGCCCCCAGTGAGCAGGCTCCTGGCCCAAGCTTGCTGAATCCGAGGCCGCACGCCATGCTAAAGGCGAACTGCGCTTGCCCCAGGGTCCCAAAGTCCACCTGTAGCCCAAGCGGCATGCCACACAAAGTTTGAGGGCGCGAGGCACCAGGGATCAGGAAGCGCTGCGGAATGACAGTGGCTGTGATGCCCTTGATTCAGGCCCTTGATTCAAAGCAGAGCCAAACTCCCGAGCTCGCCTGGCCGGAGAAGTACAGACCACCCAGGACGAAGTACGGCACAAGCCGAGCCAAATAGAAGAAAGCCTCCGCGAGCTTCGGGGAGTGAAAGCGCATGGAGTGTAGATCTGCCTTCTTTAGGCCCTCTCACTCTTGGGAGCCTTTTCAGGGGCTGGGGTGCCGTTTCGGGGAAGCGCAGGAAGGGTTCGGCAGAAGGGAGGCCTGCTGGTAGGCATCCAGCCCGGTTTCCCAGATGATCCTGAGCCACTCTGTCTTAGCTTTCACACCCCAAGTTCCCAAGAGAAACATGAACACAGTTAACTCGTTTCAACTTTCGATTCCTTGCCACATGGAGTTTGGTCTCAACATGTGCCCCGTGCTCTTGGAATCTTGAGAAAAGGTTTTGTGGGTATGTGGGCCACAAACCCTTCTAGGGTCTCTTTGCGTCACTTCTAAAGGTCCTTTTTTGGGGGGGGATTACTGTCATAAGGCGGCCCCTCGTATACGGGGTGCCCAAACAGGGACCATAATTTTGAGAACTCACCATTTAGTTTTCAGGGTAGGTTGCCCGTGCGAAGTTTTAGCTGAGGATCAGCTTGTCGTAGTTGGACAAGGCAGCGCCCAGCTTTGCTGTGACCTCTCCACATGCGTCATGGTTCAGGGTTTAGGGTTTATTTTGGCACCCGCATAGCTGGTGGAACCGCTCAGGTTTAGGGTTTAGGTTTTAGGGTTAGGGCACTGCGGCACAGAGTTAATCGCACCTCTGAACCTACGGGATTTGGGATTATTGGTCGCCACCCGTCTAACGACAGCTCCACCGGGCTACTGACATGACAGGTTGAACACAGTTTGTAGCCCACATGAAGGAACTTTGGAGACAGGAGTCTGGTAGTGAGTGACGGAACAGCCTCTCTACACTTTCGGTAGGCCACAGAAGATTTTGTACAAGTTCGCTCAGCCCTGCCCTCAGTACTATCAGTCACAACCGAAGGGCTTTGGGTTTAGGGTTCAAGGTTTAGGCGAAAACATCCCCCGCCTCGCCCTGTTCGCGCTTCTCTCCGCCATAGAATGCAATAGCTTCGGCATTGTCCCGCACATGCACTAAGCCTTCCGTTCACATGCAAGCAGGCTCGCACACGTCATTCATGAACGCCTCCACACCAGCACAGCCTTTTGAGCTTCGACCGCGAAGCTTAGCCTCCTAGCTTGCATGCCCGGGAAGCTGTAGCGAAAGTCCGCTTGCAAGCGGATCTGCTCGTAGTTGAGGCCGACCAGGCGACCTCTTCACCCTAAAGGGTACTGGAAGGAGTTGGACGCGATCCCGCTCTCAGTGTTCGAGTTGGCTAGGCCCTTGCAACTTGCAGTGCTCTCATTCGCTGCATCTCATCTCCAGAACAGAGAACTGCTGACAACCCCTGCAGAAATGCGGTGTAAAGATTCTATTTGTCTGAGGTGCACTGGCTTTTGCGCCACCCAACGTACCAAAAAAAAGAATGCATGGCCCTCACTCAGCCGGCTTTGAGCTTCCAGTCTTTGCAAACGCTGGGCTGCAAGCCCTCCCAGAGACTCCAAAACCCCTGAATTAAGGAATATGCCTTAAATCATATTTGGGTTCCTACTGCAATTTAAGTCATATCCCTTTAACTAAGGGGGTTTTTGGAGTCTCTGTGGGAAATCCGAGCTGCCTCCCAGGAAAACGGCCAAGGAGGTGCCCAGCAGAGCCTTGCCATGCTGTTTCTTTCGGGCGAGCGAGTTTTTCGGGCTGTGAATGGCTTGGGGGATTTAGGGTTTAGGGTTTAGGGTTTAGGGTTTAGGGTATAGGCGGTATAGGGTTTAGGGATTGAGGGTCTCTACTCCACCAGACGTCACTACATCACAACCTCACGGCAACCGACGCAGGCCACTTCCATTGAGGGCGCTGTGTGAAGCCTTGAGTCACCTCTTGGAGGTTCAGGGTTTAGGGTTTAGGGTTTAGGGTTTAGGGTTTAGGGTTTAGGGTTTAGGGTTTAGGGTTTAGGGTTTAGGGTTTAGGGTTTAGGGTTTAGGGTTTAGGGTTATGGACTATAACTGTACCACTTATAAGCCCCTTAAGTCAAAGATCCCACTGCGCAACCTCACATTCAGGCGTCTTCCGGAGTTGTCCGTCCTTGCTCAGGTCTTGCCCGGCCATGGGATGTTTGATCGAGGGAGACTGGAACCCAAGGTCTGTTAGGCACAACATCTCTCAGGTTCGAAGTCGCGACTGTCTGTGCAGCCCGGGCAGCGTACACAGCTAGAGCCCCAGTGAGGGTCTGCGACGTGGTCCAAAGGATTGCGGAGAAGGAGATGAGGTTCAGCACGCTGTCCAGAATGTCCAACCTTTAGGGTTTTTTTTTTGCCACCCGCTTAGCTGACCTCTCGGACACTCTGCAGGGAACTGGCGGTTTGAAGTATGGGGTTTAGGGTTGAGGGTTGAGGGTTTGAGTTTAGGGTTTAGGGCTTCTCTTGGCAGCGGACGCGAGACTGCGGGAAAAAACCGAATCTCGTGGCCGAAAGCAAGAAAGAAAACTCCACCTCAATGCCCGAAGGCGAAAATGCAGCTCAACCCTTGGGACCTCGACCCCAACTTCGTTTGGATTAAGGCTGAGTTTTGAATCGATCGGCAAGAAGTCCAGTGTGACTTTGGTGAAGTAATCAACGTCCTCCGAAATCCTTTGGTCTGGGTTGTCCACGTCGGTGCTCTGCGAATTCCTGGGATGCTCCACTCCAAAGGGACAAGTTGTTGAACGCAGTTGAGCAGACGAGCTTAGCGTTCAGGTCGTTTACCAGCCGCCGAGCAGCATTTGTAGGGTGCAAGGTTCCTTGAGGCCCCCTCGGCTTCCCTAACCAAAGGTTCCCCCCCCCCCTAAGGACCTATAAAGCATTCAGCCACACTGCAGGGGCAACCCTTCAGAATCAAAAACCGACGGCTTAAAGGGGCGAAGGCGTTCAGAGGGGTCTAGGAGGGCTTCGGGGTTTTAGAGGGTTTTAGGGGGGGTTTTACCCTCCAAAGAGGGCCAGATGTGCTGCCGCAGCATCGAGTCAAGCAGGTAAAAGGAGCGGTTTTGCAGATACTTCGCGAGGAACAGCTCGGTCAAAGCCTGCCGCCAGCTCCTGCCTCGAGCCACCCCCCGGTGCAGTCACTACCAGAGCCTTGTGGGTACCGTGTAGAGATAGTTAGGTATGAGTATATTATATTTTGTGGATATACATATACATATACATATACATATGCACATGCATGTACATATGCATATACATATACATATACATACACATATACATATACATATACATATACATATACATATACATATATATATATACATATACATATACATATGCATATACATATATAGATATATGAATGTATATGCTTGTGTGTTCTTATTTGTTTCTTTACATATACATACGGAGCCTCGAGTGGGGTATGTACTGAGAGGCCATATATGGGGACTGTAAGAAAGTGCGTGGAGGCCGACAAGGGAGACATGAGGCGGCATGCGGGTGCTCCGAAAAAGAAATCCCTCCGGCGCCTAGGGTGAGCCGGACATAGCGGTAGCCACCTCGGACGAAACATGTCTGAAACAGGGTTCTACGGTTTGGGGTTCTCGGGGCGGGGCTTCGGGTTTAGGGTTTAGGGTCTTGCTTTAGGGTTTAGCGTGTTGTTGGGGAGGGTTTAGGGTTTAGGGTCCTTCTGGCTTGAATTTAAAGATGTTGGAGCATCAGGCAGATGTCCCAGGGGCTGATCACAGGCACGGCGACCGCCAAGGCAGCACCAAACACACCCAACTGGGCGTAGAACTCCGTAGCGTTCTTCTCAACCTTGCATCCGTCTCGGGAGGCACGTGCAATTGCAACAGGTAGATTGGTCTCTGGGCGCTTAGGGTCCAGGGCTTCTCACGCCTAGTTCGTCTTCGAGCAGTCTTGCAGGCTTCAGTTCGGAATGCTTTTAGCATGGGCAGTGGGTGTGAGAACTGGAACGGCCAATGAGGCGCTCTGTTTACAACTGCGATGCCAGGAGAAGTGGAACACTACATGCCACGAAAGCATTGAAGAGCCTTTGGAAGCACCGGAAAAGGGTGCAATTGCCGTTCATGCAGCAGACGTCGCGCACGGCGTCGTGAAACCCTGTTTCGTTCTGCCTGCCAGCCATCACAAACCAGCAGCCATTAGTGGTCATTGCCGTGGTGGTCGTTTTTGTGCGGTGCCGGTGCCGGTGCCGGTGGTGGTTCTTCTGGTGGTTGCTGGTGGTGCTGGTGGTGGTGATCATCGTCATCGTGGTGGTGCTTGTGGTGGTGGTGGTTGCGCAAGTGGTAGTTGTGGAGGTGGTCGAGGTTCATGTCGGTGTCGTTGTGAAAGGCTGCAGGGATCAAAATGTCCAGAAGCCTGCTGATCAAGATCTGTAAACTTGCGACCTGGCTTTGTAAGACCATGTGCTGCAGGACTGTTGCACGAACATCTTGCGCTCGAAAGGCCGCCACAGAGCGGCGCCAAATCTTGCTTCAGGATACAGTCCGTACCACCTCCATCCGGAAGCCGATACTATGTTGTGGGTTCTGCCATGCCGCCGGTCGCCTTGGAACGGTGTCTCGTGGCAGGATACGTGGGCATGGGGGATTGGGGGAAGACTGGGACTTCGGGTTCAGATCTGAAGGTTTCGTGCACATAAGACTAGCCGAAACAGCCGGAACGAGAAGATCCTTCCGGAACGGCTTCCACTACAGCTCCTTATGACCAAGGGACTTCCATCTGGTCAAAAAGCCACCTATCAAAGACTGCTTCTTCGTAACCCGAGCCCAGTGTCCTTGGCAACCAGGTGCACGATGCACGACGCAACAACCCTTCACTCTGCCACCTTGTCATCGCTGTTTTCCCCAAAGGGTCACTGCAGAAAGCCCACATTTGTGGCCCATTCTGAGGAGCGTAGCATCGGGGTTCCATTCATGAAGAGCTGCGCTCATGATTTGTTGGAACCCACTTTATGGCATGAGCATGCGCGTGTTTTGAACAACACACAGAAGCGGACAGGCGAGGAACGGGGCCCCTGCCTGTGAAATCTGCAGTGCGACTCCGTCGTTGAGCCGAACAGGGACTAGAGATTCAAATTGCGAAAATGAGACATGTACTGTGCTGCGCTACTGCTTTTTGCAGCATTTGCCCATGCATGAATATGGTCTCTTAGCTTGTCCATTTCGGTACAAGCCTGCAGAACATGCACTGAACCTCAGGCGAGAGGACTTCCTCAATCCACCTCAGAGGAAATGCGGGCGCTAGAGGGACAGGCGATCCACAGAAAGCAAAAAGTTGCGGGTGTCCACCAACTTGGCTGGCTCTGCCCTACCATTCGTGGGCACTGCTGACAGCATGGCACCAGACAGGAAGTCTTCCGGCGCCCTCTCCGACGTACACGCGCGCCACATCCGCGAGACTAGAGCCAGCAAGCACGGCAAGCCGATGAGGGCGAAGAAGCCGCCGACCGCTGTGATAATCACCGACAGCAGGGCAAAGATCCGAAAGGCCTGTGCAGAGCCAAACCCAAGCAGCGCCACGCCAAGGAAGGCCGTGGAACATCCCTGCAGCACGTCGAAGCTGCAAGACTCCAGTGAAAGCCGCATACGTTTGTCCCAAGGAGTCCCCGCTGGGACGTTGTGGTCGGCAAAGTGCACTATGTGGCAGCTATAATCCACAGAAAACCCAATGGCCATGACGCAGACGGTGAACGAAATAAGATTGCTTGTGATGCCGCAGAACCACATGAATCCAAACAGAACACAGGTCACCGCCATGACATTACCTACTGCAAGGAAAGCGAGGTGAACAGGCATGGTGACGAGCACTGCCAGGAACACCCCGATGAACGCAAAGCCAGCTGTGCTGAAGGTCTTGTCCTTGATTATGCGGTAGCGTGCTGTCTGCGTCGGGAAGCTTAGGTGATATGGAATGGCATCCAGCTCAGGGAAGCCCTCCCTGACCTGGCTAATGACGTTCGACGCTTGCTCGCTGCGCTTCGCTGCATCCGTCGGCTGCCACAGAAAGACGCGGCAGCGAGCTGCTCGCAAATGCTCTCTTACGCCACCCTTAGCATCCCGGCCACTGGCTGCACCTGGGGCTTTACGATGGGTAGGGGGGGGGGGGGGGGGACCTTATTGGGGTCCTGACTGTAAGGGGATCCTACTATTTGAGGGGTCTATATTTGGGGTCCCCTATTTCGTAAGCCCCCACCGCCCCCACCTGTGGCTGAGTCGTTCAAATATGTGAGTATCGCCGAGTCCACCTCGCACATCGATGCCTCACTGCTCAAGGAGCCAACGGCCCGATCGAGCCAGCAATCCACTGGCAACACTAGGTCCGACCTGTTGTTCAGCGTTGCGATCAACTCGGACATGCGACTGCGGTACGCCGGGTCCAGAGTTCTCGGTGCATCGAAGACAAGACCAAGCTCCATGGGAAGACTGCCAACGAAGGAGCTCTCGACATCTTCGTAGTACGCGTTGACCCTGGACGAGTCGGTCACCAAATACGTGTCTGGCATACCTCGCTCCACCTGCAGGCCGAAGTATATGCCAAGTGCAGTCAACACCAACCAAGTCGACGCCCCTGAGATTTGGAAGGCCAAGCTGTGCTCGACGGCATGGCCAAGCTTTGCTCTCATGATGCCCTTCAGCTTGCGTCCGCCCCCCATGACAAGCCTAGCTTTCGCAGCCAGGCCGCTTCGCGGCTCCTCTCGAACGGTCATCTTGCGTTGGCTCAGCGTGATCATGGCCGGGAACATGACCACCATGCCCACCCAGTTCATGATGAGAACCATCACAAGGCCAATGTTGAACCATAAGAAACTTGGAAGATCCGAGCTGGTGGCAGCGGCAATGGAGAAGGCAGATACGGACGTCAAGGTCGTCGTGGTTGCCGCCCTACCCCCGCGGGGAAGGGCCCTGACCATGACTTCTTCCATGTCCTTCACGTCCGGCCCGACGGCGTTCACCGAGGACACCATCAAGAAAATCACATCGACACCCACCGCCAAGCCCAGAAATGGCACCATGGTGCCCAGGACGCTCACGCCATGCCCCAGGTATCCCAGAAGGCCGAAGCTAGCCAAGCCGGAGAGCCCTGGAATGCAGGTCCCGCCCAAGAGCACTTTGACTTGGGAGTTGCCCGGGATCCTCGTGTCGGTGCCCAACATAAGCACCAGGTACCCGGCCATTGCGGCAATGGTGATCCCAATCAGCGGGACGTGGTCCATGCCAATCAACAGACTCTCCGTGGCAATCGTCGAAGAGCTGAACTGGTTGATTCGGACAACTGCGTTCTCGGGGTAGCCGTTCTCGTTGATGTCTCTTGCGGCCTGCTTCTCGAAGCGAACACCGTCATCAGTGTCCATCAAAGTAAAGGTCGACATTGCCGAGGTGCTGGCAGACAGCCACTCTCTGAGAGACAGCTCGGAGGCACCAGAGCCCGGAAATGGTCGCGACGAAGCAATTAAGAGCGGCAAGCTCGAACGTTGCTGCATGCTCATGGCAGCCACCACCATCTCCACAGCTGCACTTGCAGGGTCGCTCGCATTCCGCTCAAGTGCTTCAAGCTCGGACAGACGGGCTGCAACGTCGTTCCCAAGTAGCGTGATTGTGGCGCTTCCTGCCATGCATGGCGATCCAGGACTGGACCTCTCGCAAACATCATGGAAGCCCAACGGGCGTCCTTGGGCAGATTCGAATCGCGAGCGATCCTGGATCTGCACCTCTGCCATTCGTATCTGTCGCAGCACGGCAGAAGATACGAGGCTGCGTCCATCCAGCGGCTTCGCGATGAAGACGAGGCTCCTCGTGTCCGGGAAAACACTCGTTGCACGCTTGTAGTCCCTATACTCGTCTGTCAGCTTGAAAGTAAAGGTGTCCAAGAAGCCAGTCCTGATGGTAAGGATGCCAAACATGCTCTCCGAACCACCCAGCAGCAACATCCCAGGCAGACATGCCGCGTAGAGTGTCAGTGATGCCACGATGGCGACAACGGGACGTCTTGCAATCCCTCGAGCGAGGCATCTGAAGAAACTCTCCTGGGCATGTCCGACAAGACCAGAGAGCACGGAGAGACTTCGCTCGACTTGCATGGCCCGGCTGGGGCTCAAACGAGATGCGGGCACAGCAGATACGCCCTTTGTAGGCGGTGCCGCCATGGCTGGGGGCAGCATTTCTGGTTGAGGTTCTCTGGCTGTGCTATCGGAGGTCATATCATCCCAAGTGAACTTGGGGACTCTAGGGGTGGGGGGGGGGGGGGCTGTGCTGCAAAGGTCATGTGGCGTCATGTCTCGAGCATGGACCGTGGGTCGAGCTTCCGTCCCTTCGGGCATTGAGGTCAGCAATTCTCAAAGAACCCTTCTGCACCTCAGCTCCGTGCAAGCATCACGTTCAGCTCTGAAGCAAAGACGGCACATCGCGTGGAGATGGCGGATTCCTAGCTGGGGGATGTTTAGGGGCTTTGGGGATGCGAGTGGAAATGCCAGCAAAAGTGATGGACCGCCTAGTGGCCTGCCATCGCTATTCTCGTTCCTGCACCAATACAGTTTTCTGTTCATGGTTTGGGAACCACAGATTAACAAAAGCCTTGAACATCCCGGCACAGAAATGCACTATAGCCATTCCCCTCTAGCGATGTTCAATCGAATCCTGCGAAAGCGGAGAGATCTCCCCAACATTGCTCATTCTGGCCCCAAGGTTCGTCCGACGGCTGGGAGATCAGAGTGCTAAGGGTTGTAAGCAGCCCACAGAACTGATGGACAGAACCACGGGGCCCGGCCATGCGCTTGCTTGAACATGGCTTTCAAAGTCGCCGGTGTCGTTTTCCGCTACTGTAGGATCGAGGCAACATGCACGGGCTCACCTGAGGAGGAGTTGACTGTGGCGGGTCAAGACGTTGGACTCCGGACCCACTACTGGTGTTGCTGGCGCTCTGAAGTTGCGGAGGTCAGGTAAACCTGTCTGCACAGCAGCATCCTGTGGCTTCAATGTCTAAGCGACCTGCGCAGCTGCGCTTGTCGTCATGGTCGTCGTTGTTGTTCTTGTCATGGCCAATGTGAACATGATCGCGCAGAGCATATCACGAGCGATCCTCATGGTCATCGACAGGATCATAGACTTCGCTACAATTGAGCCACAAAAAAAGCTTCCGTGTCCCGCAGTTTCACTGTCAGCAACCAGCCCGGGCGTGCTTCGGGAGCTGAATCTTCTGAGTGGGACCCAACAGCATTGGAGGCATGCAGGCAATTTTGAACATGCCATCTTACACGACTTCAGGGAGCAACTCGTAAGTTGGTAAGAACAGAAGCTCTGAGCCGTTCAAGTGCACCTACGTGCCGAGCCGCTAAAACGTTGTCGATGGCACGGAAGACCTGAGCAAAACAAGTGGCGGCCAACCCTGCAACCAAAAAGCAACATCCCGAACTTCTCCAACTGTCTTCTTGGGAGGCCCTTTTGAAACCGGAACTGAGCTCCCCAAACAGCCATCCTGAAGCCGCCAACATCGTATCCCAGAGGCAACACGACACCCACTGAATAGCGCGATGGTCCCACTGCAAGGGAGACTCTGGGTCCACAGACACCATGCCCAAACCTCCCAAGAAAACTCGGGTTTCTGTGCAGATTTGGCAGGTCGGCACACCACTCCTCCCTGACCCCAAACCATGGGTTCAGTCTTGCGAGGCGCATAACTCAGCAGCACGTTGAGGCCTGTGACACAGAAGAGGAGAAAGAGCAACAGCGCCAGGAGCCACCACCTGAGTCTTCACGACTGGAAGACATCATTCTGCCAGCGTACGCCCCAAACAGGGAGAGACCATGTGGGAGTTTACGAAAATAAGGGACCCAAAAATAGACCCCCAAATAGTAGGATTCCTTTGAAATAAGGAGCCCAAAAACGCACCCCCTAATTTCGTAAACCCCATGTCAGCCCGGGCTCGGGGGCGCGATGCTCGTATCAAATGCAAGGAGGCTGGCGAGACAAGCCATGGTCCGCAAGCAGGCGCGCTGCGCAGCCCTTCTTACCCTTAACATTGGAGCCCCCTGGTGTTGACACAGAGCTTGGGGCATGAAGGATCTTTGTGCATGGCAGCAACACAGAAAGATGTTGTCATTTTTGTTGCTGTCAATGGTTAAGGCAGCAGTTGGGAACATGCCCTTAAGCGCCGTGCTTTGCTGCTCCTTTCATGCTTCTGCCAGTTCGGCCTTGCCGGCTTTTTGCTTGCTGGTTTCTGAAACACTAAGTTACAAAACCGGCACCCGTGCCCGCCCCTCCTCCCTGCGCACTCGTCCGGAGATGTGACAAAAAAAGGACTTCGCAGTGGACTTGCCGCATCCCTGCCCGCGTCTCCTACCTTGAAGTCAAGGATTCTCAAAGTCTGCCCGGGCCTGGTCACTCCTTACAATGCCGGCAAAGCCCTGGACACAAATATCCCCTGTCAGATGGGCCGCACCCCGGATGCCAAGCAACAAAACCCAACAACTTCGCTGAAAGATCGAAAGCCTGCACAACAACCTGAACCCGATCCGTCGATCCCCGACACTGCTCAAAGTACAAAGTGTCACCCACAAATGTCACCAACCTGCCCCCCTAAACCGTAAACCCTAAACCCTAAACCCTGAACCCTAAACCCTGAACCCTAAACCCTGAACCCTAAACCCTAAGCCCACAAGTGGCTGGCGCCAGCGGCCCTGCAGCCGCTCCTGCGCGGCGGCAAAGCTGGCGGAGGCACCTGCTTGGAGGTTCCTGGTACGTATTCACCAATTCTAAGCGTACTGAGAGGGTTTAGGGTTTAGGATTTAGGGTTTAGGGTTTCGGGTACTGTACTGATAGCTTTACTTATGACCATATTGGGGCGCTTAAGGGGCTTGTAAGTGGGCTATATATATATATATATGTGCAGCTTTAATTGGTCAGCAAGTACCACGAACCTCCAAGTGGACGGGTTGCACGACTTTCTTCCGTTCTCGGGGGCAGGAAAGCAAATGGGCTCCGTAGACCCTAGGTGCACCTTGGAACATGGGGGTTTACGAATTAGGGGGTACCTTCTTAGGGGTCCTTATTACAAGGAGATCCTGCTACTTGTAATGGGGGTCTGTTCTCGGGGTCCCCAAGGCCGCCACATCCCTGTGTGCCAGGAGTCCCCACCTAAGACGCCAAGCAGGGCCAGGATCTGCAGCCCCGAGGCCTTGCATTGGGCTTTTTAGGTCCCTTCTGGGCTCGGGCAAGAACTTGGAGGCCGCAGCTCGCCGCTTGCAGCATGTGCAAAGCCATTTCTTGCAGCACCCACGCAGGATCAGTCGAGCGCAACGCTCAAAACAGGCCTACAGGAGCCGCTGGCCACGTCACTACGCTTGCAGGAATAGACACGACGCAACGACAGTGCTTTGAACTCAGCGCCGCCCGCCTCCTGCAAGGTGGCCACGGTGCTAACCAAGCCTGGCGCCCGCGATTTCACGCAGGGGTCACACATGCTAAGAGGTAAACTAAGAGACAACGGGCGCCCTTCAAGACGTGGTCAATCAGGGACACCATGTTAGAAAAAGACCGAAACACCCAAAAACGGCCGCCAACATTCCAAGGACCCAGCAAAAGCACCTCGACGTTTTGCAATATCTAGACGATCCTAGCGATACCAATGTATACTATCAGACAATTCAACACAACAAACCCCAAACTCTAGAACAAGCAACTCTAGAACAAGCAACTCCCCATCCCGGAGGCCTTCGGGCAGTCCAAAAACTGCCTGCACCGCCAGCCCTGCCCCCAGGGCCAGCCAGAACGTAGCCCCGACGACACCTCCAGGGACCCTAGACTAGTGGTAAGAAGCGTCTTTTGAAGCTACGAAGGTGCCGGGCTTTGGGGTTCATTTTGCTCATTTACAGGGTTTAGGGTTCAGGGCTTAGGGTTTAGGGTGGCTCAGTAAGCCACACTTTTTGGCGGCTGCAGCTTCCATGGGGAAGAGGTGTCTAGCTTTGGAGTTCATCTGCATAAAGGCCCGCCAAAACAAACAACATCAAGGAAAAATTGCCCCCAAAGGGAGGACCAGGCGCCCACAAGCGTAGCCAGGATTAGGGCCACGAAGCCGGGCTGCGCATCTGGGGCCCCACGGTCTGCCTTCAGGCTTTGGGGGCTTGTGGAACTCCAGGGGACATGAATTTCTCCTTCTTCTTCTTCTTCTTCTTCTTCTTCTTCTTCTTCTTCTTCCTCTTCTTTTCAGAGTTCCAAGGGCCGGTTTTTCACGGTTTCTGACGACAACCGTCTGGCGAAGCTAGTGGTAGCCTCGGCGGCAACCTCTGCTGCGGCTGTATACTCGCCTTCAACCCATCACGCCCCCACCCCCCACCCGCCACCCTACACCCCAATTTCGGCCCTGGACTCATGCTTCTGGTGGTTCTTGCGATTCTCGGTGGCGCTGTTCCCGGTCCACTCGTGGCACCAGCCCCCCTTAACCGGAAAGCTCGTCATTGAGACGCCACTCATGATGGTGAGTCAGGTCGACTTCTGCTTTAAACCCTCAAACCCCCCCCCCCCGTCCCGACAAAGCCTTCCCAATCTCCACAAAACTACACTTCTCAACTCCAGCGCCCTTCGGCCTCACACTGGTACTGTTCTACTCCTCTTCTGGGGCTTTGCGGGGCAACACGCAGGCATTTACTAGTTGTTCACTGATTTACGTATTGGTTCCGGGCTTTGTTCACTGCTGCAAGTGTTTATGTATGTCACGGTTTGCTTCCCCTTTTTTGTTCTTACGTATGTCCTGCCTTCTTTCCGTTCGTCCGTCCTTCATCTATGCATGCCAATCCTGCTGCACACCGTTCCCAATGTCCTTTCTTTGACAAGTTTAAATTTGTGTATTCTCCAGTTTCTATACTTTGCTCCTGTATGGAAAAGAAAGTGTGCTCTTTGCACATGTGGTCTGTCCGTTCTTCTGCTGGTCTTGAAGTCTTCTGTCGTTCTTTACTTCGATCATCATTGGCCATTGAGTTTTATCGTTACTCCGTTATCTAGTTGTTCATGTTTCCCGGTTGTCATTGACGCCGTTGCTTTTTACTAACGTGTCAGTCAGTTAAGTAGTGGGCAGTTGCCTTTATTTGCTTGCCTTGTCTGTCTCTCGTGGCTTATACACCCATAAAATTGGCCAAGTCGAAAACGATGCCTATTTTACGTCTTTGCTGTTCCCTCTTTGCGTATTGCATTGCACGATGCTTCGTCTGTCTTTATCGTTCTGCATTAGGGTCTTGAGCTTTCTTATTTTCCCTTTCATGTACTTCCTTCCTTGGTTCCATCGTTCTTTCTTCCTTCCCCTTCCTTTCCTTTCCTTTCCTTTCCTTGCCTTGCCTTGCCTTGCCTTGCCTTGCCCTGCCTTCCAGTCTTTCGTTCTTTCTTTCGTTCTTCTGTGCTGTCCCTTCTTCGTAAGGTACCTATTCGTTTCGTTTGTTCTCTCGATATGTGCATTATGTCCTTCGCAGTTGTTTTCGTTCATTGTTTTTGCTTCTTTGTATGTATTTATCCAAGCATTTATACGCTGTTTCTTTATTGCTTCGTGTCTGTTTCGCTATGTATCTATGTATTTCGTTCTTGCTTTCGTCAGTTCATGCTTTCTGTCCAAATTTCCTTCCGTTCTTTCAGTATTTCTTGTTAAGGCCTGCATGGCCTGTGTTCCTTCATGGTGCCGAGTTATGTGTTTTTTGCATTGCATTAGGTACCTCGTTCTTTCTTCTGTGTGCGCTTTTTTGCTTGGGGATGTGTGGGCTTCTCCATTCTTCTTGATGCATTTTGTTCTTTCGTTCTTTCTGGTGTTGGGGCTCTTGGGTTTTTTAGAGTGGGTTTGAGGATTTTGGGGGGGCGCAGGGGTTGATACAAGGATTTGGGGTTGGGTTGGTTTATTGTTGCCATAAAAACTTGGGGGTCTAAGAGTCTGAGGCTTTGGGCATTTCCGGGTGAAGGGTTGCTTGTCGTTCTTGTTTCTCGCTTTTCTATATTTAGTTTCTTAGTTCCTGTCTTGTTTCTTTCTGTCCGTCTTTCTTTCTCCTCTCTCTCCTTTTCCCTATCGAGTCATTTCGACTGGTCCCAAGATTCTTTTCTCAGATTCAGTCAATAAGTCTCTGGTCTGAAGGCTGGGGCATACCGCTTCGGCAAAATCTGACAGGGTTCAGGTTCGCACGTGCCACCGAGAAGCCAAGGGCAAGAAGTAGGGCTGTGCAATCCGCAGAAACTGGTTCCAGAGACGTGTGCTGAATTCGAAACCGTCCTGGCGGCAGGCGCTGTGGAAACCGACACTCAACAGAAGCATGCGAGTGAGTCCTGACGGCCCTGTTCTGACACATTGTCATGCTGCGTGAAGGCCTTTCTTCTGCTTGTTCTCATCACTCTTTACCGGCCGCAGCACAATCTGGTATGTCAGGGAGAGAGCTTGCCTAAGCATGGTTGGTGTGAGTCCAGCAAGCAAAGAATCTGAGTCGTGCAACTGGAAGATTGTCGAACTCCATTGAATCCCTCACCTCATGATCATGACCCCCTCACTGTGATATTGAAACCCCTTGGTATGAGAACTGCACTTTGAGTACACCTAAAAAGTACCTATGTCTGGGGTTGCTTAGGGCGGAGGGAGGGGGCTTCTAGTGGACAGACGGTCCCCCGCACGGCGCCGGCACCGCCACCGCAACGCAGAGGAGGCCAGGAACGCAAGAGACGACTCGGAAAGGGCATTGGTCGCTTTTCGGCCAGCTACTGTAGCCCCCTTGCCTCCACTATATATTGGGCTAACACGGTAGAAACACTGCACAAAGCGGGCCTTTGTGGTTTTTTGTTGAGGGGGAGTGGGGAGATTCACGGGCCAGATGGTTCCGCAGAAGCTAAGTAGCCCAACAAGCCCAAAAACAATGCTGAGGCTTTCGACACAGGGTCACCCTCAAGACTCTTTGCCTATGGCCTATCCTGAACAAGTGCAGGCACCTGGGCATCAAGATTGCCTGGGGACCTTTCACACATGTGTCTGTAACTCAGAACTGGCTGCTGGAACTTGCCGACAACGTGGCCAGCCCCAGCCTGAAGACTCATGGTTGAAGCAGCCACAATGTCCCAACATGTCTCAACATGTCCCACATGTCTCGATACTTCTCGCAACGGCTCCGAGAGGTTTTCACTGCGCATTCGGCCGAGATCCCCACGTTGGCGCTAGCGAGTTCAAGCGCTCAGACGCTTTCAATGTTTCGAGCCCTGTGCTAACATGCGCCGCATAGTTTCCAAGGACGTGTCTGTGTCTTTCGGACACCCGGATCAGAAAACAACCAATCTCTCATCAGCCAAACATGCCCCCTCACCTCCAGTTCAGATTTGGTTTCTTTGGAGGTTTGGTCTGTGTTCGGGCTTGTCGCGAGGAATCTAGAAGAACAAACGAAGAGGAAGGTTTTGCCCGAAAGGCCACAAAAGGTTCAACAAGAGAAGCCCCAAAATACAGAGCATGGAGCCGAGGGGCACTGTGAGGCCGGCCGTGGGTTTGAGGGGGAGCACACGAAGCCCGAGGCCTTGGCGACGCTGGCCTTCTCAGCACATTCAACTGGCCTTCTTCTGGAGAGGTCCAAGGTCTACCCCAAAATGGTGGGACATCTCCACCCTGATCCACCCGAGTCGGAAATCTGCCGGAAGCAAGTCAATCAACACCTGCCCGCCATGCCTCCATAAGCCTCGAAGCCACACCCTGCAGTTCCACAAGAGACCAAAAAAAGGGGCCTTCCTGTGCTTGCAGCCTCCCACTGGCAGCACGGGGTAGGGATGCATGGCTTCGCTCGTTGCTTCAGGGTTCTGACTTATGGGTTTTTGGATGGTTTTTGGGTTGTCTGGCATACGAAGGGACCATGTAATTACCCTTAGAGTCTGGCGGAGCCCTGGTGGCTCTAGGACTGTCTAGCTCGGGCTTGAAGGTTCGTGGAATTCGTGGTGTGCAGTGGGGTTCGAGGCATTTACTTGGGACCATGTTGTTCGAGGCTTTTCCATTGAGGGTTCTTGAGGGGTGCATGGGCTTGGCTGCTGGGTTGCGAAAGGGGGCCCCATCTGTGAACAACGGCTCCCGCCAGGACCAAACATTGCGGTTGGAGATTTAGGTTTCTCGCCTAGCCCTAACCTGCAAGAATAGGTTTTGGATTGGGGTGTCGGGGCTTAATGCTCAGGTACAGTGGCTCTCCTCGCTGTTTGGCAAGAAGTTGCAAACGTTGTTGAAAAGCGACATACCCATCACCCGCTGTATCAACCATGCCTCTCGTAGGCTCCTATACACTACTTCTTGGTATCCTCTTTGCAGCAGGTTTCCTCGCCACCCTACAGACCCTCACCACCGACGGGCGCTGCTTTTGTCACCGCCGCGTGCGCGTGGTATGGCTCCTCAACGGAGCTGCTTCATGGAGCCGACAGCTTTGAGGAGCAATGGTGCCCCCTGTCAAGGTAAACGGCACAGTGCTGGTGGCATCTGAGTTTTGGTGCTTTGGGGTGCAAACATCGCAAACCAGGCTAGCTGCGTATGCGAGGTGTAGTCGCCCTGCTTCTTCAACCCAGGCTTCTCTTATTCCCCGTAAGCCCCAAACCCTCTCGTGAAACAGCTTCGCACTTCGCCGGGATTGCTATTACATAAACCCGAAACCCTTTGCAACAGGCTTGCCACGTCGCCCTAATCCCGAAACCCTCAACCCGGAAGCCTCAACCCACATACGCCTGCTTTGGGGATTCTTGGAGAGCCCCTACTTCTAGCACCGGCCAAGTTCACTGACAAGGGCTCGGATGAAACCGACCGTGAGGTCAGGGCTCCGAAAGCGCTTTTCGGAGGTTTGGGGGGCTTAGGGGTTTAGGGGCTTAGGGCTTAGGGCTTAGGGCTTCTTAGGGCTTCTGGTTTGGGTGGGCTTGGGGCTGAGGGCTTAGGGTTTGGGTGGGCTTGGGGCTTGAGGTCTGAATGATAATCTCGCTTGCGGCGCCCTGGCCCCCTCACGACGCCTACTGGCCTGCTGTAGCTGAACATAGGCCCGCGGCGTCATGAAACACAAGGCCAGGGGCGAAAATTTCAGACGGGTTCAAATGCCCTCGACTCTATACAGCACCCTTCCAACCCGAACAATCCCGAACATCCTACTATCCAGTCATCCCTGTACCTGCCTGGAACAGCCCCCAATGTCCTGCAAGGCTGCCGGCTAAAGACTTGGGTGCAAGCGTTACGCCCCCGCAACAGAAGCAGATGTTCAGACAGCCCTGTCTTCAAACACACCGGATCGCTTGACCCGAAGTCTTTCTGGAACCAAAATGCCATGGATACACATTTTCTGAAAGACCGTCAATTCTTATCACCCCCTCCTCGGCCCAGTGGCCTGTGACCCACTGGCATTCTCGGATTCGTTGCTTCCACTCCCCTCGGCTGCGTGTCGCATCTTCTGTTGCACGACGTACTCCATCGCGGAACCCCCTTCCATGAGCTCCCGTCTTGTTCCGAGCACTTCCCCGGAGCAGTCTGCTTCCAAGCTGTGGCTTGACAAGAACCTGCTCTCCCAACCTCGAGCCTGTCCAGATCGTGTCCGGATCGCCTTTGGCCCCGAAATCCAACATCGCGCGGTCACCTCCATCTTGAATTACAGAATTGCACAGGCGATCCTCTTCACTTCTGGTGCCGATTCAGCTATTCCAGTAGGAGTAGCTGGTGCGCCCCCGTACCTTCTTCCACCCAGGCTTCACCACGCTGCAGTACATTCCTTTCTCTGTGTGAAGTGCGCTTCTCTGGCCGTGCAATGTGCACCACATCCTCTTCGCGGCTTTCTTTTCCCGGTGGAGCCAGCGGAGCCCAGTTTCGGACAAGATTGTGGACTTCTTGATCCTTCTTACTTCTGCGTTTAGCTCGCTTCAGGAGTGTCAGCAGTCACAGGTATCGTGTTCAGGGTCGGCTGGTCGCTGAGGCTGCTCTTCCCTCAAGGCCCAGCATATGTGTGCAAAACCATGCTGAGCATGTATGCAGCGCATCTACCCTAAACCCTAAACCCTAAACCCTAACCCTAAACCCTAAACCCTAAACCCTAGTTAAACCGGTTAGCTAAAGCTAACGCTGAGGCCCTAGGTCTTCGAGCACTGCAGGGCTCAAGCCCCCGGAACTCGCGCCCCTCTGGTGCTTGGCCTGGGCGATGCCTTCACAAAGCAGCTCTGCCCGCGCGGAGACCAGGGTTTAGGGTTTGGGGTTTCGGGTTTAGGGTTTAGGGTTTAGGGTCTAGGGTTTAGGGTAAACCGAAGGAGCACACACCCTCTGCCCCCGCAGGTTGGGGCTTGCACTGCTATACTGTAACGGGGTCAACACTTCAAACCAAAAGCTCAGAATCTCTTGAGAGGAAGATAGTTGCTTTCTCATCAACATCCACACAAGTATCCAATCGTAAGGAAGCAAGCACTCTCCGCGGATAAATGGCAGGATGCTTCGGATTCGGCGACCCGACCCTCCCAGATTGGGCGTGGCAACGTTTGCTGGCACGCCCTTCTAGTGTAGACTCTGGCAGCCCCAAAAGTGGAATCAGGCGTCAGCGGTCAGCCCCACATCTCCTAAGCACTCGCTTGCGGCATTTCAGGCTGAGGTGGGATTTCTCTGCTCAAAAACAAACACAAGCTTCAGGGTAACTGCGAGGCAGCGGACTTTGGGTTAATCAAAGGACCCTAAACCCTAAAACTCTAACCTTAAACTTGGGCTGCTCCCCCTTATACTAACAGTCCCGAATCGTCTATACTCCCCCCCAATTATTGTAGTCCCTATTCAGGACTATTCGTATAAGGGGGGAGCATCCCAACCCTAAACCCTAAAGGGTCGCCCCTTTTGGCCGCCTTTTCTAACCGAAAGCCGAGGAGCCGCAACAATGCGCCCCTCGCTCTTCAGTGCCTCGACTGCGGCGGGGCCGCCCTCGAGGACCTGCAGCGATTGCTTGTGACACCCAGATGGGCCAACCCGGGGCATTCTCTGAAATTTGTACTTTTTGTTGGCTTTGGGGTGCCTAGAGAGCGGCCTGAGTTTGCTTTGCGACTTCCTGCAGCCGGCTCTTGGCACACCTGCCTGTTGGATCGAGTCTACCGCAGCACGCAAACTAACCGATGGACACACAAACGTTGCATTGCCGGGAGGGGCCGTTTTTGTTCTTGGTGTTTTCTTCCATGCTGGTTCAGATGGAACAAGCTTTGAGTGCAGGGCTGGGGTTTAAGGCAGTTAGGGATTATAGTACCCCGTATGGCAAAGTCCTATCAAGGACTGTTGGCATAAGGGGGAACATCCCAAGCAGCACGCCAGGAGTGCTGTTTCATTGGTGTAAGAAGGCAAAGCCATCGGTTTGGTGTCCTGAGTTTGGTGAGGTTAAGGATGGATTGGGTGCGTGGTGAGTTCGAGCGGGGGCTTGTTGCAATGCCGACTTTTGCTAGAAAAGACCACATAATTCAACAGCTAGGAATAACAAGGGCTCAAGCTATTGGATACTGCAGCGGACACACGCCACTTGTTGGGGGAGGAATAAACAGGCGAACGAGCAAACATATACAATCAAACAACCAAACAAAAAGAAACATAACAGAACAAAAATGATGTTGTAACCTAACAGAACTTCAGGTAGCATAGCATAACATAACATAACGTAACGTAACGTAACGTAACGTAACATAACATAACATAACATCACGTAACAACACAGACAAACAATCAATTCAAGCCGACTCGTACGCACAATAGGAAGCGCAAACTTCAGCTTCAGCGGCGAGACTGTAGGGAAACCCAAACTCTACTGTAGGGAAACCCCTACACTAACCAGGGGAAACCCTACATTAAGGGAAACCCTACATTCGGGAAACCTAATTTTCAGGGGAAACCCTACATTAGGGAAACCCTAAGTTCAAGGAAACCCTACAACCCTACATTCGTGGAAACCCCGACATTCGGTGATCGCAGATCACCAACCATGCCTCGCCAAGCGCGGCCAACACGCCGTTGCCCATGGCCTGGAGGCTTTTTGTTCACTATTTCTATTGTTATTGTTCTTGTTATTGTTATAGTTATTGCTATTGTTACTTGCATTATTGTCATTATTATTATTATTGTATTTATATAATACGGAGGGAAGTCCCACCATGTTGGCACTACATGGGGGGTTTCCGACATTAGGGGTTTTATAGGGGAATCCTATGATTTAGGGTCTATTTTAGGGGTCCCCCAATTTCGTAAACCCCTGCATAAGGAGACCTGTCTTGTCTGGGACTGACATAAGCGTGCTCCCTCTGAAGGACCCCAAGAGCGCGACATTGAGATGGCTCCTTCCCTGGAAAGTGCACATGACAAAAAACGGGGCACCCGGTTTTTCACTCCCTGTGACCTGGTCATGGCTGGCGTCCCGGTTTGTGAGTATCATGAGTAGTAGCATTACACATCCAAGGGTGTTCCCCTCCATGCTTTTGGTTGGAAAGGTTGCTGTTTGATGTTTTTTCGGTCGGCTGTGGGGGGGAAGTGTCGACTGGGGAATCGAGGGAGGTGTCTATTGGATCACGCGCGTTGGGAGCCTTGTTGCATAGGGAAGTGCTTGATATGCGGTGGGACACCCTGGCAGAGGCTATGCTGAGGAGCTCTTACTGCGGACCCTAAACCCAAAACCCTAAACCCTTTTGCCTAAACCCCAAACCCTAAACCCTAAACTCTTTGCCAAGAAGGCTTTCGGCTTCATCTCCTGGAGTGGGGCTCAGTGGGTCGAGAAAGCTGCCCTTAGTAGTCCTACATTGGGATGTTCTCCTTGAAAGGGATTATAGTACCCCTATTGGGCCCCTATTAGAATCCCTATGAAGGACTGTTAGTCTAGGTTCTCTCCAAGATCTCCAGGATGCCCCCCGAATGTGTTGGAGGCGTCAAGGGCTCCCGGCGGTGGAGCCGCAGATGAAGACGTAGCCGCCCATGTTCTGCACCCAAGCCTTGACCTTGAGGCCAACTGTGCGAGATAGAAGCTGTGTCATTGGTTCATGGCGGCAGAGACATTCTGTCACCACATAGTTGTGATTCAACTCTTGGATACTCTTTAAGGCTTGAAAGCAAGTCTTTGGGTTTAGGGATAGCAAGCGCGGCCACCCGTGACCATGATGGGTTTGTAAGAAAGACGGAACATTCCCAGCCACAAAACGACGTCAGGACTTGGGAAAACATGGGCTGCCCAAGCCCCCTCGTTGCAGTTGCCGGCTCCCTGCGCTGGGGACCAGGCCGACTCGCCCTGCTTCTTGATTTCATCCTGTGAGGAAGGCTTGGTTCTCACTTCGGTGACGAGGAGCATGAAGCTGTACACTCACAAGCAACAACGGACAAGGCTTTGTGAGTTTCACTGCAAGGCACAGCATCTGTTCCCACAAGCATATCGAAAATGACTTCGCATGCTCCTTTTTGCTGCCGATACGCTGCGAAGTGTGGGGAAAAACGGCCTTTCTCATGCTCATCCTTAAGGCCTCTTCGTGTCAGACAGCCTGGACACCGCCACTTGGGCCAGGCCTTCAGAATGGGAGGCCACAAGATGCCCAAGCTCGCTCGCTTCAGCCGCGCTCACAGCGCTTTCGAGGCTGAGGACATTGGGCAGAACCGTGTTTGCAGACATCTTGTCCAGGATCTCGAAGACGAGCCGCCAGCGCCCGGCCTTCTCACTGTTTTGTTCGGGAACGGCAAGGAGCAATCACACAAAAAGGGGGTTGTAGACATGGAAGTTGTGTGGACATGCCGTAGGAAAACAGGGAAACCAGTCTCAGGTCAGGAAGGGCCCACCCCTTGCATCCCGCAGGCCTTCTGGCACACACTCATAGCGCTGCTGTAGGCGACCTCAAACTCTAAGAACCTTCTGAACCTTCTTCGTTTGCAGCCGGACTGAGAGCAACGCCGGAAGAGGATCCGGACTCCAGCAACGCAAGTTTGCAGAACATATTCAGTCGCAAAGCGCATAAACCCTCTTCCAAACACCTTGAAAGGAAAACCCGGAACCCAACTCCTGAATTCGCATCGCGAAATGCACAGCCGAACCCTACGACAGGGGGCCACGTTCGGCAGGATGATCGACTCCCGCATCTGCATGAGCTCCAGCAACGACAGAAGCTCCAGCGCCCATTCCCAAAGGCCCGCCTGCAAGAGGAGTTCACTTTGCAAAATATTTACATGTACGTATACATAAATATACACAGTACATAATATTGCATTCATCTATGTCCAGTCATATTGTTACGTGTATATGTGAATACGCACCACTCCTCACGAACATTTTGTTGAACTCAACACAACCGACTGGCCTTTTCAAAGGCGCTAATTAGGGCGCTGTAGGTGATGATGCTCGGCTGCACCTCCTGGTCGCACATGCGAGAAAAAAGGTCCATCGCCACTGACCATTGCCCGCAGTTCTCGCACGCACTGATCGCACCATTGTAGCTGAGAACGTCCGGTTGCAGCGACAAAGTAGTCATCTCTCCTAGCAGATGTACGGCCAACAGCCACTGAGCAGTCTTCTCACAAGCGCTGATAGCACTGCTGCAGCCAACCACGTTCGGCCAGATGCTCTGCGGGAACATCTCTGCGAGCAGACCAAGTGCAAGTTGCCATTGCCGCCCCTTTTCACAGGCACTTATGGCACTGCTGAAGCTAATGACATCTGGCGCCACATCTGCCAGAGACATGCTCAACAAAAGCTGGATCGCCTTCTCCCACTGCCCGACTTTCTCAAAAGCAGCCATTGCACTATTGTACGTGATCAGGTCGGGCACAAGCAAAGCCACCCTCATGGCAGACATGACAGCCAGGCAAGCAGGCCACTGTTCCGCATTACGGCACACGCTCATGGCAGCATTATGGGTGATTGTGTCAGGCAGCAAGGTGGTGCATCTCATGTCCCCCATTAACTGACACGCCATCCTCCACTGCCCATCACGCGTACCCGTATTGATGGCAGCATTGTAAGTAAACTCGTTGGACTGCACCTGAGACCCGACCATCTCCTCCAGCAGCACCGATGCAACTCGCCAGCATCCTTGCTCTTGGCAAGCATCCAGCACGCTGGTGGCAAGTATGACGTTCGGGAGCACGGTCGCAAGGGTCATGGTCGCCACAAGGCTGAGTGCAGCCCTCCACTGGCGACTGGCCGCACATGCTTTCACGCTGCTGCTGAAGCTAATCACGGTTGCATCATCACGGCGGCCAGCGATGCCGGCCAGGCAAGCGGCTGCAATCCTCCAGCCGTCGAGCAGGTTGCAGGCAGGGATCGCGGAATTGAGGCTGATGACATCTGGCAGCAGCAGCCTCATGAGAAGAACGGTCGAGAATGAACAACAAATGCCGCGAAGTCTAATCTCTGCTTGTTATCCTCCTGAGGGCTGTCGTCTGGTGCTAGGCTGCTAGAGGTCGAGAACACATGCTTCGCGCAAAGAAATGACGTCTAGCAGTAGCCTGGGCCTGAAGACTCACTCAGCGTACTTTGCTCTGGCGCTGTTTGTGCACGGTCCTCGTGTCGAACTACGAACAACTTGCAACTTGCTTTGTGGCAAGACGACCTCACAAGACCTCACTTTGCCCGGCATCAAACCTTGACCCTTGCCACTGCGTCGCTACTAAACAAAAAAACCAATACCAGTATGATACAGTATGTCAGAGACGCCCAAACAGACACACACACACACACACACACACACACACAGAGACAGAGAGACACACAAAAAAAAAGAAAAAGTGCCAAACACAGACGGGACGAAGTGCTGTTGGCCCATGCTGCCCAGCAGGGCCAGGGTCAGGCTCCACTGCTCGCACCGCTGGCACACAGCAAGCAGGCTGTTGCAGCCGATGACGTCCAAGCAACGGCATTCCCGCAGCGAGCCTAGAACCCCGAGCCCCGTGGCCCAGCGACCGGCACGGCCGCCGGCGTGGATGGCTTTCGTGTAGGCGATGACGTCTGCGCTGCCACTGCCACGCCCACTTTCCCGTGACAGCTCCACGAATGCTCGCACCCATGACCTGCGCGTCTCGATCGGAGCCATCCATGGCAAAGGGATCACACTGGGACCCGAGAACCCTTCCGCATGTGCCCATCGCCGGTGCAAGGGACACACGCAGGCCCACCTCGGCACGAAGAACGAAACAGCTTTGCGGCATAAACAAGAAGTGCGAGCATGTACCGACAACAACACAGCCCACCTCACGGCCTGTGGATGAAGGCGAAAAGAAACGTTAGGAAGAATGGACCGGCCAGAGGAGGTCTCAATTGAACAATGGGACAGGCCACCCTTTCTCCCGCAAGCTACTTGGCTCTGGCTAGCTTGGCCATCGCCATGTCAGCCATTGAAGCAGAGTGGGAAGCAAGGCCGCGTCCGCGCTCACGTGCATCTGCTGCACGCACTATGCTATCCAGGCTGAGCACATCAGGTGGCACAGCGGTCCGGCGCATGTGTTGTAGAAGCCGGAAGACGTGCAGCCAGCGGCTGGCCCTCTGACACATAGAGAGGGCACCATTGAGGCACACGGTGTTTGGGGCCACAGCTTGTAGTCCCATGGCCGTGGTCAAGCTCAAGGACAAGGTCCAAGCCTTCCAGGAGCTCCCGTTCCTCTCGTTTTCTGCGGCGCCCAAGGCGCTGCTGTAAGCGACGGCGTCCAACTCCACACTTAAGCGTCTGGCGGCACTGAGAAGCTGGAGCACCAAGGTCCATTTGCCGGGCTTTCGGCAGGCCTCAATGGCAGAATTGAAGCTGATAGTGCCGGGGAGAACCTCCAGTCTGGCCATTCTCCAGAGCAAGTGCAGTGCAGCTCTCCACTGAGAGGCCTGGGCGCACACGCTGAGGAGGCTGCCGCAGCTCACCTCGTTAGGCAGGACCCTCCTTTCCAGCATGGCACTCAGGAGACCAAACCCAATCAGCCATCCAGACGTGCTCCTGTCACAGGCAACCAGGGCCGCAAGCACAGCACTGTAGGTCACGACATTGGGGGCGTCCTTTCGTGCTGATATAGAGCTGAGGAGGCTTAAGGCAACGATCCACCGATCAGAGCTCGCATTGCTCGCACCGCTTGCGCATGCGCTGACCGCCGCGTTGCAGGTGACCAGATTCGGCCGCAGCCCTCTGAAGTGGAGGGCAGACAGCAAGGAGAGCGAAAGGTGCCAGCGGTGGCCCTTGTGGCAGGCACTCACAAGGCCTCCAAAGCTGATTTCATTGGGCCGTACCTTGGCTTCATCCATGGCTTCCAACAAGGCAAGAGCGCATGACCACTGCCCCACCTTCTCACAGGCGGAGATGGCGCTGCTGTAGGACACAACGTCAGGCGCCACAGCCTTGTCGGACATGGAGCTGAGGAGCTTCAGGGCGACTTGCCAGTCACCCTCGTAGGCACATGCGCTGAGGGCACTGTTGAGGCTGACCACGTCAGGCAAGAGATGCTCTTCTGCCATGGCCGCAAGAAGGGCCAGGGCTGAGCACCAGCCCTCCACCTCGGACGTTCCTGCAAGGATGCTGTTGTAGGTGACCACATCGGCTGGGATTGACGAAAGCTGCATGGCGGCCAGGAGGCTCCAAGCCAGGCCCCAGGTCGAAACCAGCTGTCCTTTGAGCCTTTTGAGCCTGGAAGCACTGGCAGAGATGGCCGCGTTGTAGACGACGGTGTTGGCCTCGCCCGTGTTGCTCGCGACCGCCAAGACGCTCAGGGCCCAAGGCCAGGCATCCCTGCAGGCGCTGATGCAGGAGCTGCAGGTGATCATGTTGGGAGAAATCCCCAAGTCAGCTAAGTGCTCCAAGAGGACAAAAGCCCGAGGCCAATGCAGAACCTTCTCGCACGAGCTGACCGCGCTGACCGCGCTGCTGCAGCTGATGATGTTCGGAGTCACCATGGCCCAAGCCATGCCTCTCAGCAAAGCAAGCACCCGTGGCCACGTCGCGGCTTTCGTGCAGCTGCTGATGACGCTGTTGTGGCTGACCGTGTCTGGAAGCCATCGCATCCGGCGAATGGTAGCCAACAGCTGCAGCGCAATCGACCACTTCCCAGCCCTGTCGCCTGCACTGATGGCGGTGTTGCAGGCCACAAGGTCTGCGAAGAGCCTCAGGCATGGCAGGATGCTGAATATCTGCAGTGCTGCCTGCCAGCGGGTGCACCTGCCAGAGCTGGCCATGGCATTGGTGCAGCTGATCACATCCACTGAACTCACAGCCGGCACTCCGGCACCTGGCAACGCTGGCGCACCCATCCATCTCATACATCCTTCCAGACGCGAAGGGCGACTGTGAAGCCTTCGCCATGCACCTGCTCAAGCAAACGGCACCTGCCCTTCCCGGCTCGAGCAGCTGTGGACTTCACCACCACAGGCACCACACGGATTCGAGGGGTACAAGAGCTGTTAGTTCGAAATCCTAAAGCGCCTAGAGCAAACATATTCCCCTGGAGCAGCCGTAGCACCCAAGGGCCCAAAAACACTCCGAAAATCTAAGAAGGCTCTGGCAAGCTGGGCAAGTCTGGCGAGCATCACAACTTCTCGGCAAGCACCCGTTTCCTGAACGTAGGCCTTCTCCTTGCCCTCTCCCGGCCGCCTCAGTTCAGGGATGTTCTTGCCACACCCAGGAAAAATCTCCAAAGCCGGCCGAAAAGGCATCGTTCTTGGATCCTTCCTTTGAATGGGCATAAACCCTTTTCCCTAAACCCTAAAACCTAACCCCTACCTAAACCTTAAACCGTGTCCTATCGTGTCCTACTTCTGAGCTTGGGCCAGGCGAGCCAGGCGACGAGAAGGCAGTGAAGAGGCTGGCGAGCGGCCGCTTTGGGCCGACCTGCTGGTGGATTTCTTCCTATCCTTATGGAGGGTTTAGGGGTTAGGGTTTCAAAAGAAGGGTTCAGGGTTTAGGGTTCAGGATCCAGGGTGTAGGGTTGAGGGTTTAGGGCTTGGGGGTTTAGGGTTTAGGGTTTAGGGTTTCGGGTTTAAGGTTAGAAAAAAAAGTTTAGGGTTTAGGGCTACTACGATGACGCTTCTTGCTAGTAGCAGTACTGTGTGCTCTCCACCTAGAACGGGCGGGCAGTAGCAGCTGCGAAATGACCTCCAGGCTTCTTCTTGCTCCAGGAGGGCCCACGACACCGGACCGTGAAACAAGAAAACTGCAGGCCTCTACTCAAAGCCAACTCTCCAAGCTTCGAACCACACCACCTTCACCCCAAACCCCAAACCCCCAAACCCCAAAACCCCAAACCCCCAAACCCCTAAACCCCAAAACCCCAAAACCCCAAACCCCAAAACCCCAAAACCCCAAACCCCAAACCCTAAACCCCAAACCCCAAACCCCAAACCCCAAAACCCCAAAACCCCAAACCCCAAAACCCCCAAACCCCAAACCCCAAACCCTAAACCCCAAACCCCAAACCCTAAACCCTAAACCCCCCCCCCCAGCGCGCCTGCATCCGGGCCAAGGCCGCGCAGCCCCCTCCGAGCTTCACCGCGGCGCTCATCTCATCCTTGTAAAGCCAGTCCTGGCTCTCACTTGAGGGTTTAGGGTTTAGGATTCAGGGTTTAGGGGTTTAGGGTGTAGGGGATTAGGGTTTAGGGTTCAGGGTTCAGGGTTTAGGGTTTAGGGTTTAGGATTCAGGGTTTAGGGGTTTAGGGTTCAGTTTAGGGTTTAGGGTTTGGGGCTCTATCTCGGCTGCACATGGGCTGTGCCCTGCGACACGGTCTTCGGGTTTGAGGGCGCAAGGGCATTGGCAGAGTCTGGCAGTTGCAGCGACTGAGCTGCTAAGGCTACGGAGTCTAGACTCTCGACTGCCAGTGCTAACTTGCATGCCTGTATCACCGTGCTAGGCACGAAGCCCCTGCTACCAACAGTGCCTCGACATGGCTTCTCTGCGCTGTGCATCCCAATCTCCGTCATGCTTGCCAGGCACAAGGCGACAACACCCAACTGATGCCAACAAGCTCCTGATTGGGATGACGGCATCCGAAGAAGAGAACCGCCTCGCTTCCGAGTTTCCAAGAAGCTTCTCTCAAAGACTGAGAGATCAGATCTGCTTGAACGGTTTAGGGTTTGGGGCTGGGCGCTTAGGAGCTCAGAGTTTTGCTATATGGCATGAACTGATGACACCTGGCTCGTGCCTGACACCTCCCGAAAGGATCACCAAAACGGGCATCTGTAACGCTTTCGCATACTCTCCCAGCCGGGCCGCCGGGGCAACCTGTGGGCCCTTCCGCAGCTCGTCCCAGAAGCCACGAAAGGGTGCCACGCCCGCGCCGGCTCCCACCATGACCTGGGTTTAGGGTTTAGGACTTTACCGAACAGCGCCTGGGACGGGGAGTGGGGGGGCATGAAGCCCTCACATCTCTAAGCCCTCTAAGCCCTCCTGCAAGACACTTCCCTGGCGAGCGTCGATTGGGACATCTTTGCTCGGCAAGGTGAGCGAGGACGGGTGATATTTTGCGAGAACGGCGTCGCCTCACCAACGTGCCGTTTCTGGGACAGGTATCGGCTTGGCTCTCAACCTGTGACGCCTTTGTACCCGAAAACAAAGGGGGCAATCAGCGGCTATCACAAAACTGTCACTTCGAACATCCCCGCCCCTGTCCCTAGAACGCAAGCGAACGCAAGTGCGAGGAAATACTAAGTTGCAGTGTTGGGAAGTGAAAAGTTTGCTGCTGTTCACCACGCTGAACAAACTTTGAGTGCGGGGTTCAGGCTGAAGGGGCTGTCTATCGCTTGCGGTGGAAGATGATATGGCAGAGCATTGTGTTTCTTAGGGTTTGGCCATTCCGACTGCTGGACCAGTGAGATGGGGCTTGCGCGGCCCATTGCAGCGCCATGGGCGCCACAAGAGAATTCTCTAAAAGCCCCCTTCATCTGCAAAAGTCTGGAGTCCCTCATATTATGAGTATTGGTTCTAGTTCTTTCGGCACTCTGTCTTCGTTTCAAAACGATGCGCACACACACACACACAAAACGAGAAAATAACACGCGCACAACACGTGATGCTTCTCACCTTTGCAAGCTCGATGCTACCACACCTGCTACCATGGCCATCAATGTTCGCCTCCCCTCTGGCTCTTGACGCACACAAGACCTTCTGACATGGCCCAGAAGTCCCCAAAGCCGCACCCCCCCAACGAATCCCAAAGCCTTGAGAACCCGTGAGGACCGCCTTCCTTGAGGTCTGCCGAGATGTAGCGCGAGCACATGCCCAAAAACCGCGGACGGGCCTCAGGGCTTCGGCTAGAGTCTAGAGGCCAAGAAGTGCGAACTTGGATGGAAGCTTTAGTCGCCGTTCTCCAAGAAAACAGAAGCAAGACCTAGTTTGTTCACTGGCTGGTGCCTCACGCGCCGCTGCAACTGCTGTGGGCGGCAGGGCACCGGCAGCAACCAGCTTCCTTGCTTCGAGCAGCTTGCAAAGCTCACATCCCACCCATCCCGAAGCGCTTCAGGGCTTCCACAAGTCCTGATACTGATACGCTCCTCAAAGACATGACAGGATCTCTACCACAACAGGAGAAAGACATGTTGTGGGAAAACAGGCCCGTACGGAGCATGAAGCCTACCAGAGCCCCGAAGCTGGCAACCTTACCTCCCGCCTTTTTTTGGTGGATTCCTGGATCCGATTCGTGGCGGGTCACTCTGCCATGGACTCTAGGCTTTCGGTCTCGCGGGTCGTCAGACTCACCTGCTGCCAGAGGCCGAAGAGAGAAAATAGGGACAAGCGACTGGCGGCGAAATTACACGTGAGACACCCCAAAAAATCGCACCCCAAGGCTACGGTTTCAGCCTCTTAATAACATTCTAAGCGCGGAAACCGCAGCCTCCCCCCAAAAAAGCTCGCATCCAATTCTTCAGTCGGGCTGCACACAAAGAGATCCGCTTGGCTGCCATGAGAGGAGAGGATGCAATGGTGAACTCACCTGGGCTTTCGCTAATTAGGAGCCATCTGGGGGAGCAATCTAGGAGCAAAGGCGCGAGATCAGCGGGTTTTGAGAACCCACGCGTCGACTCGAACTCCTAACTGAGCCAGCAAGCGGGCGCGCTGTCGAGGGCAGTTCTGGAGGAAGGTGACAGGGTCCAAGCCTCCTGCGCGATTGGCGCCACCAATAACATGATTGTTGGTTCGGTCTGATGGACTCAGTTGGCTAGCCTTGCAGGTCCATAATAAGACTCTGCCACAAGCAAGGGCTACATGCTGCTTGTTTATGTGTGCACGGTGTGCAGTCTTTAGAAACGCAGCCCCAAGCTGAAGCAAACCCATCAGAATCCTAATCTCTTTGCTCTCTGCTTCTTCGCGGTCGGATGCCAGAAGCTCTGTGAAACCTCCCAGTCTTTCAAGGCTCCTTCAACCGAGCCTCCTGCCGCGCCTGAAAACAAACCCCAAACCCCAGGCCCTGGCACCAAAGCGGTCCTTTCACGCCCAGAAGCGCCCAGAACCTAAGGCTTTTCGACATTTCTTCGGGGCGAACCGCTGGGACTGTCGGATTTCGGGCTACTCAACTTTGTTGAAAGCGGTATCCCAACTGCAGCCGAGGGAGCTCATGCATGCGGCAGCAAACTGCCTCAGACTGCAGCGCCTTCAGCGCATCAGCATCTGACAGAAGCTTGCCTGGTCAAAATTGGACCGGTAAGAGGGGTCGAACCGAAGAGCGCTCTCGTCCGAAGACCGGTGTGAGATGTTGTTGCTTCTCTCTTTTCAATGCGTTTTGCTGCCATGAAGGAACCCACGCCGCTGACGACAACGAGCCTCTGTTCGGACCAGGAAGTTGAGAAGTGCGCTAGAGCAGCGTGCCCATAAAATCAAAAACCCCTTTACAAGTCTACCATGCTGACCCACAAGTGCACCCCTCACAACCAGAACCGCAACGCTCCAACTCCGCCCCACCCCCCCGCCCCCCCCCCCCGGGCCCCCCCGCGGGCCTACAAATTCCTTTGAGGGTTCATCCAGCTTCTCCTGGAGGGCCGTGAGCCTCAAGAGTTGTCTTGGGGGCTTCTTTCATGGGCGTGTCAGCACATGCTGGCAAAAAAACGAAAAGCTGGAGGGACAGAAAAGCTTTTGGCGGCCTGGCAGGGAGTGTCAACACTCACCGCTCTGAAGTCCTAAAGTAGGGCTTGCACATGCCTGGACCATGAACTCAGGAAAGGCTAGGTGCTCTTCGAATGTAACAAGGTGGGTCCAACAAACCTTTCACCAACCAGCAAGATCAGACTCTGCCGCCAACGTCTTCCGGCTCAAGATTTCAATCCCCATTGAACCCTCAAACAAGCAATGCCTCCGCACTACCCGTGCCAAACAAAGCAAGAACCCACACAGATCCCCGCATCGTTTGGAAATCAACGAAGCTAGGCAGCAGCTTCTTCGTGGGCGCTTTTGCAAGGTCGCAGTATAGGGACAATGCGTCACCCAGGGTGCAGGGCGTCGGAAAGGGCTTCTTGACCTTGAAGCCTCCAGTCGGGCACTGATTTCGGGATTTCTGGCTTTGGGGCCTCTAGGGCGTTGCATTTGGGTTCTGTTGGGTTCTTTTGGGTTCATGGAGGGCTTAGAGATGTCGCGCAGATGTATGATGCGTCTAGGCCACGGACCTTGCCGATGTCATGAACACATGTTAAATGCTTCTTGATGGAAAGGCTCATGCTGCACAAGCACGCCGCAGCTGAACCCCTACTTCCTTGAGCAGGGAAGGTGCAGCACCAACCGCTGCAAACCCCCCATGAGGTTTTCAGGCCCCTCATGCCCCAACCCCCTCATGCCCCAACTCCAAATCCTGCGACGGAGGTGCCCCTGAAGAAGGAGTCCTTAATGTGGGAACCAAGTGGCCACTGCCCTCCTTTGCTTTGACGGTGACCTGCTTGGCAAGGTCCCCCTCGGAGAGGCCCAGGAGCTTCAGCACTGCTGAGACATCCGACCTCATCTCCGTGTTTCTACCACCCCTCCCTGTGCAGATTACTGACTGATCGAAGGAAAAAGATGGTGTGGGGAGGCCACTTTCACACTTCCAACGAGCACTAGGCTCTGAAGAGAAAGGATGGGGCCTGGAAAGTGCGGCACTGTGATCTCGGCAATACTCAGAAACAGCTCTCAACTCGCGTAGCAGTGCCTGCACATCGCCGAGAGGCGAGTCGATGAATGGCCGTGGGGCAAGAGCAAATTCAGCAGTACGTGAACAAGACATACCATGGAACAAGAGTGATGCCTGACACGGTGAGGCGCCATAGATCACGGGCCCTCCTGCATTCTCCCTTCAAAAAATGTGCCATCTCAAAGGAAGAGCCAGCACATTAGGGCATGAGCCACAACTAAAGCAGGCCTGAATCCACTACAGTCATGCTGTTTTTATGATTCAGAACTTGACTGACGTGTCATCGAACCTGTGCTGTTGCGATGTTGTAGACAAACGTTCCTTCAAGCTGATGGCACTAGTAGTTTCTCTTAGTTCTCAATGCTTCGCGATCAACTAGTACAGGCGCCCCTCCAACCCAACCCAGACGTCAGTAGACCTTTTTGCCTCCAACACGAAAGCACCCCTCGGGATTTGAAAACACCCTCAACCTCCTAGAATGTCGCAAGAACCGAAGCCCGGATTTCTTCTTTGATTCTTTGCAGCCTGCCCACGGGGCGTTGCGCGGAAGCAAAGCCAAAGTTCCGCCTGCCGTGTACTTCTCGAGCCCGCCGGATGCCTCGCTGTTTTGAGTTACTATGCTACTACAATCTTTTTGACTAGTGCTCTTCTTTCTTGCTCTCCGTATATTTCTACTACTCTCACCTACTATCACCTGCGATCACCTCTATCACTTAACCCTAAACCCTAAAGCCTAAACCCTAAACCTTAAACCCTTAGCCCTAAACCCTAAACTACTATTCCGAGCAGAGTGCCTCGAGTTCCACCTCCATAGTTGAGAGGCCATCCTCCAAGCTGCGGTGCTGCCGAAGCTCGCGCACCTTGAGAGTCATGCCCGGGTGGATACTTTCGAGAGTTGAAGAGTTTAGGGTTTAGGGTTTCGGGTTTAGGGTTAGGGTGATGTCCAGGCAAGAAATCCTTTTAAACAGCAGGTCTTGCGAGAAGCTTTCAATCATGTCTCTCACAGGCTGGCACGCAGGAGCCCCCTCTCCCCGTCAGCAAAAGCCCCCCAATGGTTACCCACACAACTCCTTGTTGAACCGGCGCAAGGCTGAATCCGCAATCCCAGCCCCCAGCCTCGGCTGCAAACCTGGGCACCCTGAAGTTGGCCCCTAAACCCTAAACCCTAAACCCCTAAACCCCAAAAAAGGAAAAAAAAGAAAAAAAGAGGAGCACCCTGCCTTGGCAACCGTGCACCTCTCAGCTTCGAAGTAGAAACGGGCAGCCACTTCGGAAGGTTCCTCACTGACGGCGAAGACTCCACAGCAGCACAATTTGGGGCTTAGGGTTTGGTTAGGGTCTGGGGTTTAGGGTCTAGGGTTTAGGGTTTAAGGTATAGGGGTTAGGGCTGCCTTACAGCAAAGCTAGGCAAAGATTGGTGAAGCTGCCAACCGCAATCAACAACTTGTGCCTGAATGCCGCAACACAAACCACTCTTGAAGCAAACGTAATGGACGGCTTCCCAGGGGCTGCATCCGGTTCGGGCGCGAGCTCAGCAGTCGAGCGCACGAGGGACAGCACCGCGGTGCCCAGGGGCTGCCACACAGGTGGGCTTGGGGTTGAGTTCTGTCGGTTCTTCCTCCGCTCTTCTGAACAAAACGACCCTGTTCTCATTTGATCTCGAAAGCTTACAGGTTCATGTGTGACCATGTCTCATGGTCAGTCGCTTGCTCGATTTTTTTTCTGCCTTCTGCGTCGTGCCTTCTCTGCTGATGCAGACGTTGGTCGGGACTCGCCCAAGGAGACACAGCGGCCTGCACAACAGCTCCCACAAAAACCAAGAATGATAAAGCTAGCAACAACGTACGCCGAACGCCCAAAAACAATGGGAATTTGATGGAATCATCTGGGGTTTGACTCTCCAAGGCGGTACGCTTGGGATTGGGCAATTACAATCCTTGGACATTCGGAAATACTCTGCCAGATTCTTTCTGGGATTCTCGGGAAAATGGGTGGGCACCCTCTGGGGAATTCTTTCTGGGATTCCTTCGGGCCGAGCGGCCTAGGGAGATACTCCGAACCCTTGGCAACATGGAAAGACTCAAGCTGCGCATGAGCTGAGCTCCACCATCTGGCCAGCACAAACGTGGCAAACATGATGTGAGCTGCGCATTCTTGGCGCACCCCCCCCCCCCCACCCACGGATTTCCCCCACCCCCCCCCTCACCCCACACACCCCTTTCCTCAACCCTCGAGCCCTGAACCCCTTCTGCATCTGCCCTCTTCTTTGCATCGGGATCCGCCCTAAAAACCATAAACCCCCAAATACACCCTGCCGGACCTACGACCGCACCGGAACCATGGCATAAGTACGCACTTCCACAGTCAGGCACCCCGGAAACTCAGCTTGCGTGATCTGATACAATGACAACACAATGTGACAATGGGCCTTCTTTCTTTACCTCTGCAACGGCAGTCTTCACATGCTCCCATAAACCACCCTCTCTCCATGTCTCGAAGTCGGACACGATATCTTGACCTTGGTTTGGGCACATGGACTGCGTGCTGCCATGCCATGCCTGATGGTTCAACCTTGTTGCGTGCTGGTGGCTGTCATCTCCCACTCCGCGCTTGTAGATGCGAATTCCTCCCATTCGCTCCTTCGGCATGTGGCAGGGAACCAAAAGCGCATCAAAACCAATCTGGTAAATCAAAGCCGAAGTAATGCAAGCGAGCATCCAAACTTTGGTCGGTCAACTGGCCCATGTTGTTGTAGCGCGAATAGTTCATGTCCCCAAGACCCATCACCTTCTTGCAAGGCAGGGCCAGTGCTCAGCCGTTCCTCTCAAACCTGCAGCTAAGCTGCGGTGAACCGTTGGCCTTTGAGTGCACCATCGTTTTTGGGGTTGGACACCCACTTGTGGAACGCCACGGCGTTGTCCTGTCACCACAAGTGTAATCGTTGCCACGCTGAAGCCGAACCAACAAAGCAATCTAAACAATCCGTCACTCGGCACTCCGTCGGCTCGCCATCACCATACGTGGCGACCACCATGATCACGATGTGACTCGCGGCAAAACCCTGGCAAGCTACACGTCACCCCTAGCAATCGTCACACTCGTACCGTTCTCGCTTGTTCGCCAAACTTCATGTGACAAACCTTGTGACACCTTGGATTTTGAGGAGTGCTGACCAGGTGTGCGTGTGATGCCGCGCTTTTTGCCAGCTATGCTTCCGTCGTGATATCTGTTTTTTTTTTTTTCTCCGCCCGGTTCACTGCACCGGCCGCATTGACACGACCATCTGCACCGGCCCTCAACAGCAGTAGCAGTGCCATGGGGTTCACAGAGGGGTCCACAAGAAAAGAACAGCAGATATGGAAAACATTGACGCGCGCCAATTGGTAATTCGGAAATGGGTGTTTGACGCGCAGCTTTGCTTTATTCAAAGCAGCACGAGCAACCTTACGAAAACATGGCGTGAGATTGAACAACTTCTCCGCACGTAGGCGTTGTGCTCATACGAAAACATGGAGTGAGATTGAACAACTTCTCCGCACGTAGGCGTTGTGCTCAAACTGTTTCTCGATGTCCCCGCCGATACTGTACTCCCGCTGGTTATATACGGTTGCTGATGAGATTCGGCTCTCCCTCTCTTCTGCAAAATTCAGGTTGCAATTCCTTTCACAAATCTATCCATGGGTACGTGTACCATTGGACTTCATGATGTTCTATGTGGCTGACCTGTGGTTCGAAGAATTCTCTGGCGCACCTGGCCCGCTAACCCCAGGAAAAGGTATGGCTTCCCAAGTACGCCTTAAACTTCTCATGCTTTGCACCACCAGGATGAGGAATATTAGTCTACTTTTGCTAAAGCGGCCTTTTGTTCAAATAGTTCTGGATGCTCCCGAACATCCACTACTTCCGAACACACTGCGGCGGATTCCACTCAACTCAGGCCCAGCAACAGCTGGATCGTTTACGTTCGAGTCCGCGTGCTTCGCATGTCGATATCACAGCAATACGCACGGAATCCCTACGTTACGTGCAGAGAAGTTGTTGAATCTGGCGCACATGAAAGTAGACAAAGTATTCTGCAGAGAAATTTCGCACATGCAAGGAGAGTCCTTTAACACATGCTGTGCGTTTCCTATGGCGGAAATGGTTGTTGTGGACGCTGCAACCCAGCCACGGATTGAACAGATGCTGCGTCATCTCCCTGAAAACGATGTCGGCAAGGCCTCCGGAGTGAACGTCTGCAAATCCCGAACCTGCACACAACGGTTCGCTGCAGCACGCACCTTTGGTTGGAACAAGCACTCAACTCCATGCGTTCATTGTCCACATGGCCTCGGCTTTGATTCCATGCTTTTCGGCCTGTTTCACGCCAAGTCAGAACCATTGAGTTGGCATATTCATCCAAACATTTCTTAACTGTAGTCAACGGATTAGACGAGCTCCCATCACAACAAAAACATCGTGTCCGAACCTCTTCTTGCAAGTCCTCGCTGAAGCTTTCCGCTGTGCCTGATTGGGATCCTGGGACGCGTAACATGCACACGGCTGTTCGATGTTGCCACCACTGACGCAGAATTTCCCAAGGCCACTGCCAAAATAAATGTGCACGTCAGCCATGGTGCAGCCATGCACGTTCTATACACGAGAGCCAAGAAGCTGCAAGCACAACATACGACGGTAAAGCATGCTGAACTGCAAGTGCGATAGGGGGGCCCGCAAAAAGAAAATCCAATATTTTTCAACGGCTTTCGTCCCACCTCCTTACCGAAAATAATGACACAAATCTCGCAACCCTGTGCACAAGTCATACAACTCTCCCAGGAACAGCCTTCAATGTTATGTTTGCTCAACACCATCAGTTGAAAAACTATACCACCTCTGATGCGTTGAAAGTTCGCACATGGTTTGTTGTAGTTGTCAGCGCAATGTTTGATTGCCTGATTGTTCGTGCCCATGCGTCTCAACTGACTTCCTTCTGGAACAGCGTCTCGTAAAGCCTGGACAATCGTCAAGGTCTCGTGTGCTGTGACACATGGGCATGACAAGAACAATAAGTTCCCAAACCAACAGCATTATAGCACATTCTCCAGATCTTCATAACCCATCGATTCAATCGACTACTTTGTTTTCTCTTGTTGTTTTGTTTTGTTCGTGAAGCTCCGATCGGGACCAAATTTTTTTTTCCGCGCACCTTTTGCCGCCGAATCCGCCGTCCCAAACGCCTACTGGCCGGAAGGCCGACGACCTACGGAAAGCTCACCGTAGAGGGAGCCGACTGGGCACTTTGCACTTTGCACTTTGCACTTTGCACTTTGCCCGTTCGAGTCACGAAGACTACGGTCCTTTCAGGACAAGGGACAACGGTGGGTGTTACGAGCTAATTAATGTGCGAGGCCGTGTCAAACTGTACAAAATCATGTCTTGTTGACGGCCATCTTGGCAGATGAGCTACATCAGACCACGAACTACATCCAGGGAACTGTGACATTACAAACTTGTTCAACTCATCATCCCATCGCTTGGGGGGGCGACCAGGTCGTCGTCTCGGCACACTATTGAAATTGTGTTGGGTTGACGGACTCCAGGTTGCAGCGCATAATGGCCAAGCATTCTTCGCAGTCAGGTTCATTACGAACCTGTGCTGGTTAGCACGATGAACACTGGACCACGAAGGCACAGGATGTTGCCTGAGAGCAGACGATACCCGGGCATTCATGCATCGCATCGTCTCTTCCCAAGTTGCATCTGCGTCGCGACTCCATCCAACAATGCTTCGAAACATCTTTCGCTGGCATATGTCAAGCTGTTCCAGCTGTCGCGCCGTCAGTGCCAATGTAGAAAGTCCGAACAGTGCCGTAGGAGTGACCACGGCGTTGAAAAGCTTCAATCTGCCTTTGATTGACAGGTGCTTGTTCACGAATATGAATCTCAGCTTATTGAACTTTCCCCACGCTGCACTGATACGATGCGCCAGCTCTGTTCTTGATTGGCGTCGAAGGTCGCCACAAATTTTCCGTCCAAGGTACATATGTGTCTCTCCGTCACCCAAAACCTGGATCATTTCACCGCCAACGTCAATGTAAGCAACCTCTGGCGAAATGGTTGTTGTGAAAATTCGAGTTTTCGCTGCATTCAACGATAAGCCAACTGACGCCAAGTCAGCCTCCAATGACTCCAGCATGATAACAAGCTCACGCCACGACTTGGCATAAATCATTAAATCGTCGGCGAAACGCACATTAGTCAAATTCGCGGTAGAGCCGATGTCGATGCCATGGTCAAACAAATGTGCCTTCCACATCCTGATTGCGTGTTCTAGCCCAGCATTGAACAAAATAGGACTGATGACATCACCTTGCTTCACTCCGCGTCGAATTGGAAAAGCACGGCTATCAGCGACAGATCCAGTTTGTTGATAATACAAAGTCCTCAACAAAGCGATGTACTCTGTGGGAACTCCTTGCTCTTGCAATGCCTTGAATAAGCTTTCATGATGGATTTGGTCGAAAGCTTTTCGTAAATCAATGCTGGCAAACCAAACATCGCAGTCGAATTCGATCGCCTTTGCACATACACTGTCAAATACACATAACGCAACGCCAGAGCCGGGTCGAAATCCCATTTGCTCAACTGATTGCTCTTTGTCCAAAAGGGGTTGCAATCGTCTATGCACCAATTTGGACAGCACTTTGTAAATCATCTTCAGCGAAGCAACAGGCCTCCAATTTTGCACGTTGGACCTGTCTCCTTTCTTAGCCAACATTGTGAATACTGAGCCGACTGGGCGCCGGGTGCAAACTTGCACGCGGCATCACCTGCCACTGTGCGGCAGGCCGCTCGGCCCTGCTGCGTAAGCACGGTCGAGCTTTCGATCCAGCTCCAGGCTGGCAAGCGCCTGTGCGCAGTGTGAAGGAGGCAGGAGAGTTGTGATACATCGGTTTGGAAAGGCATGAGTACGAATTGTTATTTTTCGCCGGGCATTCCTGCAGGAAGAAAGGGATGAAAAACTCACCTATTCCATGTCGATATGAGCAATTGCGATGACTTCTTGAGATTGATGCGCATTCAAAATCCTTCATCCTACGGGCTCCTCGCACAATTCAGCCCAGGCCCGTAAGCCCTGTTTACCCGCAACGAGGGACACAAAAACACGAAAGCGCAAGAAGCCAGACCCAACATCCCGCGCGTCGCTTGTGGAACGACGAGGGTGAAGGAAAATAGAAAGGACACACCAGCCACTACGTCTGAGGGCGGCGCAAGACTTAAGGCCAACCCAAGAAGCAAGGACAACTTGGCAGCCGACTGGACAATGGAGAAGGTACAAAAGCAAGGGCTGGGCGAGAACACTTGCCCGCCGGCGCGCGCATCACAGAGCGTGCAACAGCCGCTCAAAACAGCCCTGCAGGAGCATAACATGGCTAAAGGCCACGTGTGGTGTCTGCCCCGTGCAGCCCATTGACCGGGAGAGAACTCGGTGGCCAACTCAGAAAGCATCGGGGTCTTCCAACCAGCACTTCTCATCCAGCCATGAGGGCCGCAGCAGCAAGGCGTGCAGCGGCCCCGGAAGCCTCGGTAGCGAGCTCAGCCCGCCTTCGCAGGGCCGCTCGGGCCCGAAAAGACCGGACGGTGGCGCACAGGTCCTGCGTGAGCTCTGCATGAAGGGTTGACGGGTCCGATCCTTCTCGCACAGCGGCCGCCCTTGCCACATGCACCAGCACCTTTGCCGCCTGAGGCTCCCACGCACCCGTGGTTTCCACAACCAACGGCACGAAGCGTACCCCCTGCTCACGACAGACTTGGGCACGAAAAGGCAACGCTCGCAGCAGGCCACTTTTAAGCATCCGCTCATCCACCAACATGTTGCCATTCTGTCCCGCAGCTGATGTCCAGGAGCTCAACATACCCCCTCGATCACGCAGCCATTGCTTACGGGAAACCAATCAGGTCGTAGAGGTTGGAAACAAATTTTTACGGCAGCTGCTCCGCAACACACCGCTGTCGGACTTTCGCCGCCAGTCTTCTGTCATCTTCTGTCGTTCCCGCTCGGTGGCACTGCCAACGTTGATGGGGACCCCCCGCTCCTCAGCGAGGCCCTCGTCGATTCCCCATCCGTCCCCCCATTGCCAGCCGCCTCCCGTGAAGGCTTGCGAGTGCCGTTGCGCTGCATTGGGACCGCCTTGACCAGCAGAAAAAGGTGCGAGGGGAAAACAAAAATGCTTGTATGTTCGTGTTATTCACATGCTTATAAACTTCCAAGCATAAAAAAACATTTGAACTTATCAAGCGCTTTCGTTTCTATCGCCGTAATATCCGTTTTCGTTTCTATTGCCGTAATATCAGTATGTCGTGTGCGATAAGCAGCGTACTTTTCTGCTGCTGACTTTTCTGCTGCTGGCATGCAAGCGGTGGAACCAGAGCAGTGACGAACTGGATAACCAGCGTGTTCGGGTTGGTGTTGCTTCTGCTCGGGGCTTGAGCTGGGGAAGAGCTGGCAGAAGCGGCATACAATGCACTCCTGTTCTCCGATGTCGGGTGGCCGAATATTTACATCGGCTCTTTTCGCAGCGACACCGTCGATCAGCGAGCTTTTAAAACCAGCCTCGGTTTTGTCGCCCTTGGCGTCCGATCGGCATGTTGAATGTTTGATGTCTCCGAACCGATCCAAATCCATGCGCTGTGCCTGGACTGTTAGTTCTTTTTCTGGGTTGCTGGTTTTTTCTTGCCATATCGTCGTGACGCAGCTGCGAAGGAGATGAGGGACGACCAACGCAGCGTGAAGGCAGAGGTGGCTGCGGCCCGGCAGGTGGCAGGGACGGCCCGCGCCCGGCAGCGAGCAAGCAAGCGGACGAAGTTAGCGGCCTCATTGCTCTAGCGCCCTCCAACTTCAAGCGCAATAACGGTGAGCCTGCAGCGGTGGGCACGGCAGAGCTTTGGGTAGTAGGTGCGCTCCTTGGCCCGCCTGGCTGTCTGGAGGGCTGCACCAGCAGTTTGGCCCCTGACCCTGCGCGGGGCACCAGCGGCGGTGAGGGGAGAGACCAGGGTGGTGTCAACCGCGACCTGGGCACCCCCCCACAGAGGCAGGCCGTTGGCGATCACCCCAATGCGCCTGTCATCCTGACGGACGGGGTCGAGATTGAGATCTCGGACGAGGACGTTGAGGGCTTCTCTGCAGACCCGGGCGGCCGCTCGCTCCAGCGGGCCAGCACGTGCGCGCAAGACGCCTGAGCGCGGACACGCAGCGCGGTGATCGCCAAAAGGGTCTTGTCTTGCTTGGCATCGGCATCTGGCAGCCGTGAGGGGCAGCGGGAGGCGGAGCCTGCGCAAGAGGAGCACGCGAAAAAGCGGCGATGCCAAGGCAAACTCAGGCAAGGTGGGGCAGGCGACGAAAACTCGCGCAGCATGCGGACCGGCTTGCGAGAGCAGCAGGGCAGCGGAGGCCGAATATGCTTCGCGTACGTGGGCACGGTGAGCGAAGTCATCGACTGCCTGGGAAGCGGGGCTCCGTCCTCATCGGGCTGGGACGGAGCTTCACCTTGAAGCAGCTGGGCCCAGTCAGGAGGCTCGAACCCGATGGCCTGCAGGGATGAGCGGGCAAGGCGCAAGGTTTCGAGGGCAGGCAGAGGATGGCAGAGGGCAGGGGGGGCCGTGCAGTCGGCTTCAAGGGCGGCAATGAGCTCATGAGCATGGGCGGCATCACGCCGAGAAATGGCTCGCAGCGAGTCGGCCCAGGAGGCCCAGTAGGCCCAGTAGGCCGCAGGCGCGTGCCTGGCGGCACTCCGCAGACCCAAACCACCATGCCGCAAAGCAAGCTGCGCACGGGCCTGCGCGGTCTCTGGCAAGGCAGTCCCGGCGTCAGCATACAAGAGTGACTGGAGGCAGCCGAGGACTGCAGCGTCATGGCTTGCTGCATATCCCCGCGCGTCATCGAGCGGCAGGGTCCGGATGGCATACTGCAGCACAGCAAGAGAGCAGCAGCCACGCAACCTAGGATTCCTGGAGCTGTGGGAGGGCGTCCAGCAGCCCGCCCTGTCGCGCCACGACATCACGCAAGTGGGCATCGACAAACTCGGGTACCGAATGGGACACCGAGTGCGACAAGACCGCGCTGCGCCGGGGGGAGCGAGAGGTCGCCAACCCAAACTGGAGAGTCCGGGGCGAGAGCAAGCACGCCCGGTGGCAAGGTGCCAGCAGCATTCCAGACCCTGGTTTTGGCAGCATTTAGTTTGAGGCGGGCGTGGTACCGGAGGAGGTGCTCCAAGCGCCGGTGCAGTGCTAGGGCGTGGTCTGCTGTCCCAGGAAGGGCACGTTGCGTCCAACCCGAGCTACGGTTTCTTGGCTCGCTGAATCGGAACTGCATGCTCGAAGCGAGCACTCTGAATATGGCACGAGCAGCACGGTGGTTGCCGTATTCTCGAGCGCCCCTCGACAAGGGCAGGTGCGTGGGCCAAGCTCGCCGACAGAGAAAGAGGACCTGGCAGTTTTTTCTTGACCCTGGCAGTGGGACGATAGGATGGTGATGTCCTCGGTGGCGGGCAGGACGGTCAAGGACCGAGCAGTCCTGGGCAGAACGCGGCGGCGTAAACATGAGATGCGGCTCATGGTTAAAGTTAAAGGTGCTGGCCCTCACGCGTTTTTGGAGGGCCCCGGGCCGTGTGCCTCGCACCGTAACCACCTAAACGGATGCCACCGCGTCCTTGCAGGCTGCAGGTTTCCAGGCCATGCTGTACTCTCGACGGTGGTGTGGGTCGCTAACTATCGGAGGTCGCTCTGGCGCTCCTGCCCTGCGTGCGCGTATGGTATGGGCAGCAGTCCACGTATTATTGGCGGGACGCAGGAAGCCAGCGAAACGCCAGACGACAAGGCGAGAGATGCGAACAGGGCGATGCCCTGCCCCGGCGCTCTACGCCCTCGGCTGGCCACAACGCGCAGGTCGGTTTCTTGCGGGGGTGGCAACACCTGTGATGAGTGTGCGCTCGAGACGCACCTGATTTGTCACCCGCCCCTCGCGCGCTGCTGCTGTCACAGGCCGGGCCGCGTTCTGCCCAGGATTGCTCGGTCCTTGACCGTCCTGTCCGCCGCCGAGGACATCACCATCCTATCGTCCCATTGCCGGGGTTAAGGAAGAACTGCCAGGTCCTCCTTCTCTGTCGGCTGCGCTGAATCAAACAGGAGGGCCATACAGCATGGAAGGCAAACATAGCTTTGGAATAAAGCATTGCGGAATCCTGTGTGGAGCTGGCGATTCTCGGCCCAACACCGTCCGCGACTTGCATGTGGACCTCCGCCCTAACGAGCAAGCCGTGGCCTTCCTGGACGACACATGCATTCTGGCTCCACCACACCGCGTGCTCCAACTTTACCCACTGCAGCGGCCCTGATTAGACCCGCATCTAGAACAGCGCCAGGGTCCACCCTGATGGTGCGCATTCGCTCGCTCCCGATCGCGACGTTTGATGATGTTAGTGTCGGCAATCGGGCTTTGGATTCAGCCCGACGTGCTTTTGTGGCACTTGTGGAGTACCTTTGGGAAAGCCGGTGTTCACTGCTGCATTCCCCGAGGCTCTGCTCACCAAGCAGAGGGTTCTCCTTGACCGCCAGTTGCTCGGGCCGGCCGCCGTGTGTGTAAGAGTCTGCGCCCATCGCCGCTGCAATTGCCTTGGAACGAACAAGCCTTCTGGGGGCACCCACGGGCTCCGCTGCGAAGACTTGTGGCCCCTACCTTGGCTCAACAATTCTCGCCGCTTGATGTGCCTGCCACCCATACCAGTATGCACTTTCCACACGGACAGGAGCGGAGGAGCGGAGGCGCTCCTGCAAGCCAAGACTCAACGCAAGGAAGGTCGCAACATCCGCAAGCGCAAGCGCGGCCTCTTCATCGAGAACGAGGCGGATCATTTCGGCCGTGCATCCTCTTGGCCCGGGTGTTGAGCCTTTGCGTGCGCTGCGAAGGTTGGGTGAGCTCGAGCCTCCCAGGACAACCACCCCCTGCTTCGCCACGGGAGCGTCCAATCTCCTGTGCAGCCTGCGTTAGCCCCAGCCGCCCAGGCTCCTTCCCCCCGCTGTTCCAAGCACGTGTCTTGCCGAGATGCACATGGTGAACTTGGATGTTGGTATGCCACGGTTGAATACAACGTGCTGGTGAACAACCTCATCATACAACCTGCGCGTGTCTAAAACCACCGCCATAAGGTCATCGCTAATGGGCTTGGTGGAGTCCTGAAGCAGCGCAACTCGTCGACAAAACGGCCCGGGGACGAAAAATATGTTCTCGATTGTTCTCGGATTTTTGCTATTGCGCACACTTTTTCGCACATGCCCACATGCGAGGAAGGCAGGCAGTGTGGGGAGCAGGCACACAACTCCCGCCAGCCGGCTAGCGAGCGTGGGGCCTCAGAAGCATCGGCAAAGATGTTACTCAGGAGTTGTGTCTCCCCATCGAAGTTTGGCGGGACGGCCAGGGGCAAAGCAACAACACTGGCTGCAAAGGACCTGGCCGCTGCCAAGGAAAGGAGTGCTGACCCCGCAGAGTGCGAAAGCGAATAAAACAGGCAACCTGAGCGCACGTGGGGGATGGTGGGCGCATAGCCCGAGCACACAGTGCGCCCAGCGGGCGAGATCGGGCGAGCGAGCGGATGATCCATGCCGCCGCAGCCCTCCAACGGCTACCGGCTTTAATCCTCCAAACAACGTGGCAACGTCGTCTTGGCTTCGCCGGGCATCGCGCATTCCAGCTGTGGTGCCACCTACGCGCCATGGCTTAGCTGAGGATGTGCAGGGCAAGGCTAGCGTGGTGTTAACCGCGACCTTGGAGAGAGGCGGCATTTGCGATGACCGGCACTCGTCTGGCACGGCAAGCCCTGCTTTCTCCTCGTGGTTTTCGGCAGCCTTACATCCACGCCTGCGCCAATCACCGCTCACCCCGACAGACGTAAGGATGAGAGGCAGACTGGCCACAACGGAATGAAAAAGGACTGAGTTTCCGACGAAATCAAATTTTTAGCATGGTTGTCTAAAGGTAGCATGCTCTCGGTCCGGCACCCCCGCGGTGTTGCGGTCGAGCGTGCTGCAGCCCGCGTCTGTAGAAAGGCCGGGGCAGCATGTCCTCGTCCATGATCTCAGCGTCGTGCCTGCCTGCCCGGTCAGCTGTTCATGCGCGCTTCAGGGCGCCCATGCCAAGCAGCCTCGACGATAACTGGGCATGTAATACATGCCATCCCAACGAGATGAGCTTGCGAGTATCGACAGGTTAGATGTTGGGGCGCGCTTGTTGGTTTGCATAGTTCAAGCTTTGTCGCAAGACGTCGCAGACACACAATGCTACGTGTGCTGCTTCCGCACTGCATAGTTCGAACTTTGTCGCAAGACGTCGCAAACACACGGTGCTACGTGTGCTGCTTCGGCACTATTGCATTCAGGCATTCGTCAACAGTCGGGTGGCTTGAGTTGAGATGTTTGAATGCCCCTGCAGCCATACGATGCATGTTGCAAGTGACACCATTTTCACTGCTATCTTCATCTTCTGCCCTGAGCTCCTCATATTTGTACAGCGATAAAACCTTTTTGTGCACAGCGCCGTGGCTTGCATCCAGGCCTGCACCCGAAGTTTGAGCCGGAGGCTTGCACCCGAACCTTCGCACCACGCATTCTTCTGTTTTTGCTCTCCAATCGGTTCCTGGCCTTCTCAGGAGCCACATTCAACATCAACAGGTTTCTGTCTGGGCGACCCCCACGGACTTCTCCCAGCCTCCGCACTTGAACCGCATGCCTTGATTGCCCTGGCCGGAAGTGGCCACCAGACTGCGCTGACCGTGCGCCCGGCGCTCTTGCTTCCCACATCGTTGTGGGCAGTGTCCCTGTCGCCCATCAATGTATGGGGACCGTGAAGGTTGTCCGCACAAGGTTGGTTCCCGTGCCCCTGCCATTCAGCTTATGGTTTTCGGAAGTTGTGATCACCCGCATCGGTTCTCACGGGGTTGCGGACACCCGTCTGCAGTGTGGTGATGTTCTGCGACTGGGTGCAGTCGAACAAGCCACACGGAATGTTTTGTCCAAATGGATTGCCGCGACTGTTGACATGAAAGCACTTTTTTGTATTTTGGGGGCAGTATATCGCACATTGTTCGATAGTTATGGACATGGGAACGGCCCACAACAAACAATTCAACCTCATATACGCAAGGGTTACCAGGCAGTCTGATATTTGCAAGCAACGCCAGTCTGTACACATTGGCAGCAGCTGTGAAGGCACTATTAACTATGTCAGGAAGGACACAAACAAATCAGACAAGTGACCACCTACAACATTTTCGTAGCCGAGTTGTCTTTGATGCTAATTATGATGCATTCAAGGCACAAAAAGGGCACGCATCCACCACCACCACCAATCCCCAAGCTGAACTACTGCTTGTCTAACTTGTATATCACCAGGTACATGAAGGCGGCGCTCAAAAACGTGACCAAACAGGGCAGAACACAACAGGACACCCACGATCACTGCGGGCAGACTGTGCAAGGAATTCCTGCATAAACACAACACGTCACACTTTGACCCACTTTTATCGCACAGCCACACTGCCTAAGCTCTCCTCAAACACGAGACAACGATTTGACACCGGAGTATCCGGAAGTGCTTGATGTGCAAGAACCGTTGCAGCGGCCAAAGCGTGGAGACTCTGGCACGGTCCAGCGCCAGGACTGGCCATTGTTCCCCGCCGCTGCCTCGTCTAGTGGACCCCAGCCACCCAGAACGAGCCCGACACAGCGCGACAAACCCTTCAGCTATCCGTTCATTCTCGCGGCACGCACCTGTCATGTCCTCTTCCATGTCTACAAATTTCTACAATGTCCTGGATTCGCTTGGTGGGCATCCGTCTGCCAAATCTACATAGCCAGCTTCGTTGAAAGTCGCCATATGAACCAATCTTTTTCAGACCCATTGCAACCTTGTAACTGATAGTTGACCATGATGCTGTTTGAAGATGATGCTGTCAATCTGAATCTCTTGCTGGCTACCTAGCCGCGTTGCCGTTCTGAACGGTTTTCTGTGGCCCACAATTCTGCTTCTCGCATTGCGTGCTTTCTGCGCGCGAACCAAATTTTTGCATTTCCAACCACGATGCAAATTGAGCGAAACCAACTGTTCGTTTTGAAGGCGTTCTTGACCACCACTTTTGCCTCCCACGCATCTTTGGCCCCAAAGCCACCAACCCCGTGCTCGGTCAACATCATCATCCATACTGCGCGAAGCGCGGCCTCATTTCGAGTTGCCTCAAACCTTTGTTTTGTTAGTTTGGACTATCTGTCGGCGCTACACGCAGCACGCTGCGAAGAGTTGCAATGGCGGCCACGCGCACCGAATCCATAGGCGGCATTTTGGACGTGCCAGTGACCGCCAGTGCTTCCCTCAGCTGCCGCACGTTTGCTGGAGTTTGTGGTCTTTGCTGTGGTTTTGCTGCTGCCAAGCGACTTCGCAAACCCTTTTTTCAAAACATGCTCAAGTCTTGCCACTGGGCACCTTTTTTGTGGCATCCGATCGAGATGGTCACGGCCCTTGTACGTTTCATACTCATTGATGCGGCTGGGGTTATTTCTAAGCAGGGGTACTTCTCAGGAGGTCCCAAAAAGCCCAGCAGAGTTTGGCAGAAATGTACATGTTTCAGCACATTTTCGCAGGAATATGTCCGAAGAAATGTGTAAGATGTAGACGATAGTTTTGAACACATATCCGCCAAAAAAAATTTCAATGGACCGATGTCATTTGGAGGTTGGTAAACTGAGAGGGTTTCACTTTCAGGAGGCGTGGGGGTTCTGGAGTAGAAGCCCCATCCCAAACCCAGACCTCCCTGCTGGGCGATGTTGAGAGTTTAGGGTTCAGGCGTTCAAGGTATCCTGCAAGCTCTTCCAATGCATTCAAAGGATTCAAAGAATTTCTTGCACATCCCTCGAAGTCTTCGGAATGAGGTGGGAGTTCTTCTAACATTCTTCCAAAAACTGCTTGGTTTCTTCGATTTTTTTCGGCATCCCTGGGACATATTCTTGTTTATGGAAGCTGCGCAAACATCTATCTTCCTCGACTTTGCTCGGAATTCTTCGAGGTTCTTCGAACTTCTTCGAGGTTCTTCGATTTCTTCGGAATTCTTCGAGATTCTGCGGAATTCTTCGCTAAGGTTTGCCTTTTTGTGGTCCTTTCTTCCCTTCTTCAGAGCTGCCTCTGGGGAAGGAAGCACTACCCGTTTTTAGCTGGGTAGGGTTGGAATCATTCGGAATGAGTCTGTCTCTGTTATCATGTCGGAGGGAAATCTTGGTTTGGCTTGGGCCTGGAGACAAAGCAAACTAGCAGGCCACCAAGCGCCACCAAGTCACCAAGCACGGCATTCCAACCGAGTGCAACCCCTAGACTCCCAACCGCAATGTATATCTTTCATGAGGGGAATTGGGAAATCTTGGTTTTGCACGGGCCTGAAGACCAAGAAGAATTCGCAGCGAGGGCAGTCCCAAGCCTAGCATAAAGTGGAAGGACAAGCTATGAGCATAAAGTGGACAGACAGGCTATGAGCCGAAAGTTACAAATAACAGCTAGCCACCAAGTACCACCACACTCCCTAGCCCCCCAACCAAAACTTATGATTTTTCTCCCCACATAACCCCCCTCGACCCGCGACATTTAGCAATCACGCTCTTTATGTTCAAGGCTGCTTATTCAGTGCTCCTCTTTATACCTCATTCTTCCCCTCCACCAAGTTTATTCATAAGATTCAAAACAATTGACGTATCCCGAAGTTTTCTGGAAATTGTAGAAAATGTCGGAAAAATCTGAAAAATGAGGAAGAATGAAGAAGTTTGGTGAAGATTTCAGAAGAAAACAGGATGATTACGGCAGAGTTCAGCACATATGAGCAGAATGTCGAATATTTAGGCAGAACATTGCACATTGGTCAGCAGGCTTCAGCAGGCTGAGAAGCATCCTTCTGAGAAAGCCCCCTATTCTCTCAAAGAAGACATATCTTTTGCTCCAAGTTTCTTTGAGTTTCGGCCTGGAACTGCAGCGACGCGGCTGCACTTTTGAGAGCAGCCGTTCAAAAAGAAAGCCGCAGGACCAAAGAGCCGAAAATTCTAAGTTTCAGTAGACCGTGGTTTCCCAGTTTCACTGGGAAGAGCTAGTGTCACCCGGAAGATGAAGACCGGACATTGGCCTCAGGCAAGTGTTGAGATCTGTATGGGCGTAAACAGCTTCCTGAAAGCCAAGAGGTCTGATCAAGAGCCACAGAGCAAGATCGAGATGGACTCTCCCCTTTCTCCTATGTGGAAAAAGTCAAACAGACGTTTGCGCTGTATCCTAGACCCGAAAAGGTAAGACGCAGTCTCTGAAAGGCCCGAAATCAATGAAAGTAGTCTTGGTTCGAAAAAGTGAAATAGCGATTTTACATACGTTTTTGATATATTTGGGTTCGTGACCAGATTTTTGGGGCGCGCTCGATTTTTTATGAGGTTTGTGGAAAACCTGCAGAGGGGGATTAGGATTGTGGCTCAAAGAACTCATCAGGACTGGGGGTTTCCACATCCTTGTGCAGTATGTTGTACAAACAAGCGACAACGCTGTAAATACGAGTGTTTGGGGCATAAAACGCTGTAAATACCAGTGTTTTTGGGCATGGTCGCGCTAAACATGGACACTAGTGACAGATTTTCCTGTTCTACATCCTTGTGCAGTATGTTGCACAAAGAGGCTAAAACGCTGTAAATACGAGCGTTTGGGGCATAAACCGCTGTAAATACCAGTGTTTTGGGCATGGTCGCGAAACGCGTGGACGCTTGTGATAGATTTTCTTGTTCCACATCCTTGTGCAATATGTTGTACAGCGAGGCGAAAACGCCGTGACTACCAATCGTTTGTGCATGGACGCAATGTGAATGACGTTCTTATCCCCCCCCTCCGCTCCCCCCCCCTCCTCCCCCCACCCACCCACCATCCGAAAGCGAGGCGAAACTCGAAATCTTGCAAAAAGACCCAGGGCCTCCTACCAACGCGCGGGGTACTACTACTACTGCTGCTGCTGCTGCTGCTACTGCTACTGCTACTGCTACTACTACTACTACTACTACGACGACAACAACAACAACAACAACAACAACAACAACAACAACAACAACAACAACAACAACAACAACAACAACAACAACTACTACTACTACTACTACTACTACTACTACTGCTACTACTACTACTACTACTACTACTACTACTACTACTACTACTACTACTACCACTACCACTACTACTACTTCCTTCTACTACTACTACTACTACTACTACGACTACTACTACTACTACTACTACTACTACTACTACTACTACTACTACTACTACTACTACTACTACTACTACTACTGCTACAACTACTGCTACTACTCCTACTACTACTACTACTACCAGTAGTGCTACTGTTACTGTTACTGCTACTGCTACTGCTACTGCTACTGCTGCCACTGCTGCTGTTCGTACTGAATGTAAAGGGCCTTTTCGCTTGATGTTGCCAAAACCTTCGACACGATACCGAGGTGGGTCATCAAGAGTGCTTGTGAGGATGCCCAATTCCACCAAATGTTCTCCATAACTGCCGTTCACGACCAGCTGAATGTACTCAGTCATTTTGGAGAAGGGATTCTGCCGCACCAGTCACGGCATGCGCCAACGTGAGTCTCAAAAGAGTGTTATTTTGGATCAGACGCGCAGACAAATGGCATCTAAGAATCAGTTCTGACTTTCCAACGCAGGCAACAAGCATCTGGAGGTGATAACTGTGGCAGTTTTGAAACACACACCTTGGATTACTGGGGAACACTCTAATGCGTTCTATGTTTCTCGTCGTTTTTCAGCGGTTTTTCCAACGGGCAGCCCGCAAGGTAGGCTCTTTGCTGGGAGTTTGAAGAATGTGCCTCAAGTGAGCCAAATCCGACCCCAGAAAAACACAAGAAGCGTAGGACACGTTTGAGTGCCCCCGCAGTTGCAATTCAGCTTGTCATGTGCAATACCTGTTCCGTTATAACGCTATTGCCAACAGTTTTAAGCGACCGAAAATTGAAAGCACACTTGCCACGTTTCACGGCACATTCTGGGGTTCTATTTTTGGGCCCCAAAGCGAAGCCCGAAATGGGATCTTCTCTAAGAGTTCCAAATCAGGCAGACCCAGTTTTGGGACCCAATTTCTGGCCTCAAAAGTAAAGGCCCAAAACTGTGCGATTTCTAATGAGAAGACACATTTTTAAAGCTCGCCGAAATTTTGCCCGACGTAAGGACCGCTCCCAACATAAGACAATAAAAATGCACCGCTGCGTGGCAAGCGGTCGGTGGTGGGCCTGTACTTATTCATGAAGGCACCATTCAGGTTGCCACTGTTGCAATTTAGCTTGTCATGTGCAATACCTGTTCCGTTATAACGCTATTGCCAACAGTTTCAAGCGACCGACTATCTTTGCGTCCGACCCAAACATGTGGTGCATGCTTTGCGTGTCTCCGCAAAATTGAAAGCGCACTTGCCACGTTTCACGGCACATTCTGGGGTCCTATTTTGGGCCAAAGCGAAACTCGAAATGGGATCTTCTCTAAGAGTTTCGAATCAGGCAGACCCAGATTTCTGGCCTTAAAATGAAGCCAAAAACTGTGCGATTTCTGATGAGAAGACACACTTTTGAAGCTTGCCCGAAATTTTGCCCAACGTGAGAACCGCTCCCAACATAAGACCAAAAAGCACCGCTGCGTGGAAAGCGGTCGGTGGTGGGCCTGTACTTATTTTATACTATGTTTCTCGTTGTTTGTCGGTCCTGAATGTGGACCCGCGCGATGCGTTTTTCAGCAGTTCCAACGGGCAGCCCGCAAAAGTTGGAAAAAAGGCTCTGGGAGGTTCTGATGAGGTTTTGGACTTACTTAAGTTTTGAAAGCTGGTAAACCGTATAACCCTTGAGAAAGCGCGTGTGGCAGGCTTGTACACAAGTACTACACTCAAAAAAAATGCGGGAAAGCGTGTAGTACCTTGATTCCAAGTAGAAACATGACATAAACCTTAAAGTTTTGAAAAAAAACCATGCATTCATGTGCACTGTGGTTTCTCCAGCGCGGAGCGTGTAGTGCCAGTTTTGATGAAATTACACCCAAGGCGAAATCCAGCTTTTTTCACAACGCGGAGCGTGTAGCACTGGTTTTCATAAAATTTGACTGGCGGAAAAATCCAGCTACAGCGCGGAGCATGTAATTTGCAGTTCCACAGGTCAGGGGCTTTCAAGCTTTCTGCAGACTCTGAGACCTTCAAGCCAAGCCTTTGTGTTTACAAGGGGAAATGGAGCCGGGCGCGGCGTGGCGCGCGGTAAAAATTAACAAAAAGAGAGTTGCGCCGCGCCGAAGGGCGCGGCGCCGTGCGCGGCAGAAGGAAAATCAGCAGCCGCGCGTGGCGCCGCGCATAACAAGAAGGCGACACAGGAAGTGTGGCGCCAACCACACGGCGTCGCGCATATAAAGGGTGGCGTGCAAAGAATGCCCTACGAGGCTGCCTGAACCCTGGCCAAAGAGCTGTGCCCCAAGACCCCAAAACAACAACCCGCAGCCTCACACCCTTGAAAACCTGGCCCGGCAACCTGAAGGCTCCTTCAAAACCGCGCAACCCGAACACATTCAGACGCAAAGGGACCGTTTTGCATGGCAAGGACTGCGAGGTAGTTTTTGCAAAGCGTACTGCCATTGACAGGTAAAAACGCTTGCGAAATATTGAGGATGACGCTTGGACTTTGTCAGTCGTCTTCTTCGAAAAGGGCACTCATGGCCTCCGACTCGCTGTCAATGTTGCATCATGGCATTCTTTCCTCGTCTGCACGGTCCTCAGATGAAGCAGCACGATCTGGGAGGAACTCCTTCAAAGTTTCCCACGATGCACCTGCAGCAAGTTCCGCAGCACGAAGGGCTCCAAAGACTTGAAACAGGTCATTGCCTGACAGCCAAAAAGCCAACTGGAAGCACCTCATGCGCTCGTGCAAATGCTGCTCCATCTTGTCCGCACTTTCCAATGTGGGACCTGACGTGTTGAACGGCTTGCGGCCGACTTCACGTCTGAAGCTGGCGAAAAAGCCGTCCAGCTTCTGAGTGCCACCCACACGCTCTTGCATGACCCACGTGGCACCGTTCCAAACTTTGACATTGAAGGTTTTCGCAAACTCTGGCTTGGGGGCTTGTCGCACAGCCGTGTGGGCCAGATGCAAAGACTCAAACTCGGAATGGAAGACCTCCCTGTCAAGCAAAGCTGTCCATAGTTCCGAGCTGTTTGTAGGTGCGAGCGCTGTCCGTGTGGCAAACGGAACCTGGGGCAATGCGACTGCTACCGTCTGGCATCAGAAGAGCTTCCCTCAACTCGTCCAGGCTGATCGGACCACCTCTTTCTTGACTGTGGAAGATTGTGGCTGATCAGTGATGTTTTTGTCATGTTTTGGATCAGCTTGCATAGGTTTGTTTTGCTTCGGAGTGATTGGGAATCCGTGTGATCCCATCCTCGATGGTTTATGCCTTGTTGATTTCCAAGGAAATCATACGAGTGTGTTTTTGCCCAATACGCTATTTAAAGTGAGTGTGCAGTGTGTAGGAACTTCGTTCTGAAGCTGAGTTTAAGCTCACAAGAGAGAATTCGTTTAGTTTGTGCACTTCGTGACTTTTGGCTCAAGTGGCTCTGACTGTGAAAAAGAGAGAGCTGTCCGCACTTGTGTGAGAGGTCAGGGTTCGTGCTTTCAAGGGAAAAGGTACCAGAGGGACCTTCGGTTTTTCACGTGGCAGCGGAGCTTGTGCCTTGTGGTACGAGCCCGTGTCTGGTTTTTGGTTGTCTGTCAGGATTCTGTGAGTGCCTGGAGGCAAGTTTGGGTTTGGAGCCCAGACTGCCAGTGGACCGGAATCTCTTGTACTCGGACCGTGTCAGTGAGGACCGGGAAGCCGATCCTGTGAGGAGGCGGATCCGGACTCATCAGGCTTGGAAGCAGTTGGTTCAGCGGCTGTTGAGGCACTTTGGAGCCCGGGCAAGGTGGTTTGTCTGGAACTGGATTGGTTGTGACCGATCTTGGAGGAATACGGTGCTTGGTAGAGTAGAACTAAGGTTCTTCAGGAGCCTGGACCATCTGGTGTTGGTGAGAGAATTTTCGCCAGAAGACGTTGTGGAGAGACTGCAGGCTGGAGCCTGAGTTCAGGAACTATGTTGAATACATCCCCACGACATACCAGTGGAGCTCATGTGAGGAGTCCAAGAGGTGGACGAGAGCGTGGAAGCTCTGTGCCCATCATGGATGCTGAGACAAGGCGAAGGGTAGACCCTTTTCCGGGTTTGGGAAATCCCAACCCACTGTGGGTGCAAGGTTTGGCACAAGGAAGCCAACCTGTGTATGGCCCAGTGCCCAGAGGTCGAACTCCCGCCAGAAGCCCTCATGGGGTAGCTACTGGAGCACCCCAACAGACAATGGGAGGCCCTTCGTTTCCCCCTGGTTTGCCTCAGCAAGCGGTAGGAAGTCCTTCGTTACCACCAGGACTATCCACTGGACCTCCTCAACCTGTGGTGACACCATCACAAACATCACCCGACGTGCAAGGGTTGACGAGACAAGTGCGAGAATTGGAAAGCATGATGCAGCAACTGGTTGTGCAGCAACAGCAGTTTATGCAAACGATGACTTCGTCCATGGTGCAGCAACAGCAGCAGCATCAGCAATGGATGATACAGCAGCATCAGCAACAGCAGCCACAGCAACAGCAACAGGTGAACCCCCCCTTACCTCAGGATGGTGTTCCTGAGAACATGCCCAGTTCTTCTTCGGGATGTCAAGGTGCATCGCCAGTGGGTACTCCTGCGAAGGGGACCCAGCTTTTTCGGATGGCGAGCCCAAGTCCCCCACTGAGACCTCCACCTCTGGAGCAAGAAAGGAAAGGGATGTGTTTGCTCGATCGGACAAATGGTTGCCCAGTTTGCCGACCATTGACTTTTCGTCTTGGAAGGATCGCATCTCTGAAGCTCTTGGATTCTTGACCTGGATGGAGAAGCTGACCAGTTGGGTTGGTTTGGGTTCAGAAGTGTTTCCCAATGAGCTCATGCATGCGGTGAAGACTCAAGAAGAGTCTCGGCTGAAACAGGATCGACTTACTGTGGAGCAACAGAAGAGGTCGACGAGGCTGATGCACATCCTGCGACAGACTTTTGCAAATCATGAGAAGAGTTCTCTGATTTTGCAGACATATGTTGAAAGTGAGAGCACTTATCAACAATCTGGTTTTGTGGCTTTGAGATTGCTGGCGAAGGAGTTTTGCCTGAAGTCGCGAGCTGAATGCCTGTTCTTTCGGTCGCAGCTGGTGAATCAAACCGTGAAAGCACCCAGTATTCCGGAGATCATTCGAAAGATTGAGCATGAGTTGAACAAGTACACCAAGCTGCTCAATAGTCTTGATCCCGATGTGCATGCTGGTGGTTTGCAGATCCAAGAAGCGGATTCGGTTATGGTTTTGCTGCGCAGTTTGCCAGATCGGTGTAGAAGCCATTGCTTGTTGCATGGCGATAGTGAATCGTTTGAAGATCTGAAAAGAGTTGCTCTGAAGTTTGAGGTGCAACAAAGGGTGTGGTCAGAAGCCCCTGGCACGAAGCTTCAACCTTTTCGAGATCCCAATGAGGGAAAGGGCAACGAAGGAAAACCAAAAGGCAAAGGAAAGGAACAGAAAGGCAAGCGCGAATCAAGCAAAGGTGCTGGCAAACGAGCTTCAAGCCAGAACAAGAAGGATGTGGAGTGCTATGTGTGTGGTGGAAAGGGACATTATGCCCGCGATTGCTGGTATAAGGAGGGAGATTCAGGCAAGAAGCCCAATTCCCCCAATGCTAAGGCGAAAGCCAAGGCAAAAGGAGATCCCAAGAAGAAGCCCGAAAAGGGAAAGCCCAAAGGAAAAGGCAAAGGAAAGGGGAAGACAGTTGCTGAAGTCTCCCAAGAGGGTGAGTCGAGTGACTACCAGCTAACTGGAGGTGAATGGAATGAACCTGAGTCAGAGGCCCGAGTGGAATCTGTGTTGCAACCTCTGGAAGGATTGCTCGATGAAGTGAGAAAAGAGTGGATTCCCCGGAGTACTGATGAGATAGATTGGTCATGGGAAGTTGAGACGAGAGTCCGGATTGCCGAGTTGGAGCATCGGATCTCTACCGATTTATCTCAGATGTTGCCATCTAAGTCAGTTCGGTCTTTGATGAAACCTCCGATGAATCAAGTCAAAAGCATGGAAAAGGATGATGCAAGCAAATGGTGGTTGATTGACTCAGGAGCATCGGTGACTGTGATTGCGAAAAGATACTTGGATGAGTTCCAGATCTTGGATCGGAAGGCGTTGGGACCTAATGAGAGGTACTCAGCAGCCAACGATACCCCGGTGAATGTCTTCGAGCGAGTTCGCATCCGAGCCTTGCTGCCTATGTATGAAGGAAAGCAGTATCTTGGTTTGACATCGGTGTGTGTGACTGGAGTTGTAGCAGATGTGGCTCACAACATCTTGAGCACCGAGCAGATGGTGAATACTGGTTGGGAAGTGAAGTTCACTCGAAGAGAGATTTCGCTGCGACACGAGAAGAAAGGAGTCATGGGATATGGAGTATCCTGGGCTGGATGTCCTTGGATCTACCTGCAAGGTGATGCTGGAAAGCGAAAGAAAGTAACCTTTGGAAGAACTGAGGTTCGACCCATGGATGTGGATGATGGCCAACGACCGATGGAGGTTGATCAGATGCAGTCAGTGCAGTCAATGACCAAGAAAAAGCAAGAAGAAATGGAGCTGCATCGGATGCGAGGCCACATTCCTTTTTCGTCCGAATGTCCTCATTGTCGGATGACAAGAGGAACAACCCAGCATCGTCGGACCAAGGATGCTCAAGACCGACCCGTGGCGTTGCAAGCAGATTTCTGCTTCATCAACCTGGTAACTGGTACTTTTGCGAAAGACCAGCCGACGGCTCCCAACATGAAAGTACTGGTCATGACTGAAATGTCAACCAGAATGATTGGATGTCTGTTGGTAGGGACCAATGCTGACAATACCTCCAGCTGGATTCGTTATTGGATGAATGCTTTCGGACTGGACATTGCAGGGTCTGCTGTACTGTTGAGGACAGACAGCGAGACAGCGGTGAGCGCCCTCATCAAGAGAGCCAATCTGGGGATTAGGATTGTGACCCAAAGAGCACCTCCGCAGGGACATGAAGCGGTTGGTGGTGTGGAAAGGGCAGTGAGAACACTCAAGGAGTTGTTCAGCACGGTGAGGTTGGATCTACGAGCGCAGGGCTTTGACTTGAAGAGAAGTCCTCGAGCGTTTGAGTTTGGTCTGATTTACTGTGCTGCAATGCACAATCACCATGCAGCTGCCTTTGATGGGAAGAAATCACCCCAGGAGTTGGTACTACAGAGATCCCTCCATGAGTGTGGATCGTCGTTGATAGGTGCTACAGTTCTGGCTGAGCTACCGGATTCGATGAAAACCACGGCGCTCTCCCGGTTTGTGGAAGCAGCCTATGTGTACCCTGAAGTTGGTGGCTTGACTCATGTTGTGAGTGCCATGGTGGATGGTTGTCCAAAACACTTTCGAGCAAAGTCCATCAAGCACATCGTTCCGTTGAAGATTGGGTTGGAGCATTGTCAACATTTGCTCAAGGAGCATGATCCATCGGATACATTGGCTCCCCCGATTCTGAAGGAGAAAGAGGATGGTGTGCCCGATCGGATTGAAGGTGAAGCGGACAAGGCCTTTGAGGGCCGAGTGTCTGATGGACCGACCACAGACATGAGCAAAGTTGGACCTCCAGCTGCATGGGTGAAGGAACATGGTGGCACAGCGAACTGTCCTGCGTGTGGTCCAAAAAGAGGAAAGGCCAACCACAATGCTGAATGCCGAAAACGGTATGATGATTGGTTGAAAGCTCAACGACAACGGTTGGAATCGAAAGAACCAACAGAGGAAACTCCAAAAATGGACCAGAGAAGCTCAAAGGATGCGGGGGTGATGGAGTCTGGAAGTGAGCCTTCACTCCTGAAACGCCCGAAGATCACCTATGAGAGTCGACCAGATCCCAAGTTGGAGGAGAGGCAAAGCGTCCCAACACCTGCGACAGAAGTTGTGGATGTTGACATGGAGGATTTTGAGGATCCAAGTTTGCCTTACCAAGGGATTCCAGATGAGGCAATGGAACCTGGATACTTCGAAGGAGAAACTCCCGCTGAGGATGAAGCGATCCCAATGGAGGAAGAAAAACCTCAAATGGATGTGGATTCAGTTCCAAATGAGTCCAGTCGAGTTCCCCGGCGTTTAGAGAGTTTAACTTCAGATGTGAACTCAGTTCCAGATGAGTCCAATCGAGTTCCCCGGCTGATCAATCGTATTTATTTAGACCCAAGACTCGATGTGCCTCAAGGTCCTATTAAAATGGTAAGCAGTGACGAGAGTCCGAAGTTGGTACATGTGACCAATTCGATTCTGCTCAACAAGAATAGCACTTTCCCGGAGTCCATGAAGGTGTGTGGATCCCAAGTTTGGCTGGCAAGACCCACGAGTGTTCTGTCTGAGATAGATGGATGTCCATTAGATGTGGATAAAACAGTGGAAGGCCGGCGAACTGAGCTGCAGAGTATGACTGCTCACAAAGCAGGGAGAGTGGTTGGAGCAGACGAGGCTCAGAAGTTTGCTCGTCAGCATGGGATAAAGATCATCCCAACCCGATGGGTCATAGGCCCAAAGGTGGTGAATGGCAAGGAAGCTGTGAGAGCTCGGTGTGTGGTGCAAGACATCGCAAAGGGGAGCACAGCATCATCTTTAGGACTGAGTGCTACGACTCCTTCTTTAGAAGCGTTACGGACGCTTTTGGCCATTGCTTCGGTAGATGCTATGGATGTCGCAACTTTGGATGTTAGCACTGCATTCTTGCATTCCCCCCTTCCGAAAGGATCGAAGGCGATTATCCAATTGCCCAAGGATGTTTCCGCCTGCAAGGACTATTATGTCCCGGTGTTTATGATTCTGGATCAAGCCATGAATGGTTTGAGAGTTGCCGCCAAAGCTTGGAACTTGAAGCTGGCGACAGTTGTGAAGAAAGTTGGGTTGAAGCAATGCCCAACGGAACCTTCCGTCTTCGAGGGCACTGTGAGAGGGAAAAGATTCCTCATGTTGTGCTATGTGGACGATTTGATTCTGTGTGGCACTAGAGATGCCATTCGGTTGGTGACCGACACCCTGAACGGAGAGTTGAAGATCAAGGAAACGGGTCGAATCACTTCCACTGGTGGAAAGATCACCTTTTTGGGGCGAGAGATTGAGAGACAAGGGAGTCATCTCAGGATGCGAGTGCCCCCGGCATACTTAGATGCCCTGTTCGAGACAGAGTTCTGTAAGGACCTGAAGGTGGTTACTGCTCCTCCGGACATCGTGAAAACGGTCGAGAAGGGCAGAGCAAGTGGTTCGGATCCTGAGTTGAGTGACACTGCAGCTGCGAGGTACAGAGCAGTACTTGGCCGGATTGCATGGTGGGGTCAGTCGAGACCTGACCTGAGTAGGTGGATGTCCATTCTTTCGCAAGGACAGTCCAAGCCAACAGCATGCTTTGAGCAAGCATTGCGACAAGTGATTAGGTTCCTAAAGGGACAATACCATGCATGGCAGTACTTTGGCCCTGATGGGAATGTACCGGACAGTGGGCCGGCGCAGCTGGAAGTGTATGCGGATGCCAGTTGGGCACCCCAAGCGTCGTTAGGACGAAGATCTGTGTCGGGCATAGCCATCTTTTATAGAGGATGCCTGATCAAGGGAATCTCTCGAGTTCAAGGGTGTGTATCGCTGAGTTCTTGTGAAGCCGAGTTGAGAGCCATCTTGACTGCGGTACAGGAGAGTGAGGGACTTGCGACTTTGATCGGTCAGTTGGCCGAGTCAGATGTCACGATCCGATTGCACACTGACAGTTCCTCAGCGAGAGCGGTTTTGCTAAACCGTGGGTTGAGTAGGCGAGTTCGCCACTTAGACATCGCTGTCTGCTATCTTCAGGAGCGGATACAGGAAGCTCAGACCTTGAAGGTCATTTGGTGCCCGACAGCGGGAATGATCGCTGACGTTCTTACAAAGTGCTTGAGTCAAGTGACATTCTGTCAGCACCAGCAAGCTATGGGTATATACCCTGGTGAAGATGTGCAGCAGGTGTGGAGGATCTGTGGAATCCGACCAAGGGTTGGAGTTCAGGCATGCCAGTTTGCCGAGGCAACTGGATGCAGTGTGGAGCAAGTTGGATCGTTGAAAAGTGTGAAAAAGTGTGGCGAAGTTTTTGAAAATTTCCACCTTAGAAGTCCCGAAACCCTTTGTGAAGACTCTTCCCCTGAGGTTCAAGAAATGGATTTATGGTCCAACCGCAAAAGCTTTGGTTCAAGCACCACGGAAGCTAGCCCTAGCCTGGAGCCTGTACCTTTGGTGAAGGACAGGAAAATGGCAGCTGAAGACAGCAGGAAGGGTGAACAGGGTGCTGAGATGAAAAGCCCCCTTTGGTGTAAGGTTTGCAAATGGTTGTTCAGATCCGAGCATGCTGCCGGGTTGAGCTGGGATGAAAGTGGCAAGCCCAAGTGCGAAAAGTGCAAACAGACTGTGACAGTCTCTGGCACGGATGCAAGCCATGCATTCCATCTCCGAGAGGCAGAGAAGGAGCGCCGAGCTGCTGGAAAAAGGGGTGATAAAGGTGAAAGCCGAGGCTCAGGCCAAGCTGCACCGAAACCCAAGGCCATGCCGAAGGTGATTGAACGGATGGTCGACGTGTTTCCGGAGCTGGCGGATCCAGAGCCGCCGAAGTGGTTCGGTGATGTGTCATGGAGTATCTGCCGGCGCGGAACTCCAGTGGATGAGCTAGAGCTCAAGGACGTGGTAGGCACGCTATCCGACAAGGATATGTTGCGCTATCAGAGCTCATACGAGAAGCTAGTGAAGCCCATCCAGGAGGTGTGTGAGCTACAGGAGAAACCCACGAAGATCTTCGGAATCTTGGATGTCCGTGGACAGATTGGTGGCAAGGCCATCATCTGGGAGATGGCAGTGAATGAAGGAGGACTGTACATGGAAGTACCGCCGGGAACGTGTGGCCTGGCGATGTTGAGCTTCGTGAGGTACTTGAAGAGAAAAGGGATAGTCCCTGTTTTGCTTCTGGGTGAGCACCAGGACCTCGGAGTCTTGCGGATGGTGGATCTGTTGTGCATGCTACCCATTTTGGGAGCAGAGAGGATCATGGAGGATGAAGCTGAGAGCTCGTATTATCCCCCATGGGTGTTGCGCTGGAAGAGAAGTGCAAAGGAAGGATCCTTGGTGTTTAAGGAACTGGTGGAGCGAGTGCGAGTGATTTCGATGTTGTCGTGTGATACACTTCGGATTCACGAGCCGGAGCTGAGGGAGAGACCAGTCCCCAAGTGGTCGTTTGTGGCCTACAGCCACTACAGATCCGTGATGGAGTCTGTTGCAGGATTCTTGGAGGACCTGGAGAAAAAGAAAGAGGAGATCACCGACACGCAGAGGGCGGCAAGCTGGAAGAAGGTGGTTGCGAGTGAGACTCGAAGCGGTGTTGTGTGGATCTGCAAGTGTAAGTGGCACTTGCCGACCGACTATGTGGTGAGGTTCAACTTGACGTTGCCTGCCGACATGTGGCAGCAAGCCTTTGGGATCATGGGTGAGAATGTTGGGAAACTCGAGAAGGAGGAAAAGGACCTGAAGCGGATCCTCAAGGCTGCAGCGGAACAGCAAGACCGAGAGTTCGAGGAAGCTGAGCGAAAGCGCAAGCGCATCGCCGACCTGTCAGCTGCCGAGGAAGAAGCTGCTAAGAGAGCAAAGCTGGAAGGCGAAGCGGTTCGCTCGCCTGTGTCAGTTGTACCATCTGAGTTGGATGCAGCAGCTATCGCGCAGATTGCTGAGCGTGTGAAGGCAAGCTTTAGTGTTGCCGATTTGGAGCTGATGTTGGAAGAGAAGAAAAGAAAGGTTGGAGACCAGCCAACTGAGAGGCCTGCGGAGACGCCAGCTGAGCCTAGCCGATCTTCGCAGGAGGTGATGATGGAAACGAGGACGGCTGAGTTGGCGGAGATGAAGGAAGCCGCCAAGGAGCGCCGCGCCAAGTTGATGGAGTCAACTGGAGCTGGCGAGAAGAAGGGCGAAGAGGATGAAGAATGAACTGAGATGCTAAGTGATCTCAGTGGTTGGGTGGGTGAGTGAAACCCGCAGCCATTTTTTTGGAAGCCATGGCCGCGTTGCCGCCATGGAGCGCCCGCGATTTTTCTGGTTAGTGTGAGCCCTTGTTTCAGTGCATGAGAAGTTTGCAAAGAGGAGGCAAAATGATGATGAAACTCAACGAGGGACTCTATAGCCCCTTCTGCAAGGCGTCTGATTGCCACCTCTGAAGACGTTTTTGGCTGATGGTACGCTGGAAGAAGCGAAACTATGAAGCCAATCTTTTCCTGAAGGATCAGCTAGCCGATGCTAGTTGGTGAGTTTGGTGACCTGGAAGATGCGAGACTGAGGAGGAGTACCACGACAAGGTCGAGTGCTGAGTGGGAAACATCTGAAGCTTGCATTAATTCGTTTTCACGTGTTTGTCACCACGAACTCTTGGATTCGTTCCAAGACAACCCTGCCCCAGTGCAGGTGGATGCAAGTTTAATTCGTTTTTCACGTGTTTGGACAACGAACTCTTGGGTTACCAGTGATGTGGACCCAGGACAACCTGCCTGATGGTGGGATCTTGCATGAGTTTTAAGTTTGATGTCAGAGATCGACTGGTGTGTTGTTTGTTTCGTTTGGTGGCGAGTACGCACCAAGGGAATGTGGCCAGGGCATCCCCTTAGTGTTGAAGTGCCGAGCTGGGCTTGGACTTCAGATCTTTGACATGAACCCTCAGCAAAATGCGGGGGGTGGAAGATTGTGGCTGATCAGTGATGTTTTTGTCATGTTTTGGATCAGCTTGTATAGGTTTGTTTTGCTTCGGAGTGATTGGGAATCCGTGTGATCCCATCCTCGATGGTTTATGCCTCGTTGATTTCCAAGGAAATCATACGAGTGTGTTTTTGCCCAATACGCTATTTAAAGTGAGTGTGCAGTGTGTAGGAACTTCGTTCTGAAGCTGAGTTTAAGCTCACAAGAGAGAATTCGTTTAGTTTGTGCACTTCGTGACTTTTGGCTCAAGTGGCTCTGACTGTGAAAAAGAGAGAGCTGTCCGCACTTGTGTGAGAGGTCAGGGTTCGTGCTTTCAAGGGAAAAGGTACCAGAGGGACCTTCGGTTTTTCACGTTGACCGCCTTCAGAAATCCGATATGGAAGAGGCGCAAGCCAAACCTTACTGCTGCCCCGACGTGCAATCGCCAGGTACCGGATCCACACCACGCGATTGCCTACTGTCTTGCTTCGAAAACTGATCTCGTCAAGTTCAATGTCTTGTCCCACCACCAATCTGCATCGTGTTGTTCAGCCTGTCGATGATCGGAGTCAAGAACTTTCGGAAAGAAGAAAAACAAGGTTCTGGTGGATCGATGATCAATTCCCAACACCAATCCAGCTTTGTGGGAGACCTTGCCCACGCGGTGGAGGAACAGACTGGGTTTCAAGCCATCGTGTTGGAAATGCTACGTCAGCAGAACCAGTCTACACTTGAGCTCTTGCGTCAGCAAGGGCAGGCTACTCAACAGAACCAGCAGTTGATAGCTGCTCTCATGACGCATGGACTTAGAGGAGAAGCGCCGAAACGAGGCCGAAGAGAAGCGGAGACTGCTAAGTTGGTTGCTGAAGCTGCAGCTAAAGCCAAGACTGCCGACCCGTTTTCGGGACCTGGTGCCACAGCAGCGACGGGGTCGTCTTCGTCCACTTCTTTTAGTGGCGGGTCCACTCTTCAGAACCGAGCGGAAGTGTGGAAGTTGCATCGCGGAGCGCTAAGCTGTTTTACTACCTGACCCAAGCCCTGGCAAAGTGGGAAAGGGGTCTGGAGTTGCTTCGCTCTTGCTCGAAGCGACAGGCTTTGAGTGCCTGTGGGTACGAGGCCATGCGCACCATCACGCAGCAGTACAGCATAGTATCCCGCATGGAAGCCGTCTTCGTGCGTGACCAGTGTTTGAAGTTGCAGCACACGTGCCAACATATTCGGCGACCTACTGACCTCATTAGGCACCTTGAAGATGAGTTTTCTCGGTTTGAGGCGAAGCTGTCGAATTTCCCTGAACTTCTTCTGTCAGAGGCTGATCGGTGCAGTATCCTTTTGCAAGCGGTGAATACCGAGCTTCGTCAATACGTTGTTTTGCATGGGAAGAGCAACGACTGGAACTCATTGTGCAGCAGTCTGAAGTACTACGAAGAACAGCTTCGACTGTGTGAGGCTCCAGGTGGAGCGTCTCGATCCCTCAGTGACACTTTGTGTGATTACTGCGGGAAACGGGGACACCAAGCCGAGAAATGCTGGCAGAAGCAAAGGGATGAGAAGGCCCGTGGTGGTGGCAGTCCGGACAAAGGGAAGGGCGACCATGGAAAGGATCGAAAGAAGCCTAAGGACAAAGGAAAAGGGGACCGAAACCCCAAAGGTGGGGGAACTCCCAAAGGTGGAGGAACGCCGCGGGGAGGTGGAACTCCTCGGAGCGAGCACGGGGACAAGAGCCCCAAAGGGCGCGGAAAGGGCAAGGAGAAGTCGAAGAAGAAGAAAGGAAAAGGGAAAGGCCGTTACTTGGGTGAGCCCGAATCGGAAGCAGACTCTGGGGAAGCCACCTTGATGGCTTTGGGTTTTTCTGGAGTGCGGGAAGCTTCGGCCGAACCTTCTCTTCCTCCTCGTGTTCTGAACGCGCCTGAAGAGGTGAAGCCGGTAGGCACCGTAGTTGGAGATTCAATGGGGGCCTTAGGCTCGAAGTTTTCTCAAAGAGGAAACCTCTCTCAGATGTGCTCGCACCTAGGGGTTAGCCCGAGGGATGTTTGGTTGGTTGATAGTGGGGCTACGTGCCACATAGTTTCCAACCAGTTTATCTCAGGATTTCGTGTGGTGAAGACACACGACAAGGCAGCCAGTCTGTTCAACGCCTCTGGAGGTTCGATCGACGTTTCGTCTGTGGTCGATATCGAAGTCTACTTCGGTGATGTTCTTCTGAGACTCGGGGAGGTGTTGGTGGCTGATGTCGGGTTTAACGTCCTCTCTCCATGGTGTGGGGCGGAATTGGGTTGGAAGACCTATCTGTCCAAAACGGGGTCCCGAATGTACAAAGGGAACAAGAAGAGTATCAAGTTGGTTGGTCACAATCGGGCCTGGTGGGCGTTTAGCGGGGGGAAGAAGTCTAAAGCCTCCTCCAAGAAAGGGGCGGAAGGGCCTAAAGACATGGAACTTGATTCACTGAAGGACGCTGCTGTGTCAGGATCTGAGGTTCCTATCCCCTCAGGACAGCGGACCGCTCCCAGGAGCATCTTGAAGAAAGGAGGAAAGAGCCTGCATAAAGTCGATGAGTTCGATGATGAGCAGTGTGGCCGACACGCTTTGTCTTCAACTCCGTTTTCGTTTCTTCTTCGAGGGTTTAGGTCTGAGATCTTCAATCCCGAAAGTCCTCTGGGAAAGCCCAAAGTTCCCTCAAGTTGTCCCGAAAGTCCTCAAGAAGAGCTTGTTTTCGACAAAGATCTTAGGAAACAGCATGACATGTGTGGCTTGAATTTGATTAGGAAGCAGCATGACATGTTTGGGTTGAGCTTGCGCTTGATTTTTGAGCTTGGATTGAATTGCTTGAGCATGTTGCTTTGGAACCTTGAGAACATACATGCTTTGGAGCTTGCTTTGCGTGTGTGCGTCATGTTTTTCATGGGGTGTTTTTCGCTTATGCAAGGGATTGGAGCGCCTTTCGGAGGTGCACGAAGGAACAGATCCGGAGCTCTGAGTGTTTTGGTTCTAGTAGCCTTTTGCTTTTGTTGCTCGGAGAGCAGCAATCCGCTCCATGATGGGTGGCTCCCAAACCTCTGGGCCTGCGATAGAGGACCCAGTTGGTGGAGAGGCGAGTGTTTCGCCAATGGTGGGCCCGTCGCTGGAGGAGGCAACGGTCCAGGAGCCTTCGCCTACCGACTCCGAGAATTGGGGGCATTGGCGCCCCATTGCGGCGGACCCCGTGGATATTGGAGATTCCGATGTGCCGAGGATTACTCCGGTGGACACCACGCAGCCACCATCCATTCCGGGACAACGCCTGACGGCCTTGCATCATGCTTTGCTTTTCGATATGAGGAGGAGGATTGCCGAGGCTGCCGAGCTTGGGGTCCATTTGTACCCCGGGCCTGGGGAACCAATGCCCCAGCTTTCCCATTATTATGGGCCCCCAGCAGACCCGAGTGCCATTTACGATTCCCTCGCCATGGCCGGGACCATAGGCGAGGCCTATGTGGCGCAGCATCTGGGGTCTCCGGCGATTACTCGCCAGATCTTTGGTGGGTCTGCGACTTTGGTTCGTCCCAGCGAATATGCAGCCCCGACTCCGTGGCACTCGGTGCTTCCGCGGTTTCCGGAAGGTCCACATCCACCACAGGTACTTCCCGAACCTGTGCAAGAAGAAGGTCGCCGTCCCAAAAGATTTCGGGAGGTGGCCACCTCCACTGTGGATCAAGACTTGGCTGCAGAGGAGCGCCTCCATCTTCTTCTCCAAGGCAAAGGCCTCTTCGAATGGGGGCTGAGGCCCCACGACGTCCTGTCAGCCATGGACAGGCTGGGCGTCGCTACCAAGGGCGCTGGAGGGCGCAACGACCGCCGAGAGCGCGAATGCTCCATAAGCGCAATGGGGTATCTTCAGCGGCTCCTCATCTGCTTGCGCGCCTTTATCAATGCAAAGGCGGGGGAACGCCCGTTGTTGGCCCTTCACGAGCCGCGTCTCTTCGAGGGACCGCGCTTTACGCGGTATCGCGACGAACGTGTCGCGTGGGGCGAGCTCACTACGAGTTTGAGGCTTCGAACGGATGCTGCATTACGGTCGAAGGAGGCCAGCAATGCCCGCAGGGCCGCGCGAGATTCGCGCAGGAGGTTGAAGCCGAAGGCCCGTGCTGGTCCTGGTGGGTCTACATCAAGCGATTCGAGCTCCACCTCCGTTTCGGCCGACGAAGACCTCCATGGCGAAGGCCCCGAAGAGGCACTGAGATTTTGCTTGAAGTGCCGGGAGGACAATATCTCAGTCCAAGAGGCCCTTTGCCTCCCTACGCCAGAGACGGCACCACCACCGATGGTGAAGCAAGCAGGAATGGGTGGTCGAGATCCTCCAGCTCCACCAATGGTTCCGGGAACTTCGGCTGCAACTCCGGGCCACCACGACGACGGGGATATGCCCCTGGAGCCACCTTCTCCTGCTTCAACAGCCCCGCCTGGGGATTCCATCGGCCGCCTTCTTCTTGGTCTTGGACAGACGGGCACGGAGCGCTCGTTCGTTCTTCCGCCGCCGCCACCGGCGGTAAAGGCGATGCCACGCCCCGCTCCGGGGCCCTCCATGCCAACGGTTCCCGAATCGGGAGCCCCATCTTCCAGCAGCTCAGCCAATGTCCCCAGCTTCGATGCGGTGGTGGCTGCCGCAAAGGAGACGATCAAGAAAGGATGAAGGGGATTTGGAGCCGTGGGCCCGGCTTGGAATGTATCATAGCTTTCTTTTGTGTTCGGGATGGAGTCCTGGACTACGCCGACGCGGCGCACCGAATTTCATTTCGAGAAGAAAACAAAGATGTGAGTGCGTGGTTTCGTTTTCTTGAAACACATGTGAAGCATGAGTTGTTTGAGCTTGGTTTGCCGCTTGGATTGCTTGAGCTTGAGCTTGCTTGTGCCCGAAACCCCTTTGAAACGCACCAAATCCCGAACCTTAACTTCAGCCCCAACCGAACCACCGCCAGCCTATACAGGAATGGTCTTGGGCCAGGACTGGATGTCATGGCCATCGTGGCCGTCTTGGGCTTCTGCAGCCTCTTGGGTGGTCTAGTGTTTTGGGGGTTCCACATTTTGTTTGTCGAGTTTGAAAGGTGTTCCGTTGGAGAAAAGGATCGGAAGGTCTTTAGAGTGAGGCCGCGCAGGAAGGGCTGCAGTGTTAGGATCTTTTGTGGGGACCACTGGGTCCGAGTGCCTAGCTACAAGCAGTTTGTCTTGCATAGGAAGGCCCCAAAACCCCAAACACGTACACGTTGCATGTTGAGCATGTTGTTTTGCAAGGCTTGCAGTGTGCTTGGGAGTGTTTGTGCTTGGCTTGGTGTGCTTGATGTTGTTGAAAAGGGCAATGATGAGAGCCCGCCGGCGAGCAGTCCATTAGTGTGTCATCTGCGGATGATGCACAGAGGACTGCCAGTGCCGGGACAAGGGACTGAAGCTGAGCCCTTTGATTTGGAAGCTCCTCGTGGTGGGGAGCCCGGGTCTTCGTCTTCAAGGGTCCCCGAAGGGGTTCCGTCACCGTCAAGTCCCGATTACGAGCCTTCTGAGGTTTCTGAAAGACCCCCCAAGCCTCCAGAGAATCCACCGGAACCACCGGACAGTGGAGAAGAAGGATCTTTTAGGATTCCGTTGTCCTCAACCGCCTTGTATCATCATCGTGCACAAGGCCATTTCCCTTATGATTCCAACTGTGACTCATGCTGTTCGTCGAAGGGTCGTGTTCCCGCGCGTCGCTTGCGTCGCCGTCTTCAAAAAGAGAATCAGACTGTTGGTCTTGATTTTTTCTTTTTCGGCAAGCTAAGAGTCCTGTTGATGACACACCTGGGTTCAAGGTATACCGTCAGTCTGCCTGCACCGAACCTCGAAGATCCACAATTGCTTGCTAACATCAACAGAGTGTTGCGTGAGATGGGACTGGTAGGCAAAGCCGTGACGTTTCGAATGGATCAAGAAGGATCTATTATTGCTTTGGCAGAAAGACTGAGTAGGTCCCGAAACTGCCCCCACAGCGCAACAATTGTTGATGTGGTTCCAGGATATAGGCCACAAGCCAAAGGGTCAATAGAACGACAAGTTGAATCGGTACGCCAAGGCTTCTGGGCTGTGTGGTTGGACTTGGAGCGCCAAATTGCTCTAAAGAAGTTCCCTGGTCAAGATGCAGAGCTGGGAAAGTACCAGCTTCCCTTAGGGGGTCTTTTGTGGCAAGCCTGTGTGTTCTATGTGTCGAGGTGTTACAATCTGTGGTCCTCGAGCCACGGTGACTCCACCACCAGCATTGATTTGCTGCACGAGGAAATAGTTCACCGAACTAGAACGCTTCCCTTTGGTTGTGTGGTTCAGGCAAAAGTTAGCAAGTCGAAGGCGCATCTTGCTAAATACCGGGGAGCGAAAACAGTCAAGGCTGTTTACTTAGGACCCGTGAACGCACGAGGTGGAGGGATCTTCGCGGCCCCTCTTGGTAGTACGGAGATTGACGTATTTCCGACCGGAAGAATCGTTGATGGAGCGTGCGAGGTGGGAACTGTCGAAGGCCTCGCTGTTGCGCAGTCTTTGGTTCTTGATGGTAAAGACCCAGAACGGCCTGTCTTGTATGAACCCGAAGGTGTTGATGATGGTAATGGTCCTGAAGATGAAGTCATGGAAGGTGGTGTTGGTCCTTTAGATGAAGAAGACGAAGAGATGATTGCTGACGATACCTATGTTCCCGTAGGTGCCCCGGCGGAAGAAGGTGAGGCAGGGATCCTGCCTGATGAGGGGGAAAACATGGAGGACATGGAGATTGATTGGCTTACGAATCACCTCTTGGAGTCTTTGTACCGAGGACCTGACGTTCGAGCTACCTCACAGGAGGTGGCTGACTCGTTTACCTTGAAATTCGGAGGAAGTAGGGTCAAGTGCCAGGTACCACGAAATGCGGTCTCTGAAACATCCGGAGAACAGTTGGATCCGAGCCTTTTGTATGCCTCAATGAAGTTGGAACTAGAGGAACTCGAGTCGTTCGGAGTAGGAAAGGTGATCTCTGAAGATGAGGCCCGAAAGTCCGCACGTGAGAGCGGCAGGCGGGTACTTACCAGTCGGTGGGTCAACACGGTCAAGCGTAAAGGGCTGTACCGGTCACGTCTGGTAGTAAGAGATTATGCTTCGATGGTTCGATGGGAGGCACGACCTTGTCTGAAGGTATCTACAGCCCGACTACGAGTTTGGAGGGATTGCGGCTTCTGTTGGCACTGCTTTGTCGAAGAGGTTCAGTGTTGAGCTGTGACGTGAGCGTGGCTTTTATGCATGCAGCAGTGTCAAGGCCTGAGTACGTAGAGCTTCCGAGTAACGTGAGTATTGCGGACTCTAAAATCCCTCAAAAGGCCGGAAACAAGAAGGTGTATCTTCGATTACACAAAGCCATGAACGGACTGAGATCAGCACCGCTTTCTTGGTATAAGGAGCTGAGTTCGCACTTGGAGCAGAGCGGATTCAGTCCAAGCTTGGACCCGACGATATACCGCAGGAAGACCTCCAAGGGTCTGACGCTGGTCCTCTTTTATGTTGACGATTTGTTAATCTACTCTGAGGACCCCTCCGAAGGGAAGAAGGTTTTCGAAGATCTACAGAAACGCTACAAGCTGAAACTGACTGGTGAGCTTCATGAGAATTGTGCGGGAGAAGTATCCTTTCTAGGACGGCGAATCTTCAGGAACAAGGGAGAGAAGCGAGTCTATTTTGGACTGGACGCTAAGTATTTGGATTCCTGCTGTGAAGAGTATGGGATAACCAAACCGAACCCCAAGCTTCCGTCATTGGAGAAGCGCTACTCTGACCTCATTAAGAAAGGCCAAACAGAAAAGATCAGTCCAGCTGCTCACGAGAAGTACCGTAGGACCTTAGGGCGTCTAGCATGGGCTGCCCTCTCCAGACCAGATTTGCAGTTCTGCTGCGGATTTTTGGGGCGTCATCAGTCGGCCCCTGACGAGGCAGCTGAAACATGCATGAGGGATGTTCTCAAATGGGTCAAAGGTCTTCCGCATAAGGTTCAGGTGTTTCCGTCGACTCGGGAGATCCTGGAAGACGATGCGGATCCCCAAGCGGTATCGTGCTTTACGGACGCAAGCTGGAGCCTGAATTCTGTTAGTGGTGGTGTGATTACTTGGGAAAACTGCTGTTTAAAGACGTTCAGCAGGAAGCAGTCCACCACAGCCCTTTCGAGCGCCGAGAGTGAGCTTGCGGCGCTTACTGAGATAGCCAGGGAAGGTTTGTACATTGCTCTCTTGACGGAGACCATCTTGGAGGGCATCCCGAAGGACCGGGAAACGGGGTACTACCTTCTTAAGGGGTATTCGGACTCTGAAAGCGCCGTGTCCATTTCCAAAATGGGGACATTGTTGAGGAAAGTCCGCCATATTGAGTTAAGAGCCGCTTTTCTCCAAGAACTTGTCCAGCTTGGAAGATTCACGATTGAGCACATACCAGGTGCTGTCAACCCGGCAGATGCTCTAACAAAAAGCCCAACTAACGACAGTTTGGTCAGCTTGTGCGAGGCTTGTGGCCTCATTCCGGAACCAGTCCCCTGGAAAGAGAAAAATTCCGGAACCAGCGTTTCTGTCACGTTTAAAGAGCCCAATAAACCAGCAGATGAAGTCTGCGAACTGAACGTCCCTGTTTCTTGGCGAGCCGCAGCAGAGAAGGTAGCAAGGACCCAGGCTTCTTATGTTGTGGTTGAGCTCTGCTGTGAAGAAGGGAGCTCTTTGTCAAAAGCTTGCTCGAAGAATCCTCGTATCGCGTATTTTGGAGTGACGAAGCAAGTGGATCTGTTAAGTGAAAACGGATACCAGCTTCTCAAAGAAGTCTTTAGCGTGTTACTTCAGGAAGGGGTGAAGGTGTATGCGCACTTGTCTACGCCTTGTTCGGCTGGGTGCGGACTTCGTCATTTGAGATTTCGAAAAGGTGGACAGGCCTACGCCAGATGGCGGGAGTCTCTTTTGGTCCACAAGAGGTCTTGGCGAAGGATTTGGAACCTTCTCCGTCCGTACGCGAACTGTCCGCGTCTTCTTCTTTCTCACGAGTGGCCAGCTAGGTCTGACTTGTGGAATGAAACGGTCTTTAGGTCTGTAAGTCAACGTCTTGGTCTTGCGAAGGGATGTGTCGTCGATCGCTGTTGCTTCGAGAAGGGTTCTGAAAGAGCCTGGAAGAGGTGGTGGTTTTGTAGTAACTCTTCGAATTTCATCAACAGTATGGCTAGGAACCGCTGTGATGAGAGCCACCAACACATCCACCTTCAGCTCCCGGCGTCAGGTGTGTACCCTGAGCTGTTAGGAGAAGAAATGCTGAAGGGTGCGAGACGAGCTATGGAAGAAGACAGGACTTGAGGACGCAACTGTTGCAGGCATGAGGGGGTGTGAAAGTTTTTGACTTCCTTGTGAGTGCCTTTACAGTTGACAGGATGTCTTGCACATGTGACATGAACCATGAGTTTGCATTGTATGAGTTGAGAGCTGTGCTTGAACCGTTTGTTTGGTGTTAGCAGAAGCAGGCATGGACATAGCATGTTTGGAGCTTGGCTTGAAAGTGTTTCTTGCTTTGAGCTTGACGTAAGATGCTTGGAGTGTACATGATGAGCAGAGAAGCACTCGAGATGCTTTAGGAGCATCCTTGAAGAAGTGCGTGTTGCTCTGAGTTTGCTCTTCAAACCTTGGCCGCCGACCCTCGCTTCGCTCGTGTCGTCGTACTGAGGTTCGAGCAGAGTGGCTGTGCACTTGTATGCTTGTTTTGCTGAAGCACTGAAGTCCTGAGAAGCATTAGGACGTTTGCATGTGTTCCTCCTTTGTTTAACAAAGTTGAGATGGAATTCACGAAAGTGAAGCTGCGCTGACTCTGCGAGAGACTTGCCGAACACCTCTGGTGTTTTGGCTCAAGCGTGGAGTGAAAAAGTGCTCTGCGTTTTTCACAAAAATTGACAACTGCACGACATGCTACACATACAAGAGGCGACATGTCACACGGTCGTATTCGCGCGCGACATGCCGCGCCCGCCGAAATGGACTCTGTGTAAATGCAGGAAAATGCCCAAGTCATTGAAGACTGGAAGGTCTGCAAGCTTGCTGCATCAGGCTGCTGCAGGGCCTGCAGGCTTGCTGCAGATTCCGCATGCTTGCAGGCCAATGACAATGTTGGATGCCGAAGGTCGGTCTGACATAACCAACGTGCTGCAACATTGCCAGAAAGACACAAGAAGCTTAGGACACGTTTGAGTGGTGCGTTGGCCACTTTTGCGCGTTTGCGTTCTTTGCACCAAAAATGTTCTTTCTACTAAACAGTCGATTGACTTACTTCCTTCATCTCGCTCTTGTCCACCGCAATCGTCGCGCTCAGCATCCTCTTCATTCAGACCTTCTGTGTGGTGGATGAAATTTGGCTGGGAATGCTTACTGATCGGACCAATGGTTCAGTCTCCTTCTGGCCACCTGCAATGCCAAGAGTCAGCACTTCACCGCCAGACTTGCAACGCATCCAGGTCTGTCGATGCCGTTATTTCTTGCTTTGCTACGGCCAGAATTTGAAAATACACAGCAATGCCTGCTCCGCATTCACACCATTTCGACTCTCGTGCGCTTCAAGTGACCGAACGACGTGCCCTTGGAGCAGGCATGTGTTCAGGCGTGGGACAGGTGGGGACAAGGTCACCATGAGCAGGGCTTTGCTTCTCTCCTGTCAGACTTGGCAGTTCGCAAAAACCTAAAGCTAGATTTGTTTATGGCAAACCGTTTTGCCCAGGCCGTGCCGGCCAAAGAAAACCGACTAGTGCCGCATGGACATTTCATGTCTATGGACCTACAAGGCAGTGTTGGAGTTGGTAGTTCCGATCATTGAGGATGAAGGCCGGAAGACTTAAGAATCTCCTGTGTTAGTGGCTTTGCCAATCATGATCGAGAAAATTTCTTAAGCATTGCGGACCTAGAAAGAATGCTGCAAGAAAAGAAAACAGAGCCAAGCCGATTATCGAAGTGTGATGGATGTTGCAAAGGAGAAAGTTGAGGAAGAGAAGAAAGGTGATATGGACGGCAAGGATTTGAATCGAGACTGAAGGAGAGCCGTGTTTTTGTTAGAGCTCTGCCAGCGGATGCTGGCTGGCAAGCTTGTTTTTCTGGAAGCAAGGTTGAGGAGTATGACCACGTGCTAAGAGTGGGGTTGACGCTCTGAAGCCTTGCATGAATTCGTTTGTACCAAGCCAAGACCGGACCCAGGACAACCTGCCTTATGGTGGGATCTTGCGTGAGTTTTAAGTTTGATGTCAGAGATCGACTGGTGTGTCGTTTGTTTTGTTCTGGTGGCGAGTACGCACCAAGAGGGTGTGGCCAGGGCATCCCCTTCGTGTTGAAGTGCCAGCTCTGCTTGGACTTTGGATCTTTGGCATGAACCCTCAGCAAAATGCGGGGGGTGGAAAATCGTGGCTGATCATTGATGGTTTTGTCATATCTTGGATCAGCTTGTATAGAGTTGTTTTGCTTCGGAGTGATTGGGAATCTTTATGATCCCATCCTCGATGGTTTTTGCCTCGATGATTTCCCTAGGAAATCATACGAGCATGTTTTTGCCCAATACGCTACTTTGAGTGAGTGTGCAGTGTGTAGGAACTTTGTTCTGAAGCTGAGTTTAAGCTCACATGTGAATTCGTTTAGTTTGCGCACTTCGTGACTTTTGGCTCAAGGCCTGCGAGTGAAAAAGAGCGTGTCCGCGGGACCTTCGGTTTTTCACGTTCGAAGCCTTCGAAGCCCCCTCACCCTTCGTCCTCGCCTTCGAAGCCTTCGAAGCCTCCTTCGTCCTCACCTTCGAAGCCTTCGAAGCCCCCTTCGTCCTTACCCTTCGAAGTCTTCGAAGTCCCTCCCCTTCGTTCTTGCCTTCGAAGCCTTCAAACCTTCGTCTTCACCTTCGAAGCCTTCGAAGCCTCCCGTTCGTTCTTGCCTTCGAAGCCTTCGAAGCTCTTCGCTTTCACCTTTGAAGCCTTCAAAGCTTTTTGAAACCATCGCTTCTGCAATTTGGAGTTTCGGACCTCACCTTGGAAGGCTTCGACTGCGAGGTGTTTTTTTTTGTTGGAGTTCAGGGAAGAGTCAGAATTAGCGTTGACTTGGCTGACTTTGGTGCATGCTTCCTCTGAGGGGCAAGCCTTTCGGGAGGGGGGTGCGGGAGGGGCGCGTAGCCCCCCCCTCCTTTTAAAAAAAGAGAGAAGAATCGAAGGGAAGAGGAGATTTCTAAATTCCACGCTCTCAGTTTCTTGTTGTCCTTCGAAGCCTGTAGAAAGAGAAGAGTGAAGAATTATTCTAAATTCCACTCCCCTCAATTTCTTGTCCTTCGAACGCTTGCAGAAGAGAAAAGAGGAGAATTATTCTAAATTCCACCCCTCTCATTTCTTGTTATCCTTCGAAGCCTGTAGAAGAGGAGTGGAGAATTGTTGAAATTCCACACCCTCAATTTCTTCAGAAAAAACTTCTTCTAAATTCCACCCCTCTCGAATCTTGTTTTGTGTTTTGGATCTCATTTTTGGATTTCATTCTTCGAAACTCAGAGAAGTGAGACTCTGGAGATGCCCCCGTCTCTCACCTTCCAAGCCTTCGAAGCCCCCTTCGTCTTCACCTTCGAAGCCTTCGAAGCCCCCTTCGTCCTCACCCTTCAAAGCCTTCGAACCCCCCCCTGTTTTGTCCTCACCCTTCGAAGCCGTCGAAGCCTTCGTCTTCACCTTCGAAGCTTCGAAGCCCTCCCCCCTTCGTCCTCGCCTTCGAAGCCTTCGAAGCCGCCTTCGTCCTCACCTTCGAAGCCTTCGAAGCCCCTTCGTCCTCACCTTTCGAAGCCTTCGAAGCCTTCGTCCTCACCCTTCAAAGCCTTCGAAGCCTTCGTCCTCACCTTCGAAGGCTTCGAAGCCTTCAGACCTTCACCCCCCCCCCCCCCCCCCCCCCCCCCCCCCCCACCCCTTCGACCCTTCGGCTTCGAAGGCTCGAAGGCTTCGAAGCCCCCTTCGCCGAAGGGTAACGGGATGCAGCCCCCCCCCGCCCTTCCCCCCGCCCCACCCCCCAAGCTCATCGACTCCCCCCCCCACCCCTCTCCGCCTCTGCCCACCCACAAAATAACTGTTATTTCGTGGCGCCGGACGAACTGCTATTTTGTACCGTTCATTATGGGAACCACAAAATAGCAGTTCCTCAGGTCCCACAGAATAACAGTTATTTTGTCCCGCAGCGATGACCCCGGAACCCCAAACAGACCAAGCCTAAGACCGCCGACCCCCCCTCTATCACTAAAGCCCTGCATACCCCGACCTTTTGACTTCAGATGCTGCGCTGCAGACTTTGGCAGAACCAACGGGTCATCCGAACTTGTAGACTATTATGTCAATAGAACGTATGCTGTTGACGCATTGTTTTATAATTTTGTAGGTCCGATTAGAGTCCGATTGTCACGTCCTGGTGTGCTATCAGTTCTTTTGTCGTAAAGAGGCCCACAAACTAACAGGCATTTTGTCGTAATAGGCCGACTAACAGTTATTTTGTCGCAAAGAGGCCCCAAACTCACAGTTATTTTGTCGTATCTGGTACTGACATTGAGCGAAAGTAGCAATAGCATAGCACTGCACCTCAGACGTTGCCTCAACAACAACTCTTTACAACAAAATAACTGTTGGTTTGTGGGCCTCTTTACGACAAACTAACTATTAGTTTGTGGGCCTCTTCGTGGCGCAGCATTGCTATGGGTGACGGGCAGCTGAGTGATTGGTGCCGGTAGTTTCTTGTTTGCATTGGTCTCACCTTGCTGGCCTTGCGTGAACGCGAACCTGAGGCCTATGGGACCTGGAGCAGCAGGGAGACCCTCAAGACCGGGGAATAGCACAGCAAAAAATCGCGACCCTCTATGGGTTTTCCGGACCAGGAGCAGGCCCAGTTGCAGGGAAGCCTACGTGCAGTCCCTGCGGCATCCTAGCTGCAGACTGCCGAAAAGTCCGCCTCTGGGCAGGTCCCTGCAGCCTTTCGCTGCAAACTGCCTAGCAGTTCTCTTGTTGGCCGGTTCTAGGCTAAGTTTCAGGGCTAGTGGGTTTGCTTTTGTGGCCTGTGTGCTATCAAAAAAATGGGCCGCTGCGCGGGGCAGTAAGAGTAATGACCTACCTGCAGTTCGCTTGAGGACCTGGAGACTAGACACGCTGAGCACAGGCCCGGTAGCAAGGAAGCCTACTTGCAGGCTCTGTGGCATCCAAGCTGCAGCTGCCCAGAAGCTTGCTTGCAATCCCTGCAACCGCAAGCTGCAGGCTGCCAAGAAGGCCCCCTCTTGGCCAGTCCCTGCAAATTGCATAAACGTTCTCCAAAATCTGGTTTCTGGGATAGTGGGTTCTGCTTGGCCCCTTTTCAGCTCCGCGGAACACGTTTCGCTGCGCAACTGCCTGGCGCGCTTGTGAGGCTGCAGGCCCAACAGCGCCAGCCTTCGTCCTTAATGGTCTGTGTGTGATAGTAAAAACCGGCCACTGCGCGGGGCAGTTAAGTTACATAGATCTTAAACTGCGTCACTTGCGTAACACGGACCCTGCAGGTCGAGCAACGCAGCGAGGTTTCTGCCCTCATAGCACGCATCCGCGTGCTGCGAGGGCTATCCTGCTACTGTGTGGCAAAACAAGTCTTTTGTCTCAACCCTCTGTGCATTCACACAGTTGTCAACCGAACTGCCAGAGGGTGTACTGAGTGCTATGCTACTGCTACGGCCCAGGCGCTTGTGTGGGGACTGTCCCTACGGACTACGGACGCGTTGGGCAGTTTAGGTGACGGAGGTTCCTTGCCTTACGGCCTACCCATACTTTCGTTTAATGTCTGTGCCAGACGTGGCGCAGCATTGCTATGGGTGACGGGCAGCTGAGTGATTGGTGCCGGTAGTTTCTTGTTTGCATTGGTCTCACCTTGCTGGCCTTGCGTTAAGTTGTCTTGCTTCAAGAGCACATGACCTGGGTTTGGGAAGGCCTTGTGGCCCGTCGACCCTTCGGCTCGAAAACTGGAAGGCCAAGCTGATCAGGCAGCGGGTACCACAGAACCTGTTTCTCAGCATTTCAAAAGGTTGTGGCAGCTTCCAATCAGTAAGTACCTTCTTGGTCATGCGCACTGGATCACTGGATCTTTGAAGTTTGATCTGCTGTGTGAGTTGTGTGGTGAAGTGTTTTTCTTCCGCCTGATGGTTTCAGCTTGTCGACCTCTGCAAGTGAGAACTGCGTTGCTCTGGACGGGCTGACAGTTAGGACTTATGGCCATCTGCGCAAGTACATCCAGGAGGGCCCCAATCTTCAGTAAAGCAGTGTCCAACTCGTGCTCCAAGCATTATATCGCTGAGCAGTGATAATCATCCGCAAAAATGAAAATAGATTTTTGTGTTTCTTCAATTCCTCTCTTTTGCGCAAGTGTGCTATTCCAGGAGGGGCGCGACCGCGCATCCCTGCCTACTCCCTGAGTAGCGTGGACACTGCGCGGCTCGCTATCGTGGTTGATGACACACCTGGTTTGGCTATGCTGTTGCATTTGTTGCATGTCCTGTTTAAGCTTGTCTCGCAACGTGCTGGCCAGGTCCAGCGTGGCCTGAACTCCATCGATTAGCTTAGGTTTAGCGCCCTCATACCTATCGTGGAGTGTGCTTTTTTTGGAGCAAACATTCACCGCGTACTAGACGAAAACCTGTGCAGGTCATCCTTGCGTGAGCGAGCGTGATGGGGTGTGCCCGTATTGCGGGAAAAGTTTGGTGATGCTATAGATTCTATAGATGTAGTCAATGTAGTCCTGATAGGGGTGAGTTTACCAAATTGGTCGTGGAGTCCAATCGGTCTATGATAGGTGTTTTAAGAAAGACAGTTGTGCATTTGACCATTTTTGAGGTACCTCATTTTTGCCTGCGGCCCATTCTGTGTTGGGAGCTTTCTTGTCGCGTCGGCCCAGCATGCGAGCATTGAGTTTGCCAATGGGGGGGGGGGGGTTGCGCTCCCACCCAACCCCCGTTTTTGTTGGCCGTGCAAGCTTACGAGCGAACTTTATAAGAATTCCGATGGAAAGTAGCACGAATCCTATGAAAAATACAAGGGGAATGGACGTTTTCCTTAAAACATAGGGAACGGAGGTTTCTTCGGAATAACCAAGAACAACAAGGGAGGCCACAAAAACAAAGGACCCAAAAAGCGCTCCACCCCTTTATAAGTGATCCCCCTGACCACGAAAAACTGTCATTTGAAAAAACTGGCGAGGCAGAGCTCATGCGCTGATTTTCGGCATCGCACAGTGCAGCGCAACAACTCTTTCAGGGAGCTATAGGCCCCGTGGACCATGTTGTTGGTGGTGGGTTTAAAAAAGAGATTGGTTCCAAACACAGGTACGTGCACACGGACGCCAGGCAACTGAACATGGAATGTGCCCCAACCTAGCCATTCCACCAAATGTCATGGGCAACTGTCAACAGAATTTTCAAAAACCTACAGCTGCAGTACAACCTCCCTTCGTGGGACTTGTGGATCCCATTGTGGATCTTCTATGGGCTTTCCCCAAGATTTTACAACAACATGAGGTTGCGGATTTGCCGCAGTAGAGCTTTGTACCCAGCCACGGCAGCCCACGGCGTTTTGCAGCCGATCGGCGGGGCCGATGCGCGGACCGTCGAAGCGTGTCAGGTCTGAAACATCGGTCTGTGCAGCCTGCACTCACAGGTCGTGGTTGTGTTTGGTACAACGCTAGCGGTTAGCTGAATAGGCTTTGCTTAGGATGTGAACAGTGAAAAGTTTAGTTGGCGTAACAAACGGGAAACAAGCTAGGAAGACTTAGATATTTGCAATGAATACGCACCTATTCTCCAAGGGTTATTTGGTTCGGCACTCGGAGAGCTCGATTTCTTGAAGCATGTGCAGGTTCAGAATCCCCGAACTGAATTTCGTAGAATTCTCCAATGCAACTCGTTTTATGCAACTCCGCGACTTCACGAAATAATACTGTATGGTTTGAACTTCATCCGTGTTGTTGCTTCTTCTATACCAATCAAACAGAGTTGCAAAGAATCAGGAACATTTGCAATGTGCAGCTTCCGTATGTTTCGGCATCAAGGACGAGTTGAAACGTTGCAACATGTGCAAAACGCAATACCATGTGAGGAGGTTGGCAGTCCCAATGCTCAGGCCGCGATGAGACAGAGTACTGAGGATTTGGCGGGGGCCGAGACAGAAACGAAAAGCTGAGAGGCCGAGGCAAATCTTAAACGTGCACGCGGCCATCCATCAATGGCTGTGTGCACTCATGTGCCGTGAAAGTTTAAGGTCGTTTAGGCTAAGCCCCGTACGTTTCACATGGCCTTTGGTGGTGTGAGCGTGCGCTACCTATTTTCGTAACAGCTCAGCCAGTTCTTGTCTACAAGTCATTTTTTGATGTCGGTTTGAACTTGCACGTCACCGTTTGGATGACTCATGGCTGTAGTGGAAGTGCAAGTAATGTTCAGAAACCAGAAGATAGCTAATGGCTGACCCCTTTGAACAGCCCCAGTATGAGAACTTTGGCTTGCTGCAGCAACATGGCTCCGGACATTTTCGGGGGCACACCGCCGTTGCGGTCGGTCCACTCTGCTGTTCATCCGGAAAGGCTTCGACAACATGCCTCAGTGCCGCAGTGCCGTAGTGCCGCAGTGTGCTTTGTGTAGCGGTTGTTTATGGTGGACATGTTCCAGGCATTGTCATGGCCAATGTCCTCAAGCTTGTAGCGAAGGCAGCAGATGCAAAACATGATCATTGTGTGAAGTGTGTGTCGTTGACTTGTGCAAGTCGAACAGGGCGACATCAGCGCCCTTGAACATGCTGTCAGTGAAGGTGCAGAGGCCGTGCTTTCAAAAGGGTCAACAGCACGATCTGAAAGCTTCCTTGCACTTGAAGGTGAATTATTCCAACGATTCGACCAGTCCCTTGATAGCTGCTGTGCAGGCAATGCCTGCAAGGAATGCCTGCGAACTGCATAGCATGTGGATTGCTGTCCGTCGAGGCACAGAATGTGGATATGGTGGAGTTTCTGTTGCGCGCGCGAGCAGGCTGATGCCTAAGCTTAGCGATGTGCTGAGAGTGTGCTGTTTTGCCGGATAGTGTACGCCTTGCTGACATGCTTGGTCCAGATGCGAACTGGGCAACACTTGGTGCCCGTCTCGGCACCGTTGCAGGGTTGTTGCTTGTGTTGGACTTTTGGACTTTGCAAACTCATGGCATGGGGTAGTTCTGTGCTGACATCGCGCACAGCTTGGACGTGGCATACGACATGGTGCATAAGGAAAGCACGCTAGCATGTACGCTAGCACGTGCGTTGATGTGTGTCCGTACGTGCCCAGGCGCTGAAGTGGCTCCGTTGCACATGGCCGTCTGCCCGGCAACTTTGTGGTTTGTGCGGTGATGTTTGGGGCATTGGGCCGGATTAGGTGGCCACCAGGTGACCTTTTGGAAGTGCAAACATGTTTGACTTGTTGGGCGAGTTCCGTGACAGGCCTTTGACGGATCGATTGAGATCATGCGCCTGGTCGCATTGTTACGTGGAAATGCATGTGCAGCGGCCGATTCAAACTTGTGCTGTTTCTTGCCCTTCATCTCGCAAGCGCAACGAGCTGTACCGCGTTGAACATCGGGGAAAATCATCCGAGGAAGCTTCTTCTCGGCAGGGCAGCTGATGTGAACGTGCTTCACTCTGCATCATGGTGAGTTTGGAAACAGTTTTGTAAGAAGTTACTTGTGCCCGAGGTCCGGGATCGCCACGGCCAAACTCCACTTTTCTTTGCACCCTCAGCAGAGGCCTGTGCTGAGTCGCTGACTCGGACATGCCAAGATAGTGTGTTGGCAAGCAGGGTTTACTGGCGGTAGGACATGAGACACGGGGTTTTGAGTCGTGATTGGGGCACATCCCCCAGACCCTTGGAATCTGATCGAGAATCCCAGTTTTGAATTTGACGACTGCATGAGTCTGAGGAAGGCATTGAATTCGCGAGACTTCAGTTTCAAAACCACCCGGACGCTGGGTCGACATCAGCAGGGCAGCCACAGAGGCGGATCCCGGGCCTCACATAAAGCATGGCAAGGATTACCTGTCCTTCACTGAGCACGACGCCTCTTTTCTTTCTCGCAACTTTGGGCAGCCGGCCTCAGCCCGGTGTAGGTGTCGTGCCGTCTTGCGCCGTGTTGAGAGTTGATCGGGGCCAGGAGTGAGCTCCCTGCTTCGGAGTAAGCGTAATGATGTAATGCCCGCTTCGATTCCCTCGCTCGCCGGACATGAAAAAATGCGTTCGCCATGTTCTCGTGCATGGGCCGAAAGGTGACGGCGCATCGTCACTTGTAAGCCGCTGCTGTACGTTTGGCAATGATCGCACTGCTTGGCAGCCCGCGCACGATGCTGCACCTGTATGCGACTTTAGGCGCTGAACGTTGCACTCGTGCGCGGAACGCGTTGCGTCATGGCGGGTTCGGTTGCCCGCTTGTGGGATCCGGAGCTTGCATCAGCGTCAGCGGGTCGTTGAACAGTTTCTCATAGTTTGCGGGGATGCGGAGCACCCCAGCCGTCCAGTGAGTGCGCGGGTGTCCCAGCCGCCACTCCGAACTCGACGCCGGGAGGACTCCCTAATGCGGCATGGCTAGCCTTGGATATGGTGGACGTAGCCGAAGATCTCCGACGCCCGGTGACTACGTGGATTTTTTGTTGAAGATTGTTTCTCCTCGCACCACGCATGCGTCTCGCTCGCATGCACCTCCGCAAACTTCACAAGCGCGAGTTGCTGGCCTTCCGACGTGCCGCAGTTGTTAGCCGGATCCGGGCGATTCCAAATCACTCCAGAGTCAGGGAGGTAGCGTTGACAAGCAGAAAAGCTGGCTCCAGCCTGCTACCAGCCAGGATTCTGCCCGACAGGTATTCAAGCGAGCTCCTCGTTGATCAGCTGGCTCTCGTGCAATCTGCGACGGACATGTTTGTTCAAGCTTCGTCCACAGGCTTGGGCCGTGATTGTGCCCGCGCAGCGTGCCCGGCACTGGTCATTTGCACGATGCGGCCATCACTGCTTTAGCGATGGCCGCACAGCTCGGCATCGCAACTCGTCAGCTGATCATACCTCCGTCCGCTTGTCTGCGTCAGCATCCGGATCCTTGGACCATGCGTTGCTCGAGTGCTCAGCGCCCTCGGCTTTGCGTCGGAGATGGGCATGAAGTTCACGGCACAGCTCAATCACCTTGCACAAGTGTTTTTGTTACAGCTCATGCCGATACCAACTCTGTTCGTGACCTCATGAACAACATTCGTTGCCTGATTCTTACCGAAGCGTGCGTGATATGAGAGAAGGGTGGCCAGTGTGCTGGAGTTTTGTAAATTTTTCCATCTGTACACATGCTTCAGGCATTCATGAACAGTCTCTTTGCTTGTTAGCTTTTGGTTTGCGTTGGTTATTGCTTGTTGGTACACGCATGAAGCTGGAATAGTTAAATTTTCACTCTGACGTTGAGTCACGGTCGTTTCCGTACCAGTCTCTCAGTGATGTCTTGGCAGATTGCGCGGCCCCGCCTCCCCTCGCCAGCTGCATGCCGTGATGCGCGCCGCCTATGGAGCCGAGACTGCGGTGGAGCTGGAAGATGGACCGTGAGGAGAAAACGAAAAAGAACACTTGAAACTTTTGCTGCAGGAGTTCGATGCGGTGGACCTGCTCACGGAAGCTGCGGCCAGCCTGGCGCGAGCGCGCAAGTCCTCAGCGACGTCGCTGACGGTCATGCTCGAACGAGGCTGACAGCTTTGTGGAAAGCGGCTGGGGGGGTACGAGGGATCGCTACCGCTGCGCCCGAACACGGTACTGGTGTCACTTGGTGGACGCAGTGCGTACAACAGCATGTCCAGGGCAGCCTTCGTCACCAAGCTGCACGAAGTCACGCCCAAGCTGCTGCCCTTTTGTGCGCCGTTTGTCAAGCAAGGCGAAAACGCACCGAGCGGCGGCTACCCTTCACCCCGACGATAGCTTGGTCGCGTTTTTGGACGACCACCAACCCGCGCCAAGACGTCGTTGGACGCTGCTGTCGAGGCCGTAGGTGGAAACGGGTCCAACTTTGGCAAATAGCGCCTGGAACCCGTCGATGCTCGCTTGCGGTTGCGCGTCGGCATAAGACTATGCCCGATCCGTGAGAGCTATGCCGCAAAGCCTGGCGGGCGTCCGTCAGGTGTGCAGGCGGCCTCTTCGCCCGCCTCGATGGTGCGGGCGGCCTGCAACGCGAGGATGGTCGGTGACCCGGCCAGCGGCTACGCTTGCGAGCCAGACAGGTGTCACGGTCGGTGGGCGTCGCGGCGAGTGCGGCCCGCGGTAGGCTTGGGCGCACGGTGTGGCGGGAGGGCTGGAAAATTGGCTGCGTGGGGCGCTGCCGCCTCGTGCAACACCCTGCTCAGGAGCTCGGTAGGGGATTGGCTCGCTGCGGCCGCGAGTTCGGCGAGTTCCGACTCGCCTCCCGCGGCCATGCATGCGAGCAACTCCGACGCTGCGGTCGCCCAGGCTGGAGTGGGCGCCCCTCTCCAAAGGAGGCGCGCCCACAAAGCCAGCACGGCGGCCGCTCCCAACAGCACACCCAAGCACAACCAGACCCAGCAGTGTGAGCAGGGCCCCCACCGCGGCACTACTTGGGAGCCCCATCGCGCCCCCCACCGCAACACGGCAAGCGCGGAAGTCCAGGCTCCAATGTCCATGGCGGGGGCCCGCGGCCGTGGCAAGGGGGACGGAGAACTGTGGGAAATAACTTGAGCCTTGAGCTCCTTGAGCCAAAATGGTTGCGGTGTATGTTTTCGGATGGGCACAGTTTCGGAAACACCGCAAACAAACATGTGTCCATCGCATTGAGATCGGTTTTCTTCGATACAGTATTGACTCCAACCGTTCTGTGTGGATTACGCGTATTGCCGTTGACTCTGTCACACATTCATGCCCAGGATGCATTGCAACGACGAATGCTTCGCTCTGGGGCTGGCTGGGTGCGAGTTGCAAACCCGTCACCACATGCACGTCAGCTCCCTCGCCCAGTTCCGAGTCCAAGCTACCGGACCCTCGGAACTGTTGTGCCCTTTGTGCCGACACAGCCGATGCCCGGACTGCGCCCCGGGTGGCTAGACCGCCCGACATGATGCAGAGGTTCGAGCGGCGTGCGAGCGCGAAGGCGTCCCTATGCCATCGAGGCTCACGGGCGAAGATACCGTGCGAGGGGCCGTGTGGGATTACGCGCTGCGCACCTTCACGAACAACGACGCGCCTGAGCCGCCGCCTCCGCCGGGAGTAAGTGTTCTTTGTTGCCGTCACGTCGCGGCCGTCGGCGGGGCAAATGGTGTAGACTTCGTGCGGCTGCCGTACCGCGATATGCGATGGGCGCCTGTCCCCCTCCGGCATGCGGCAGGCATAGCGGCGTGGCGACCGAGTTGGGTTTGCCACGGGTGTGCGCAGGAAGTCAGGTTCGCGGACCTCGACGTCCCGGCAGAGGCGGGGCAGCCGTGTGGCCACTGCGGGCGCGCGCTGCAATGGGAGTACGACCGCGCGACTGGACAGGGGCAGCTCAGCTGCACGCCAGGTTGTGCTGGATCGGCCCGCGCTTTCGCCCGGCAAGTGTCGCGTGGCATGCTTCCGGCGCCTCACGAGGCAACCGCTCCCCCCCAGCGAGCAGGGGAGCATACGGGCTCTCTCGGGGACCGCCCGTAGGTCACGTACAGGAGGCCACCAATTCCTGGTTGCACGTGCCGCCGCTGCAGGCTGCCGCTGCCGACCTCGCGTCTCCTGCTGTTGAGGCTTGGCGTGCCGACCCTCGGGCAGTAGACAGGTGGGAACCGGCCCGACGGTTGTTGATGCTGTCGAGTCCGGTTGCGCCCCAGGTGCTCGCGGAAGCGGTCAGGCATGCAACCGCGGCGGCACCGGCTCATGTCCGTCACTTGCCGGACCTCCTTCAGCGCCTCGAACATGCAGGCCTGCCCAACAGCGCCCTCGTCCATGTCGGCTGGGCAGTCCGCCAGTTGGGTGAGCCCGACGGCTACCTGATAGCCACTGTGCAAGAGGCTCTGCTGCAGTGCTACGGCGGCCAGGCGTTCGCGCTAGAGGTGGATCGACATTCCGATCGCTTTCGCCAACGGCCGCGCAGCCCACCGCCCGATCCCGAAGGCGGGCTGACGGGTGCTGCCGATGCGCCCGGCTCAGCGGAGGCACCTTCGCGCCACGGCGCCGAACGCGAGAACGCGAGTGCTGCACCCGCTCCACCTGGCCACCCAACGCTGGAGGAGGACCGTGCGGCTGCAGACAGCGACGGAACGGAGGGAGCTGCGGCCGCCCCGGCGGCACGCCCTGCCGGTACCTCTGCTACCCTCACGCGTGAAGCCGGTAGATGGCTCGATACCCTGGACCTCCTCGCCAACTTTCGCAGCCCCGTTCCCACGCTTCAAACTGTGCCGCGGTTTCTCGTCGCCGGTGTGCGCCAAGCACTCGTCGTTGCGCTTGAGGCGATCCGCGCTGCGCACGAAGGTCTCGACGAGGTGGCGTGAGTTCGGGCTTGGAAGCTCTTCCTCCTGTTGCCGCGCCTGCTCCTCGCGCGCTCCACTCAGTCAGGATCCGAAGGCCGTGCAGCGCTCCTGCACCGGCTTGAGCTGTTCCGCCAAGGCCACTTGGACACGTTGCATGTCTAATGCGTGGCGGTGCGCGAGCAAGCACGCCCCCGTCGTCGCAGCGAGGACACCGAGGAGACACGTGCAGCCACAGCTTGTGCCAATTTCCGGCGAGGCGAACTCCTGCGCGCACGCCAGGTGCTCAACTCGGAGGCCCTCGACCCCGGCAATGCCGAAACGCCTGCGGCGCTGACAGACCCGGCGAGGCGCCCGCCGCACCGGCTGCCCCCGAGGTTCTGCAGTTCAGGCCTGCCGAGGTCCTTTTGTCGACGCACCAGGTTGGGGAGGCCTTGCACACTTCCAAGCGCGGCTCGGCCGCAGGCCTCTCGGGCGCAACCGTGGAGCTTGATAAGCTGGTCCTGGACGATGCGGCGGCGCTCGAAGCCTTTACTTACGCAGTGAACGTCGCCGCCCGCACGCAAGCCCCGCAAGTAGCGCTGGACGCCATGGCCCCTTCGCGGCTGACTGCCCTCCGGAAACCCAACGGAGGTGTCCGCAGCATCGCCACAGGGGACGTGTTTCGGCGCCTCGTCTCCCGCGCACTCGCACGCGCATTCAGTGGGGAGCCTGATGCAGCCACCCGGCCGTTTCAGTTCGCGCTGCAGACTCGTGCTGGTACCGACAGCTTGGCGGCGATGCTTCGTGCGGCTGTTGAACTCGACCCGCAGGCCACGGTCGTCTTTCTGGATGGGCGCAGCGATTACGACACCATCAGCCGCGCGACCAGACTTGCCAAACTGCGCGACACGGCCCCGGCACTCGTGCACTTCGCCCATGCCATGTACGCGCGTACTTGCACGTACTTGTGGTGGGACGACGAGGGGCGTGTGCACGAGATCGCGCAAGCTGAAGGCGTCGAGCAGGGCGACCCCTTGGCGCCAGGGTTTTACGCCCTTGGCCAGCACGACTCGCTGGTGGCGGCGAATGCTTCCCTGCAGCCCACGGAGCGCCTCGCCGCTTTCCTGGACGACCTCTACGTCGTCACTGGGCCGGACCGCGCAGCGCCGCTCCTGCGTGTTGTTACCGAGGCGCGAGGGTCGAGGCCAACCTGGGCAAGACGCGAGTCTACAACGCGGCAGGCGGGGACGCCCCGCCCGGCATCGACGACCTGGGCGGCTTCGTCGCACTGGGCGTGCTTATCGGTCACCCCGACTTCGTCGCCGCCCCGGCCGCTGACCGCCTTGCTGCCCAAGACGACTTGCTCCCGGAAACTAGAGCGCCTCCCCGACCTCCAGAGCACCTGGCTGTTGCTCGCTTTCTGCGCGGCGCCCCGCGCCCAGCATCTGCTCCGCAACATCCCCCCTGCAGACATACTGCCGTACGCTCGCGCTCACGACGATGCGGTCTGGGCCATCGTTCAAGGTCTGCTGCTGGGCGACCAGGGACCCGGCGAAGGGGACGCCTGGGGAGGGGTGCGAGGCATAGCCACGGGCGACGTCTTTCGCCTCCTGGTCGCCAGAACGCTGGCCAAAGAGTGGGCGCAGGTCTTCGACGACGCTACTCGCCCGTACCAGTTCGCGCTTCAGGCCCGCGCAGGGAGGCCAGCGTGCGGGCCGCCTTGTCCTTGCGCCCAGGCTCGGTCCTTGTGTCGCTGGATGGCCGGAGCGCGTACGACTCCATGTCCCGCGTAGCCTTCCTCAGCAAGCTTCGCGAGGTTGCGCCAGAGCTCCTCCCCTTCGTCCGGCTCTTTTACGGCCAGCCCTCCAGCTACTGCTGGTGGGACGCTGCAGGGGCTGATTGCGGCATCGAGGATCTGCACTGACATGTCGTCCCAAGTAGTTGTGAACGTCGCCTCCAGTCAATACTTCGATCATGTTGTCACTAACGTTGATGTACATGGGTCGGTCTATGTGGGCTGTAGTAATGATTCGGCTGTTTGATGCATTCAAATGCAAATCGATCTTTCCCAGTTCTTGTACGAGGCATTCGATCAAATACACAATCTCCTGCCAAGACTTTGGGTCAGGATGTTTATGAGTTTTTCAACTGCTCCAACGTCAAGACCATGCTCTATCAGTCGTTGTTTCCACTACCAACCTCGGTAAGACACAAATCTACAACGCTCAGGGAAACGCAGCGCCATTGGACGTCGCCGCCTTAGGCCCGGGGGGATATGCCGCCCGGACCGCGAGGGTTCATTGCGATCGGCGTGCGGATCGGCCGCCTTGGACGTCGTTGCGTCCCAGGCCGAAGAGCCTGCGCGCCGAGGCCGAGTTGCTGCGGCGATTGCCGCTCCTACCGGACCTCCAGTGCGCGTGGCTGCTCCTTGTGTACTGCGCGGCGCCCCGGGCGCAGCATTTGCTCCGCAACGTCCCGCCCGACTACATCCTCCCTTATGCCCGGGCCCACGATGACGCGATATGGGACGTCGTCACGCGCCTTCTTGGTGGGGAGGCCCGGGTGAGGAGGCTGCGTGGACTGCTGCGCGCCTCGGCGCCTTCCTGCCGCCCAGCTTGGGGGCTGGGCTTGCAGGCTGCAGAGCGGGATGCGCCTTCCAGTTTTGCGCCAACGCTTCCCCGACGTCGCCCAGCAGCTCGTGCGCGTGCTAGGAGGCGATGCAGGCGCCGGCCTCGCTGGGCGGCATGTGCTGATGGGGCCCGGGTCCCGGCTACAGACGGTGAGCACGGACTAGGTGGCCCTGGCTGGCAGCGACGCTTCTCGCACTCCACACATCTTTCCGAGAACGCGAGCTGCTCCCGACCATAGCGCCCGATACGCGAGCCCTCTTTCGCTCTCAGTTTGGGCAACATGCGGGTGATGCACATTGCCCTCAGGCGACGCCTCCGCCTGCCGCTACCATTGACCGCCCTGCATTGCGGCGGCGATGGAGCTCCCGGCTGCCAAGGACAGGCCGACGCATTAGGTGACCAGTTCGTCGACTGCCCGCGTGCTGGCTTGCTGCCGCGTCGCGGCTTTGTCCTTGAGCGCGCGCTTCGCATTGCAGTTCCGTTTTGCGCCCGCAGATGTCGGGAGGGCGGCGAAGTGGTTACTGACTGCTCCCTTGACTTTTGCAAAGTTCCGTGCCGTACGTTCGCCGGATGCGTTCCGCTATGTTCCGCTCCTTAGCCGCTGCCGGCAAGACGACCGATCTTCGTGGAGCCCTTCATGTGCTCAGTCCGGCGTTTGCTGTGGCAAGGGCAGGCCCCTCGAGGGTGCCCCGGTGCACATCTGCCAAAGCCGCAGTTTCCCTGAGCGCCCGGCTTTGGGACCTGTGTGTTTGAACGAGGCTGAAGGATACTGAAGGACACATAGGACACCACGGCTGGTTCAACCTTTAGCTTGCCCATGGCATGCATGAGCGCTGCAGCTTGAATCGGGCCGTGCCTTGGACGAGCCCTAGGGCAGCAGATCACTTGGGCCAAAGAATCTTTAAAAACAATCTGGAGCGGGAGAGGTGGGTGGGAAGGGAGGGGGCCGGCGTAGGAGTAGGGAGAATGGTTTTGTCGATTGACTGTGGCCTTCCAAGGTTGAGCAGGGCCAATGCCAACGTCAATGCTCTGAACAAGAAAGGCGATGCATGGATTGTTTGCGTGTTTCAGCGTAGCGGATATACCCATACAGCACCAGGCCAGTCTGCAATCCACACTGCGGCGCATGCCGGGTTGGACGAAGTTGCGAAATGGCTTACCGACCACGCCTGCCCCTCATTTCCTGTGGCATTTGCATTGCGGTGATGGCTTTTGCCGGCAGGCCAATCCGGGGCTGATCAATGTCCAGGACTCGCTCAAATTATTTGATGTATTTGTGCAAGAGAATAAGCTTACTCAAAAAGATGACCACGTGAATTGCTTGCTTTTGCTTGTTCAGGGTTCATGGCCATTTGTCAGGACAAGCATGGCCGGACGGCATGGTATTGCGCCACCAGGGTAGGGCACTGATGGGCACGTGAACACACTTCGCATGGAATGTGCATGGCTTTGCCCTCCGCATGTCGAAGTCGGTGTGGAAGGGTTGAGAGATAATTGAGGATGCGGTTCGGGGCGAAGATCGGGGATGTCAATAGGAGCTGGCCGTAATGATTCGTGAGGCGGGCGATGCCAAGACGGTGACCGTGTTGAAGGACTGGCAGAGAGGGGCACTTTAGCAAGTTCGAGCACATATCCCTTAGCAGATGTAAGACTGGAGGAGAAAGGTCCCATTACCAAGCTGAAGCCGTCACGCACCCAGTGAGCGCCGCAATAAGACATAGCAAACCAACGCATGAAATGGCTAGGAACTCTGCATGAGCATGCCTTTTTGTCCGCTTCGGACCTTGCAGGCACAAAAAATGGCAAGTGACACCGCCACCTCCGAAGCCGAGGGCTCGGTCATGGAATGTCATGAGTGCGCGGTTTCATTGTCTTTTACGCACTTCGGTGGGTGATGATGATGCTGATGAGATGACAATGACAATCGGAGCTGCTCTGCGATGCGGGTCGGCAAGTTGTCGGCCGCAATAACATCTGTGACCGTTTCACCCACTCACTCATTCGCTCACTCATTCACTCCACTCACTCACTCACTCACTCGCTCATCGTGAACCCATGACAATGACTACGAGAATGAGGATAAAGATTGAGGTGATGATGAGGCCTCGACGGTGACAATAGCGATGGCAGTGACGACACAACACGGAAAATTTCTCGAGGACCCAGCAGAGTTCATGTCAAGAACATCAGTCTTTGACCTGCGAGGCCAAAACCGCTCGTGGACCCCAACCCTGTCATTGTCAGCAGGCCAGCGAGTTGTGGTTGACGCCATGTTCCTTCACAGGTATTGTCCTTGACTTTCCATGCAAGAGCCTGCCCACTTTGTTCGTGCCATCGATTCTTTTGGCAATCTATCGGTTTGCCAACACGCACGCGTTTATCCTGCGCTGAGAGGCCGGAGGCGGAAGAACCAAAGCCTGCAAGGGTTGGGCACTTGTTCCAGCAAGTTTTCAGCACACTGCCGCGAGGAAATGTGCATTTGTTTTTTCAAGCCTGTGCGTGCTCAGGTCACGAAACAACTGTCCGTTCATGTCGACAAGGTGCCATAGCCGTTTTATTGTTTCGCCTGCAATTCAGCTAGTAAGTAGCGCATTCTGTCTTGTTGGGGGCCAACTTGCGGCTCCATGCAACGTCGTGCAGGAGTTTTCTTCGATTGACAGTTTCGAAGTGGCCGCAGCCTTGGACTTTGTGGCTATCCTGTGTCTACACCCGTGAAGCAGCTGCAAACTACAAAAACCTTTGCCTTCGGGACAAGCACTACTACAATGTCACATCTCGGTCAGTATTGGGCTCAGTGTGGCGATGACATGTGCAGGTTTCGCCGAAGAGATCTGCAAATGAGCTGCGCCACCTATCTGACGAGGGTCGAGATGGCCAGGCCTGGCAAATCGATCCAAGCACTCACAGTGGGAACCACGCATGGGAGATTGTATGAGCTCATGGCTACCTAGCATCAGAGATTGTGAGGCGGATGCGGATGTGCTGGCCATGTCCCTAGTGCGACTTTTCCTTTGGGAATAGCATCAGACATGACGGACAAAGAGCATAAATATCGGCTCGCAATCCGTTTCGTGAGAACACGATGTTGCTGTATTTTCCCATTTGGCATTCACCCAGGCTGTTCTCCAAGACAATTTGGAGGAGGACATCTTTTGCTATGAAGACATGCTCGGCAGAAGGGCCGGTCTTTGTGCCGGGTCGGGGGATACTTACCTGGGCTGCCTCTGGTGTGCTTTCTTGTCGCTGGCGAAACAATGTTAAGTAGCTTTCACTTATCGGCGTGCTACTGGTGAACAGGAGTTGAACAGGTTTCCATTATGTTTGGGTTCTAGAGCCTGGCATCCTACGTTGCGGTTGCTAATTCACATTGAACTTATTTGTAGAAGCCTCCGTATAGGCAGGAAACACACAACCTCTGCTGAAGGGCTCGGGGTTGGGCATACAGGTCTTCAACAGCAGCTCTGGTGCTCAAGCAAAGCATCGCAGCAGTTTTGATAAATCATTGCTAGCTTGTGATTGCTCCGGACACAAGTAAAGTTGGGGCGTATTTGCTTGACACCGCCCTGGTTTCTTGATTAGATCTGTTTATGGCCCAGGTTTTGTCGATGGTATATGCAATGGGCGTATCCCGAATCTTCAACAACGAAACAACATGAAACAACCATTTAGTGCTTACGGGATTTGTCGCCACTGTTCAAGGAGCCCGGTACACAGCAGCTCCTGAAAGATGCAGAGGCTGGAGTGGAGTATCTCTGAAGAGTCCTCAACGCCAGGATGCATTCTAAGCAGGCAGGTTCTACATCCTTCCTGCGTCCCTGCTAACCAGGGCTTCCTATTCTGGAAGGAGCCCTGTTTGAGAGCCTGATCAAGCCTAATGGCCTGATGGGAATTCAGCTTTCCATCATGCCAGCCCTAGTTCAAGCAAAGGGTTCTTAAGCACGTGTGCAGACCTAAGCGAGCAGACCTACGAGGCTGCCGCACGTTGGGTTAAAGAAAGTCGGCAGTTCATTTTCATGATTGTTGACGTGCTCTTTACGTGTTTTGGGGCGCGTGTTTTCCTTTGACGAGCTTAGCCTTTTGAGTCTGGTGACGCTAGTGGAGGCTCTCTTCGAGGTGGAGGCTTCTTGGCCGCAATGCACCGAGGTGTGAGAAAGGAGCGTTGTGTGGGGCGGTGGTTGGACTCCTTTGGCCAATCCTGTCCGGCCAGAACAGACTCAGTGGAGACGTCAAAAGTTACCGGTTTTTCAGGAGACGTTGTCAACATTTGGCTATTTCCACTCCTTTCTTTGCAAGGGCCAGCCAGAGAATGATCTGCATGTCGGCAGTGCCTGCCTCAGGATGTGTTCCCTTCTGTGGATGTGTTTCTGCAGTGCGATTTTGAGCTTGAGATTCGTCTTCCAGCATTACCTTTCCTGCTGGAGATTGGCTTCGAAGATCAAGCAGTATGCAGTGGCATCAAGGGTGGAGCCCGGAATGACGCACGGCAATGGTTGAGCTAGATTGTCCAGGCCTCTTCAATTCTAAAGACATGTGCCGAGCATGGTTTTCGGCCATGGCAGAAGCGGCGAGAAATCCTCCGCGGGAGCCTCAAGATTCAGCCAACAGGGTTCTGTCGCTAATCCTGAGCCAGGATCTGCCATTTCCGTAACAAAAAGTGCGTGCGCTTGGTAGCTTCTTGGATGTGGGACAACCCTGGCTGAAAGCTGATTGTGGAAATGACACTTGCAATTGAAGCAACACAAATTGTTTTTTGGTTGCAAGCTATTGCGAGCCTGCACAAAGTTCTCGCAAAAGCAGCGCAGCCACAGTCCAAAGCAAATCGCATCCCACAAACGAGCCATTACTCGCACTAGTTACACTGCTTTCCTTCGCCATCCTGAGCAATGGCGGAGCTTGATGAGAGCGAGTCATGTTATGAGATCCTCGGCGTCGAGCCTGGCGCGTCTTCTTCTGAGATCCGGCAGGCGCTCCTCGGAATCTTGGCAGGAAGGGGTCGATAAGACGCTGAGTGATCAGTGGAGGCATACCGGAAGTTGGCATTGGCGAAACATCCAGATCGAGGGGGTGACCCTGAAGAATTCACTCGGCTCAGCAAGGCATACGAGGTGGGGAGAGGGAGCCTGAATTGCAGAGGTTGCAATCGCCTTGTGATGCCAGACGCGGCCCTGCCTGAAGCCTGAAGGTCCTTTCGAATGCCAAGTCGCGTGCAAACTATGACCAGACAGGGCGAACTTCCAAGTTGACGGCCGAGGAGGAGTTTGTTCAGGACTCCTGTCCTCGCATGTTCGTGCTGTTTTTTTGTTTTTGTTTTTTCCAAACTCTGGCAGCTTCAACCTGTCATGGTCATGCGCTATGATGGGCTTAGCATTCATGCCCTCGTATGACGTCCTTTTGTTGTGTGGGATGGGCAACTCGGATTCAAGTCGCGGCCTCGTAGAATTCAGGGCAAGGCTCTCCTTGCCTCAACTTCCTCTATGCCAGTCGCTGCAAACGTCTGAGGCCTTCCGTAGCTCGACAGAGGAAGCTCCTCCACGGCGTGAGCCAGCCCGGAGGCAAGTTTTTTGAGTTCTTTTCTCTCTTGAGGGCTTGAGGGTCGACAGACACGAGCAGGCCCCGGCCGGAGAATCAACACCGAAGCGGTGGAGTACACAGCTTCTCAGCCAATGTCGGGTCGCGGTCTGCTCCGGAGACGCCGGGTGCTCAAAGTTGGGCTTCAGTCGGCTTCAGGTCTAGAGCTCATGCAATTTTTTTTATGTTTTGTCTGGTGGGTTGGTTGGGGTGGTGGCGAGATGTGGCGAGGAGGTGCTGGTGGTGGTTTCGGTTGTGAGTCTGGAGTTGGTGGTTGTCGTGGTTGTTGGGGTTGTCGTTGCTGTTCTGATTGTCGTCGTGGTGGTGGTTGTGGTAGTTACTGGTAGTCCTACATTTGCGTACTCCGTCAAGTGCCGGTGCTCACGTTGCGCAGTCCGCTGCGGTGAGATCGAAGACCCCCCGGGCTTGGGCCGGTGCTCGTGGCCGCGAAAAAAACTCTGAGGGCTTGGGATGTTCCCCCTTCCCCCTATTATAATCCTTATGAAGGACTGTTCGTAGACTGGGGAATTGTGGCTGTGGTCGTGGTCGTGGTGCTGTCGCTGTTGTTGTCCTGGTGGTTGTCGTTGTGGTTGTTGGAAGCGGTGGTGGCAGCGGTGGTTCTGATCCGGGGCGACCAGGGCTGGTCGGCCCGGGTTGTGCGAGTCGGTGGCTCAGGAGTGCCACGACGTAGCACCAACAGGTCTAAGGCCTAGGGCTTGGGGCCGTCCAGGAATCCAGGGCTTACGAGCACTAAAATCTTCGACTCGTGACAGCAAGTAGCTTGCCAGGAAAGAATCCGGCTTTATCCGCCCAGATGTCTTGGCGTCTGCCGCGAACGAGGCAAGCTTCAGCCCGGGTACACGTGTGCGTGTTGTCGGACTGGAGAAGCAGCAGACATTGAACTCGGCTACGGGAACCCTGGTGAAGCAGCACAATGATCGATGGCAGGTTCGCTTAGATGGTGATTTGGGTGACAAGCTCCTCAAGGCCAAAAACTTGATACCGGAAGAACGCCGAGAGAATGTGACTGTGGAGAATCCCAACATGCGCCGAGCCTCAGAGGAGGTACGACGCGGCTCCTTCACTCGGCCCAGCCGGCCAAACCCGGAGTATATGCGTGCGGATTCCATGGCCATCGACATTGCAGGGAGTTGGAATAGCTGGAGGCCACAAAGAATGACTATGGAGCCGCAGCGTCGCTGCCACAAGTTTCAGATTCAATTGCCTTCAAGTTCCAGCGAAAGCTTCCAGCTCTTCGTGCCAGGTGATGGGCTTGGGCGTTGTATACATCCTGACCGGCAAGATGCCAATCCTCATGAGTTCCATCGCCTGACTGGTCCAGACGACAATGGCAAAGGCTACTGTTGGACCATCGGAAAGCATCCTAGCGACAAGGCTGTTGCAGGAGGCCGCTATGAAGTTATGCTCATCTATGCTGCGAATGGAAAGCCCGATCGTGTAGACTGGGTGCATTTAAACCCGCGGTCTGCAACATCTGCAAGTCTTGGTCAAAAGGCCTCCTTCCCATCCCGTGCTACTGCCAGCAAAGCGTATGGCGGCATGACCATCAATACCTTCCTACACACAGCGAAGCCGGAGTGGTCTGCCAAGGATGTTACATCCGTCTGTGAGAAGCTGTCCAAGATAACGGTTGTGGACCTGCCTAGCTTATTGCGAGCGTTACAGTCCGAGGGTTCTTCTGGCATCAACCATAAATTCAAAGCTGCTGGCGAGAAGGCGTTCACAGACCAGACGTTGCGTGCACTGCGCCAACATGCCAAGAAAGTGTCGGAGGAAGAGGCCTCGCGAGTGGCAAATGCCAACGCGCCCAAGCCCGAACGCGCGGCCCCATCACCGCAAACCTCAGCCAGCCTGCCGCCTTTGCCGACTCAAGAGTACCGTGTGGTACATGAGTTTGCATACGTGCGGCAGGACCCTTCTCTGCACTCGCCGCTCTGCGGCAAGAAGGACCAAGGAGAGACGGTGTATGCCTGTGAAGAAACCTTTGATGGCTGGATAAAGCTACACGGGCAGCCAGGGTACATAATCAAAGACATGGGCGGAAAGCAGGGCATTGGAAAGATTCTCAGCGTTGTCGGCAAGCAGCCGGCACTGGTACTTCCAGAAGTGCAAGCAACAGCCGCGACACTGGTGTTCGAAGTTGTCTACAAGCCGTTGGTAGCAGTGCGCATTGCCCCATCCAAGAGTCGGCCAATTCAGGCCTCGAATTGCCAAATGACATCTTTTACATTGGTGCAGGGGGAGAGGTGGCAAAGGGTACTCAGTAGGCGCCTGTGTTCAGTGTGTTCGCGATATTTCACGATGCTTTCGTTGGCACATGGTGGTCAGGGGACTCGCAAGTTCGGTGAGCGCGTGCGTGCCGATGCTCAAGGCCGGGCCTTGAGAAGTGTGAGAGCCCCGTCGAGGTATGCGGTACACGTTGATGCTCCCATATCCCGCACTTGTTGGGTTGCAACCTGCATGATACGCCTGCAGTTTGCAGAACAACAGCGTGGCAATGAAACACCCTGTGTAGGCTATGGCGGGTGGATCAAGGTTTGTGCCGAGGATGGAGGTGGCTGGATGCTGTAACTTGGACTTGGACCAGATGGAAACGGCTACTTTTGCTGTTGGTTGGTGTGCGTATGTTTGTGTGTGTGTGTGTATGTGTTGCATGTGACATGTGGTATTTCTGAGTCTACATTGGGACGTCGGGCATCCTATGTCCAGGACTGCCGACCCGGACCTTGGCCAGCTGCTGAGCTGCAGAATGGTGGAAGAGCGGCAGCAGAAGGTCACTGCGGGAGGGGGGAAGACCATTTTCGCATGCACCGGCATTGAGATAGGCTCTTGGTTTTGTGCGCTCCCACACGCAGCTCGCCTGTTTTTGCTAGGTGCGTTAAGATGCATGACCGCACGATGTTGCACTCATGCTTGTGCACAGTGGATTGCACTCCCACGCGTGCGCGCTGCGCACACATGCCCGTAAGCATACATGCATCATCGCTTGCCGATATCTAGTGGAGCCGATGCTGTTGGTACTTGTGGAGCACATGCGCCCAATGTGAGGCCAGCAGTCAAAACACGTACTGTATCAGGGTGTCCCGCGAGGGCTTCCGCAGTCTTCATACATGATCCTCGTAGTTTTTATGGGCACCTCAACAGGCAACGCGTGTGCTGCCAGGTCGAAGCGCTGCACCGTGCGGCCACAACGGGCGACGCGGGTGCGCTGGGTGACGCGCTGGGCGCGGCGAGGAGGCGACCCGAAATGATTGTTGCAAGACATTGTACGAATGCCGATGCCCATGAGGTCAGGTGAGGTACCACGAGGCTGATTTTACTCGCAGGGCCGGCCTCGGCGGTGAGGCCGTCACAAGCGCAGAGCGGGAGCTGCGACAGCTTCGCGAGCGTGAGGCGCCAAAGGGGAGGAGATTTTCCTGGCTGTGCGTGGGCAGATGCGGCTGCAAGAGCCCACATGCTTGGCATTGCTTGGCAGGCCGCGCGAAAAGACTTGCTTCAGCGGGCGTCGGCCGCCAAAACCGCTGCTCGAAATGCACTTCAGTAGTGGGGGCTTTCAGCCGGTCGCTGCGTCGCAGCGCTTCATCGCTGCAAAAGCAAAAGCCTTTTTGCTGGGAGCTCCAGGGCCTCGAGCTCCACGGGCTCAGGATGGAAAAGACGCAAAGTTGCGAAACTGTATCGAAGAAGCCGATGAAAGAGGTTTTGTTCAGGACGCCGTTCTCAGAGTTGCTGTTGATGCCTGTTGTCCCTGGAGCATTGGACAGAGCACGAGAGTTGAACTGCACGATGTCGAGGAGAAACGGGCCATGCAGGAAGCATTGGACAACCTCCTTGCCAGCAAAGCTGAGACCCAAAAAGAGCACGACGTCCTGCTGGACAATTTAGCTGCTGCTGCAGCCAGTGGAGACGTTGCGCAGATCAAGGTTGCGCGTAACGCCGCCAAGGAGGGCGGTGTGCCGATGAAGGAGATTGCTCGCGTTTTTGCATTGCATAACAATCAGGCAGGTGTGTAAGCAATCTGGCATCTTGTGGTGCTGGGATCCTTCTCATTCGCTGCTGACTGCGTGCTCGAAGTGTTTTAGTTTAGCATTTCCTCCCGGATGGGTGATCACACCCAGGGGCAAAGAACCTCACCAGTGACGCCTGTGGTGAAGACATGTGAAGACGCCTTTCGCGATTTTGGTTTACGGTTCCTGCAACTGAGTTGGAGGACTCTGAGTTGTGGAGGCAAGGTCTGCCACCTGAAAACGATATGGTGATTGTTTCGTGTTACGGAGTATTGAAGGCAATGCGTGGCCCAGACGCACAGCAGGGAGGCCTTGCACGAAGAAGAGACCAAGCGGCGCAGACAAAAAACGAGGAAACATTATTCCGCTTTGGAAGTTTGGGGAGTGACGGCTGCAGAAAGCAGAAATGACCCCGGCTGTGTCAGAGGCTTATAGCAATTTTTAAGAAATTGTGAAGGAAAGGGCAAACTGCCGGTGTGACTCCCAGGAACAACTCCTCACCTAGATGGCCTTCCACAAGGCGCGTGCCAGAAGCGTGTAGCGAGAGGTGTGTGTGTGTGTGTGTGTGAGATGGAGTCAACCGGGCCGGGTTCTATTGAAAGGATTTGAAAGGTCCTAGCTGATTCCCACATCTTCCACGGTTTGGACGTTTTCCTGGTCTGGTTATGGCTTTCAGGCTTGTGGGTTTTCGTAGAGATCAGTATCAACCGGCATCTCCATGCCATGCTTGTTGAAGAGTTGTAGTATGTTGTGTGCCCGGGCTGTGTCGGCTCAAGGGTGCAAGCATGGGTGTCACACCTCCGTACTGTGACGACCAACAGAAGAACCGCAGCAGTCAAAATGACAGCGCACGTGGCCGGGACCCCAGCAAGCCTTCACGGAGGACATGAGCGCGCGCGCGCACACACACACACACACACACACACACACACCCCCACACCCACACCCACACACGCATTGAGTGCTTGCGCATCTTCATGGCTGGTACCGGTAGCACGAAAGCGACATCACTGTACAAGTGCACACGCGCAGAGGAACTAATGTCTGGGTGAACCCTACCGATGACATTCCCGACGATGCCAACATGACCATTAGGCCCTCACGTGTAGTACATGGTGCTTCCTGGACAGCAGCGAAGACAAACAGAACCCCAGGAGACCACTTCCTACTTGATGATGACCTTCATACTTCACATGCTTGCTCTTTTTGCCAGCTTGAGCATTTTCCTGGTTTCCAGGCCCATCTTGTCAACGGACCAGAGGCAACTCACGCCACAGGGTCAGCTCAAGGAATCGCAGATTCCAAGGGCCAAGTTGCGAAGCACAAGCTGGTGCATCGAAGTGCAGGGCATGGAAAGTGTGCACCGCCCTCCTGAGATCATCAGCCCTGGACGCAGCCTCTCAGGTTGGTCTCTCACCGCAGGTGCGTCGTTACCAGGAAGTTTCCTGTATCAAAACGTCCCCTTGCCCACGTTGGCACCTTGAAAGCGTGAGAACGGCTTGCGAATAACGGAGACGTGGATGTTCTTTCACTGCACCGCGCGGAGTTCGTTTATGCAAGGCGAAACCCGCCATGAACAGGCGAAGCCCGCCATGAACAGGTCTGCGTAATGACGTGCGCTCGTTTCATGACCAAGTTGCGTCGTTAATGAGCGGCAATCGTGTTGCGCTATGTGCTGGAGACTGAGCAAGCTGTTGAAAGCAGAGCATGCCGGAACGGCTGAGGTTCCCATGCTTGACTGGCCGTGTGCCATGGCGGCTCCGGTCCTTGCCCCTTGACCGAATGGGCTCACGTTGGCGAGTTTACGTGCGCTTTGCCCGAAGACATGACAGGTTATGCAGCCTGTTCCGCTCTTGCAGCCGTTGCCTGTGCCCATCGCAGGGCTCTCAAGTTGTTAAAGTTGTTGTGTCGCTGTCCTCATGTGAACCGTGCTTCAATCAAGGTTGGCATGATGACACCATTGGTTCAAGACTTCGGCTCCATGTTGAAGCAGGCCAGATGCAAAAGAAAATGCCTTGGCGACCTCACGAATCGTGCCCCACCACCTCCGCAGCTCGCGACTTCGTATCCAACGTCTTGAAGCCGGAATGCCATCCATGACAAGGCTTCCAATCTTGTCATGTGTGGATAGACAGGCGATGCAAACAATGCCCGTGGACTTCCAGCACAGCGCCCTGGGCAGAACTCTCTCACACAGCTAGGCGTTTTCTCGTGCAAGCTTCCGTGAAGGCTAGCAGTCTTGTGTGGCCATTCCCTGCGCCTCACAACTATGGGCGGGCTTGTTAGCAACGGGGCTTTCCAAGGGGAGGCTTGTCCAATTTACTTTGCAGATCTTTGCAGTGTTTTTGCGGTGTTTGGAGTGGGTTGCGAGAATCATCCTGTTAAGCCTGGCAGGACGAGCGACGAGATGCCAGTGATTCCTGTGCTTTCCCTGCTACTGTGGCACAGGGGTGCCGTGTTTTTGTATTTTTGTTTGTTATGCGGTCGCGTGCTGAGAGCATATGTAAACCCAGCCCGGCCGAAGGGAAGAAGAAGAGAACGCGCACGGCCCTTTTGCTCCGCCCTTTTTCGCAAACCTTACGGACACGAGCGACAGCATGGGAACCCAAAGCACGCATTTGACGCTGCCGGGCGTGTTCTGTCGATCTGCAGTCGTGCGGCGCCTGCTCAGGCACCTTTAAGCCTTTACGGTCACCTTGCAGACACGACCGCTTAGCCCTACTGGGCGTGTTGTTTTTTGCTCAGAAAGTCGCGTGGTGCCCTCTCAGGTGCGTTTTCGGATGCCTTGCAGGCACGAATGGCACGAGCTTACGGACACGCACGACTGCATGGCAAAAAGAAAGGCGTTTAACCCTACCGGGCACGTTTTGTTGTTTTATTAATGTTTGCTCTGCAGTCGTGCCACCTTCTCAGATGCCTTTTTTGGACACCTTACAGACCCGAGCGACCGAAACAAACCAACAAACAGACAAAGAAGAACGCACAGCAAGAACGACCGCGCACAGAAAACTCACCTCGGCGTGACACAGCGGCGCATTGGACGTGGCTGCTACAGCTATGGTGCCGGAGCTGAGGTGCTAAAGATCCGGCATGTCGAATCCTTTGCTACGGCGACGCTGAGAAGGAATTATGTTGGGAATCAGTGCTGACGGATGTGCAGCCCGCAGCGAAGCTATGCGAACCGCTCAACAAACCAAGCCTCAACTGGAAGCCTTGGTCGTCCGGTTCAAGGTTGGGGGTTGCTATGGTGCTTAAAATTCTCAAGAAGCATCGCAGAAACGAGCAGGGATGACTTTTTGTTGCCAACATGTTTTGGACGGTATGGGCAACCAACATACTGGTCATCCTGATCGGAAGATGCATCAAGCACGCATGATGTTTAGGAACTTTGCTGCAGCCCTTCGAATGTGTTAAGACACCGTCCATGCAACATACTAATGGCTCATGTTGCATTTGCACCTCCTTCTTGTATCTACAATGTGTATTCTTTTGGGGCCTCCTGCAAGCAATCCGGGTGTAAGGACAGCCTCACCGCCGGCTTCTTCGCAGGGGGACACAAATTCGACCCTTACGGACGCACGATGTCAGAGGTGTTCGGGGCTGCAAACAGAAGAGGTGACGTCTTCCTACTTTTGCAGACACTTTGTGCAGGCCTTGGCAGCGGCCGGCTTCTCTTGCCAGGCCAGGACTCGGGGTTAGATAGACGGTTAGATGGGTTAGCATCCGCTGTCTCTGCGCATTTCACGTGGGGAGAACTCATGCAAGAGTCTTATCACGGAGTCCAGGTCGTGGTCTGTGGCCACAGCGGTGCTACCAGCCGTGAGATGCTAGAGGCCTCGACTTGGCTTTCGTTGCATATGCCCTACAGACGCCCATGCCTGTAGGCCTCGGAGTATCAGCTCCTGCCTTAAGTGTGTGATGCGGCAAGGTTTATTTTTGATGGTCAACCATGGTCAACCATGGTCAACCATGGTCAACCCTGGCTCACTGTAGGTCGCAGTTGATCGATGCTCTGGGCTGCCGAGGCATCTTGCAGCATGGTACTTGTGCAGTGAAGGTGCTTCCAAACGCATAGCCCTTGCATAGCATCAAGCCGGGATAAAACTTGCATGGTTGTCCGTTTGGCATGACTCTACCTCAAGTTCCCGTGCAGCTGTTGTTGGGTTAGATGCTTTGGCTCTTGTCTTGCGGAGGAGACGCGCTCTCCCAGATCCTGGATCGTCGACAATATGACCCCTGAGCGGCACCTTTAACCAGTGTATGTGTATTGTCGTGCTTTACTTGGGAGTGCCCCACGGACATCAATTTGATCAGTGCTGGAACTCCAGCACGGACGTGAACATTCTGTAAAGAGCGACATTCGCTTTTTGTCATTTTGTCTTCTTGGAGGTTGTGTGACGGGTTCCCTTTAAAGTTTAGAGGCTGCCGGGCTTCTTGGCTTCTTTACTATCACCACGACGTGGAGCAATCGTACTAGTCCCACATCTCGGGCCTGTTCAAGTTCAAGTATTTTCCTTTGCACGTGGGCGTTTTTGGGGTTTCTGAGCCGCTCAAACAGCAATGGCAATCATGATCGTAATCATGCCAGATGATAGGCAACAAAAAGTGTAGGCAACATTGACAAACATTGCACTACACGCAACGTACAATAGTCACAACATATTCGTCTCACTCACGATGTTATTCCCCACCCTCTGCGTGGGGTGTTAGACTTTGAGTCAACTGCTCCTCGCCTCCTCGCCCGGTGCGCCCCTGGAGAGTCAGGACAAGTATCCCTGGAGTGCCCCGCCCAGAAAATCCCCCAAAGTCTCCCGCCGAGTATCGCTGGAGTGCTCACCCACAGAGAATTCTGCGGAAGTACCGGTCCGTAAATCCCATGATCTACTGTATCGAATCAACTGCACCCGGCCGGTGGCAAGCCATGGCTGCTAGCAGGATGGTTTCCCGCACTGTAAGTCCCTAATTGTGACTTCATGCCTTGCTGGAACCATGATGGGACACACATTCCAGTGCAGCCGCTATGCCAGAAGTCATGTTGAACGAAGTTTCACGTACGGTAGTGTTTAGACAGCTGGGATTCGGACCGGGCTTTGAATCGAGATGTTAACATGACGCACATGTTTGTCGATGGGTGCTGCAGCCGGCTAAATCTGAGGACTTGGTGATCATCATGTCTGGCACCAATGACATGGGCCAAGGGACGGAAATTCCGGTCATCGCAGAGGCGGGACTTCCATGTGCCACTTGTTTATAAAGCTCTGCCATGAAGCCTGTAGATATGCTACGTGTGTGCACGTGGAATGGCAACCAGGACGTGCAGCGCTTGCACGGCATCTGTCACGAGCGAGGAGGGGCATTTTGTAAAACGGCAGTTAAGAGCTTTTTTTTGCGAAGCTCCCTACGGGGTGCTACGGTTTGCGTGGTATGCAGAGGCATCCCCACGGTCTTGGTTGCGCCCCCGCCGGCACCAAGCTTCCCAGAGCAGGCGCCGCGCGTCACATGACACATTGAGAAAGGGAGAGAGGGAGAGAGGGAGAGGAGGGAGAGGAGGGAGAGGAGGGAGAGGAGGGAGAGGAGGGAGAGGAGGGAGAGGAGGGAGAGGAGGGAGAGGAGGGAGAGGAGGGAGAGGAGGGAGAGGAGGGAGAGGAGGGAGAGGAGGGAGAGGAGGGAGAGGAGGGAGAGGAGGGAGAGGAGAGGAGGGAGAGGAGGGAGAGGAGGGAGAGGAGGGAGAGGAGGGAGAGGAGGGAGAGGAGGGAGAGGAGGGAGAGGAGGGAGAGGAGGGAGAGGAGGGAGAGGAGGGAGAGGAGGGAGAGGAGGGAGAGGAGGGAGAGGAGGGAGAGGAGGGAGAGAAGGGAGAGGAGGGAGAGGAGGGAGAGGAGGGAGAGGAGGGAGAGGAGGGAGAGGAGGGAGAGGAGGGAGAGGAGGGAGAGGAGGGAGAGGAGGGAGAGGAGGGAGAGGAGGGAGAGGAGGGAGAGGAGGGAGAGGAGGGAGAGGAGGGAGAGGAGGGAGAGGAGGGAGAGGAGGGAGAGGAGGGAGAGGAGGGAGAGGAGGGAGAGGAGGGAGAGGAGGGAGAGGAGGGAGAGGAGGGAGAGGAGGGAGAGGAGGGAGAGGAGGGAGAGGAGGGAGAGGAGGGAGAGGAGGGAGAGGAGGGAGAGGAGGGAGAGGAGGGAGAAGAGGGAGAAGAGGGAGAAAAGGGAGAGAGAGAGATGGAGAGAAGGAGAGAGGGAGAGAGGGAGAGATGGAGAGAGGGAGAGGAAGGAGAGGAAGGAGAAGAAGGAGAAGAAGGAGAAGAAGGAGAAGAAGGAGAAGAAGGAGAAGAAGGAGAAGGAGAAGAAGGAGAAGGAGAAGAAGAGGAGCAGGAGAAATAGAGAGAGAAAGAGATAGATAGAAAGAGAAAGCGAGAGAAAGTGTGAGAGAAAGAGACATCGTGGAAGCCGGGCGCGCCCGGTGCGCGATGGTCAGGGTCACCTTCCGTGGCCTTCATGTGAGAAGAAAGAGAAGAAGAATAATAATAATAAGAAGAAGCAGAAGAAGAATAATAATAAGAAGAAGAATAAGAGGAATAATAATAAGAAGAAGAGAGCAGCGCGTGCATAGCTTCTGAAGCGCACTCTTGCGTCTTGCTTCCAGCCACGCTGTTTTCGAGCAGCCGAGTGCAAGTGTCGCCTCTGATTGATTGGAAAGACTGGTAGAGGAGCTGCAGCGCCAGCAACTGGTCGGAGAGCTGCCTGGCTCTGTTGCTAAACCTGGTGCTGTCACGGAGTTGAAGATGTCAGCATCCTTGCTGTGGCGCATTTGGCCGAGACAAGTTCATTTTTAACGTGGCTTTTGAGACAAAAGGCTTCGGTGCTTCTGTTCTCACTCCAGACATGTCCGAGAATTCGTTGACCCAGCAGCGTGCCGGCTGCACTTGGCTTTGCTTCGCAGTTCTTTGCTTTTTCTGATGGCCCTGAACCCTCGGAATGCGGACGGCTGCTAAGGAGATTCTGCCATGCGTGCCCCGGGGAATCCCGGGGACTTTGCGATATGACAGCATGCAAGCATTGGTGGCAACTCAGCTTCTTTTGGTAGCTTCTTTGTCTGCTTGACGGAGGTACCTGGGCACTACTGGGATTTCGATGGCCTGCACTTCGCCCCTGCGGGCTCCCAGGCATGGGGGTCGATTATAAGCTCGGTCGGGCATTTTTTCTAGGCCAAAGATCCTCCTACAGGAAGCATGGCCACATCAGTGAAGGAATTTTAAGCCCCACTGGTTGTGTTGACACATGATCTCCCATCTGCTATGGAATGCTATGGATTACCAGCTCAGGTCTTCGTGAGCCTTTCTTTGCTGTAAGGCTTCTCACAAGGTGGCTGCTTGCCCATTCTCTGCCTGAGCCCCACGATGCTCTGCTTACACGTCCAAATGCTGTTGCAACAATTCGGCCGATCAGCCGATGAGCAGCAAGACCCACCACAAGTAAAAGTTTTCGGGGCCCGCACGTTGAGCCACTGCAAGAAGTTGCGCACGCGCACGGCCTTTCTTGGGTGCCACGGTCTTTAGCCTCATGGCCCCCCGGTGGCTCGATCGTTGGGGCGGCCCTTGCTTCCTGACTCCTTTCATCTTGGGCTGGAGGACCTCTTGCCTCGCCTCCTCCGGTATGTCCGGTGTCTTTCGCCCCCCCCGCGAGCCGGCTCAAGCCCGGATGCAAGAAGACAGAGGTTCCCTGAGTGTCCGACTAACGTCTAAAACCATGTCATCGCAGTGGCAGACCTTCAGTTCAGCGGAAGTTGCCGATAGCCATAGTTGGCGTCGAAGCCCGACGACAATTCCGCCCCTTGATGTTGTCAATTGTTTCATCAATCCAGGGAAGCATTCCTCGCTCCAGGTCCGCCCCTTGGTTGAGCGGTCGACAGTCCTACACCACTCTTGGATGTGTAGGGTCGTTAGCCTTCGGCACTCCCAGAATATGGGAAATGAGACCAGCAGGACTCAACACTCCTGCCGGTTCCATTGCCCCCCAAAGCCTCCCCTTCCCCCAGCAGGTACCGCAGTGGCATCGCCTGTAAGGTAGACGAGTAGACTTTGGGTTTCGGTGGTCGGTTTTTTTGGGTTCACATCTTCAAATCATCGCAGGCTCTGGGGCTTGCGCTCGCCAGCTTGGTGCTGCAGCTTGGAGAGGTCCGCCCAGCCTTTGCCCTGTCCATTGCAGGCAGAGACATGTGACAAGTGGGAACGTTTTACAGTCACAGCGAAGGGGCAGCTAATTGGTTGTTTTGAGCCCGTGAGTTGCCAGGCGTGGTGTCCATGAAGAGCCTGGCAGCATCTTTCAAGGCGGCAGGCCTGCATTACCCATCCTTAGAATCCTTAGCCATCATTCGCCTAGATGTCTGCTTGTAGAGGGGACGGCATGGAAGTTCTGCTGAAAGACCCAGGAGGGTGTCAAACTGTTTTCCATAAAGCTTTGTCTTCGAGCGCTGAGCTCTCAAGGTGAACGAGGATGAGGCAATCCGGCACCATGCGCGCAATATGTGAATTAGCTGAACCCTTATGGGTTCGAATGCGTTTGCAAACAGGCTGTTGAACGGCCGTCGCGCCAGTTCGCCAGCTGCAGGATGGAAATACTTGGCAATAAATCCGGAGTAAGCAGCACAACGTGTTTTGCGACTCCTCATGAACAGAAGAGTGCGAATTTCCATCCTGGCACTCAGTTCCTGGTGATCTTGTAAATAGCTTCAAAAAGTCATGTGAAGGCAGCGGGCCGCAGATGGCTCACCGAACTAGCGAGGGCGTTCTCTTGTTCTCTCGCATGGGTCACGTTGGGATGCGCATCCCTCAAAAGAGTCATTTTTTGTGACTCCCCCGCGGCGCTGGGCTTGGCAGCTTCGGCGCACAAGTCTACAATCTACATTTTGCTGATCTGAGGTGCTCCCCCATGCTTCGCCAGCAGTGCGGATAAGCGCCGTGTGCAGCTTGAAGCTCCGGCCATCATGAATGAAGAAGAAATGCTGTTGGGAGAGCTTGTTCAGAATGCTTTGCGCAGACCTTGCAGCCACACACGCCCATGGGAGGCGTGATTTTTCAAGTCGCTAGGTGCACTGGTTCCAACACTCACAACTGTCGCTTACCTGTTTAGAGTTTAGAAGTTGTGCATCTTGTGTAACAAACCGCGGACAATCACAAGCACCAATCCAGCTGAGCCCATTCCGCTCAGCCTGCAGCAGACTCAATTCATGTCAATTGCCAGAGCCGACAAGTGCTTAGCCGTCAGATGCAGGCCGCTGCCTCGCCGTCACTGCTGTCACTGCTGTCACTGCTGTGGCTGCACTTCCCACGGTCGTCCTTTACTAGTAGCCTCTCTTATCCACGTGCGCAATTTCCAGCGGGCAGCCGACTGCTTGTGTTCCAGACTGATCTCAAGTAGGTGCGCTCGAGCCGCGACCCCAGGCTACATAGGCTGGGGAGGCAGGCCGTGGACAGAAATTCGTGGAGAGCTGTACAGTGTGCGGGGACCTATTTGACGGATTTAATCATGGGGCTCCGCTCCCAATACCTGGTCTTGAGATGGGCATCTGTGACCGCATTGCGGTCGAAGGTGCACCAGTGTGGTGCCCCCTTTGAGCTCGCTATGTGGCACAGTTGCCCATGGTGCGACACGACGTGACCTTGTCAAGCTGCAGATGTTCTTTCGCGTCATGAAACTGCCCGGAGTTTGCATGCTTGTGCTCGTAGCCTTTCCGAATTATGTGTTCGGAGGCTCACTTGATGTGCTTCCTTTGTTTCTCTTGCGAAAGGTTGTGTGCTGTCAGACATGCCAGAACTCCAGTTCAAGCTTTCTGTAGGACATGCCCTGCGGATTGATTGTGATGACTTTGCTGACCCGCATCTCTGTGCTCGTGATGCAGGCTGGCGATGGCCCATTTGCGGTCGTGACTGATGCGGCTTTAGAGCAGCTGTAAGTTAAGTAGATGCAGGGTTTTTGACTGACATATTGTCCTTCGAACTTTACAGAAGGTCGCAAAAAAGAAAGGAGCTGCCTCGTCTGTGGCCGAACTGAGCTTTGCAGATCTTTGCAGTGCCGTGGACTTTATGTGTAGCGTTCAGACATGCCGAGCAGACTCGCGACAAGTGCGCTGGCGCCGCCAGAAGGAACAAAGGATGCTGATGGTATGAGCAGATCTCAAAATTATGGGGTCAAGCAGACCCCGGGACCTTCTGGAAACGGCTGAGAGAGTGATAGGAGAGACAGACGCCGTGTGTTTCCCATTTGACTTCAGCACGCCCATCAAGTTCAGAGCTAGTTACGATTTCGAGGTGCAGAGCTGCCGCAGAGTCCTGCAGGGCGCACGTCTCAGCTGAGAAAGGCAAAATCAGGTGCTGGGCTAGTTCGCTTCAACGTTTGCATCCACAGAGCCGAGGAAGTCAGGTTCGAAGACCACACCCCAGGCTGGACACAATTTGTGCAGTCGAGGGGAAAGCCCCAGTGCCATTAGCGTGCTGACGCAGCTTAGGAACTTAGGATCGCACTCTCTTGCCTCGGCCACTCGAACCAACAGACAGTACAGCATGCATCAGCCGTTGTTGCAGGTTCAGAAGCTTTTGGAGCTGGAGAAGGAAGCCTCGCAGGCAGTCTTCACTGGGGGTACACTTGCGGGAATACAGCCTAACAGTTCATAAGATGAGCTGCGGTGAGCTCCTTCTGATGGAGCCGTCTTAAATACGTAGTTGCACAAGCATCCCTACAAACAAATACGCATACAGATATGTAAACGTATGCGCGCACGCAGACATGCATACACACATAAATACATGTATATGTAGATCGAGAGTGCTTCCCTGCACCGGAATTGAAGGATAGCTACAGAGAAGCTCGCGTGCGAACCACGTTGCTTCCCGCCTTAGAAGAGCCGCTCTTCCTTTCCTCGGCTGTTCAACACGGAGTACAACCAGTTGAATAACGTCAAGGAGTGTGTGTGCTTCGTAACTTACCCATGTACAGATATATGCATGTATGTGCATATATATATATATGTATATATATATGTATGTATGTATGTATGTATGTATGTATGTATGTATGTATGTATGTATATACATACAAATACGTCCTCCTCTATCTGCTTTAGGCCTTTCGAATCCCTCAGGTCCTGCTACCTGGCCAGCCTGATGATGAGGCAGCTTGCGCTGGAGCAGGCCAGACCCTATCTCAGTTATGATACCTGCCTGACCAGGCTCGGGCAGAAATGCAGCGTGCGGAAGCAAGACAGGCAGAAGAGGCCCGGCTTGCGGCAGAAGCGCGCTCGGCTGAGGAGGCGCGGCTCGCTGAGGAAGCGAGACTGGCTGAAGAGGCCAGGCTTGCGAAGGAAGCCAAGCTTGCAGAAGCACAGAGTGTAGAGGAAAGGCGGATTGCAGAAGAGGCAAGGCGCGCGGAGGAGGCGCGACTGGCAGAGGAGGCCCGCATTGCGGAAGAGGCAAGGATTGCCGAAGAAGCAAGGCTAGCAGAGGAGGCCCGCATTGCGGAAGAAGCAAGGCTTGCTGAAGAAGCGCGACTGGCAGAAGAGGCTGCATCCTTGGTAGTCATTCATATCGGCCATTTTCAGAGTACTTCTCCAGGATCCTCCAGGACCATCTTACACGGTACCATGGGAACCAGTGTAAAACCCCATCGTATACCCTGTGGCCTTTCTGTGGGTGTCCCGGACTATCGGTGTGTTGCACATGACGGCGCTAGGGCGTTTTTGGAGCACAGGGTCTTCTCCCAAACGTGGGTGTCTCTGTTACCCAGTTTTAGCTGTGGATGGTTTTGCAAATTTTCTCCCGTGAGAGCACCTTGGGATGGTGTTGCATCCTACAAGGCTCGGCGTGCAGAGTTCGAGGCCAAGTTGCGTGCGGAGATGGAGGCCGTTCGGATGGTGTGTTGTGAGAAGCATTGAGATAGGCAATCAGGCAAAAGGTCAGCTAAAATACGCAGGAATGCGGCAAGACTGCGGACGGGTAGGTACTGCAGGTGACGCTGCCGGTGTGTTTAGGGTGTAGCCTCCCCTGCTTGCAAAGGCCAAAGAGAAGCAGGTGAACCAGCGTGTTGATCCAGATGGCTGCATCACTTGGGAGGCCTTTTCTCACCATCTCCGTATGTATTTGGCCAACTTTAACGTGCATGCTCTGGAGAATCTGTCCTCGACACAACATGGGGGATGCAGCCACTCTCGCAGCCAAGCTTTGTACACATGAGTCGTAAAATCCAGAGTTCTTTTATTGCGCAACAGGTTGACCTCATGAAGAACGAGGGTGAGGCATTTGGCTTCAGCCATAGCAACGCCAAGGCGACGGCTTGGTGTGTGCCCTCCACTGAAAGGCAAAATTGTTTGTTAGCGTCATTTTTTTTGATTGCGTTGGTTTCCTTGCTTTGTGTGCCCATTGCGAGCTGTGTTCAAACGTGTGGCTGTTGGCTCAGCTGGGGCACTCGGTTGCTGCGCCCGCATCATGACATGGATGCGAAGTCCTTGGCAGACTTCCTGTCTTCGTTAGATGGCGATTCCGCCGTGCACCTTATTTTAGAGGTGCTGAAACTGCGACCCGCTCTGAGCCCAGCGGTTGTAAGTTTCGCTTGCCCCGCACTTACCTATGCCCCAGCGCGGGGCATGATGGAGCGGCGCTGTCGGGGTGTGGTGAAGCATGTGGACCGCTCCCAGGGGTTCGGCTACATCGCGAGCCCCGAAATCGAGGCCACGTTTGGGATGGATGTCGTTGTGCGGCCAGCCCAGCTCAGGGCCTTTCAGACCGGTGAGGAGGTAAGCTTCACTTGTGTGTTGAACGAGGAGAACAAGCCGCAAGCCTATGAAGTGCTCACCGCATCGGGGATGCCACATCCGGGAGTGGCTCCACCCGAATGGGCCGACTGGAATGATTGGGATGTCAGCGACCCCAAGAAGCGCAGACTCCAGTGATGCCTTGCCGATTCCTTAGCCGATGCCTTGATGGCCTATAGCCGATGGCTTGGCCGTAGCACCTCAGTGAGCCTTAGAGCGAGGCAGGGTCGTTCTCGCAGCCGCTGAATGATATCGAATGTATGCCTCCGTGAGCTATGTCAGAAGGTTGAGTTGCACCAACAAAGATGCTGCTCCGTGTTTTGCCAAAGACTTTGCGATTCATGGGCGTTCCGCAGGGTGCGTGGATGTAAGACTGGCCATGCCTGAGCACAGCCTGAGCAGGTGGAGTTTAGTCGCGCCCGTGGCTTGCCCGCATCGGAGGAAGTGGGGTGGAGCCCTCAAGCTTCGTTGCTGCAAGTCTGCTGATAGCATGAACAAGTTGTCTCGTGGCAAGCCACTTGTGAACCACAAGCGTCTTCGTGGCTTGTGGGAATCCTCAGCATTTTGGGCCCGAGTCTCCGAGTCCGCTCTTGCCGCCTCGCCTGATTCGCCTGCGACACCGCAGCTGCTGCAAGGGTGTAGGCCAGTGGGGGATAGTGGGGGGGGGGGAGAATGCAAATGTTTCATGTTCTCCAATGCTGTACGCTGCAGATTCCAAGCTTCATGGAAACAGGACGCCATCGCGCCGTCACGAGGCGATGAGCCGAGCAGTGCTGCAGCTCTTCGAGGAGTACCAGAAGGTGTCGGTTGAGCAAATCCAACAATCCGCAATCGGTGTTACGGGCGTGGTAGGCAGCGTGCGCCTTGGACATGCGGGCGTGGGTGGGACAAAGTGTGTTTCTAGGCGTGAAAACATGCGCTGTTTTTTAGCCAGGCACGTGTCACCTTCGTGCAGACCGTCGCCGATCTTGCGACCAGGCGCCGATGTAGACTACGACTTCCGCTTTGGGGGTTGGGTGCCCCTGGTTTGGAGCTGTCTTCATGCGAGGCCGCAGAATATCGATGCTTTGATGAATGCGGGGGTGATGGCACTTCTCAGGTGGGGGCTCCCGCCACAGCCGCCCTTCTTGCCTCATCGACTCTGTTTTTGTTGGCTCTAAGCCAGGCCACTGCTCCTCGACTCGGTGGCCTCGCAGCTCGGATCTGCTGTGGGGTCTGCTGTGGGGTCTGCTTGTTGTGCTTTCCGTGCTGCCTTGGCCCCCTGAGGATCCAGCAGTCTGCAGCCCTGGCCTTGGGTCGTATGGCGAACTACTCGGAGCAGCTCGCCGAGTCGGTGGGCAGGGTTGGATCTTTGCCCTCATTGGAGAAAGGGGAAGCAGTCACAGCTTCTGTGACTGCCGACTGCTGCAGGTGGTCACTCATGAGATCTTGCCGCAGCTGGTCTATTCCCTGGCGCAGCAGAACCGTCGCGTGGAGTGGATTTGAACCCCAATTGCCAATTGAGATGCAATGGGGCCTGGAGCTAGAGAAATTTCGTTGCTTCGCGCCAGCTTAAGATTTAGCGACTCTAGCGAGCAAGTTGATGTGGATGTGCTTGTGCCACCTTCGCCGGCAGTGGTGAGCAGGTTTCTACAAGAAGGCTGCTGCTTTTGTACTGCGGGCAGTCGCCAAGCACTCTCCGCCTTTAGCGCAGGCGCGGAAGCATGAGCATTCCATGGGCCTTCTTAGAAAGATCTTTGCAGCATGATACAGCATGATTTCCTCAGGCTGTTATCGACTCTGGTGCGCTTGAAGCCTTGGTCATGTGCTTGGAGGAGAGGCTTCCATGTGCAATCCGAGCAATCACAACATGGTTCAAAGGTTTCCCCGCAGAGGGCGAGACAGAGCTAGGTAGCGAGAGAGAGAGAGAGAGTGCCCTTCGGGCGGTCCAGCGTTAAGTGCGCAGGAAGAGAGAAAGTTGCAAACCAAGCCAAACCCAACCCGCTGAAGATGCTGGCTCTTCTACAGGGGGGAATTTCACGAGAACCCCAAACAGGGGCCTGCCCCCTAGGCCCCTCAAAAAAAGAGAGAGAGACAAGGAGTTTGACCCCACAGTCAAAGAAGCTGCAGCTTGGGCGTTGGGCTACATCGCCAGGAGCTAAGTCTTGATCCGAGAATCCGAGAACTTGACCAGCCTGAGCAGCCCTCAACCCTAAACCCTAAACCCTAAACCCTAAACCCTAAACCCTAAACCCTAAACCCTAAACCCTAAACCCTAAACCCTAAACCCTAAACCCTAAACCCTAAACCCCTTAAAAAAAAAAAAAAAAAAAAAAACAACCATGTTTTCTCAGGCTCGGCATGGCAAAGACTTGGCACAAAGTGTCGTGGATGCTGGCGCCGTGCCGCTGCTCGTGCTTGGCTTCCAGGACACTCAGATTGCAAGGGCTGCATATGGCTACAGATGTTCAACAGATGTTCAACAGCTCAAAGACGGGCACATGCCCCGCAAGGAGCCAGAGCTGACCCTGAAGCGCATAACTGCTTCAGCTCCTCGGATCTGCGTGGCATTCCCCCCGAGCAGCTTTGATAGTTGGCCCTGGTGATGGTGATCAAAGGCGCTCAGTGACATCTCGAAGCACAGCCCCGAGCTTGCGCAACTGGTTGTCGACGCCGGTGCTGTGACTCTACTGACCAAGGCTTGGCAGCTCGAGAGCTTGATCTTGTGCAACGTAGTGAATGTACAATGTAGCAGGTCAGGGACACAGGTCTGCGCTTCATGCCAACCTGTATACGTGCACTATATGACTATATGCATTCCCCAGCCGCCAGTCTGTATTGCCCGCGCCCAGCGGTACAGGTAAAGCCTAATCAAGCGTTGCTTACCAGTAGTCTTCGGTAGAGGCGAGAGGGCGGCGGGGTGGGCGGGGGGGCAGACGCGGCAGACGCGGCCTGTTGGCACAGGAACTGACAAACAGCGATGCTGCTCTGAAGCGGCAAGTCTGCTCATGCTTGTCGCAGATAGCAAAGCACTCGGAACCTCGGCCTTGGTTGATGTTGGGAGCACCTTGAGCTGCCCTGGGGGGCAGTGTTGCGGAACCTGATACTGGCTCCACGAGGTTGACCTAGCCGAAGTGGTGGTCGAGTCTGAGATCTTCCCGACGATTCTGCACTGCTTGAAGGACGTTGATGAGCTGCTGGCTTCAAAATTGCTGTCGGGATGATACCTTACAAGCCCCACACCCGCAGCGGATTCAGGGCAGGGAACCTGTAAGGGTGTAAGTTGCGAAAGCTTTATCAAGCGCGGTTCGGGGAGGAGGCGAGCCTCCCTTCCTCCAGCCTCGACAAGGTACCCATATGCTTCCCAAACGTTCCCGGGCTGTAGCAGCATTAGCACCCAGGTCTGTGCGCAAGAACGCTGCCACGTGCATTCGCAACTTGGAGTAAGAATTTAATTGACATTGTTGCGATCGGGCGATCCGTGATACCATGTGCCGCGCGGGGCTGTGTCAAAAAGGGTGGTGAAGGAATCAAGTTTCCCGTGCCCGACCAAGCTACACATCCGTTTCCTCTTGCCATGAGGCGGGATGTCAGTGTACAGACACATCACATTTTGCCAAGCAACAAGAAAACACGTAGACAGCACCACCCACACGTTTACAAAACGGCAGACCGGTCGCTTGTGCCCTTTAGGCTGGTCAGTTGTGCCCGCCTTACGCGGGTCACTTGTGCCCGCGTACGTGCCTCAAATCACAGCAGGGCCGCACTTTGGGCCACCTCCCGCCAAAACGCAGACCTGTCACTTGTGCCCACCTTTCGGTCTTAAAATATGGCAGGGCCACATGAGGTGTTTGTCGGTTGAAAAGTCGCGTCCCTGCCACATCCGGCAGGCTCTCTGCCCCTGCCACCTGTCACCCCATTCAAGTGGACGCAGTTTTCTCAGGTTGCCCGTTTCATTTTCCCGACAGGGGTGGGCTGGCTCCAACATCATGAGCATCGCTATCAAAACATGTACTCATCAATGTCACCCTATATTACATGAGACCCCCAGAGACCTAGCTTGGAAGCCTGAATCGAGACCAACTTATGTAAACACCCAGCCCCCCCTTTCCCCCTTCCCCCTCCACCCCCTCCCAAGCACTCCGGCTGACCGTGCAGGGCGCATCGGGCAACAACAGTCGTTTTTTTGCCCCTCCAAACCCGAACCCTGGACCCAGAAACAACTGACCTGAGGCCTTGCGTGGAAGGCCCCCTTGGGTCAGATGTCTGTAGACGCCCAGCCCGCCCAAGCCCCCCCTCCCCCCCTTCCCCCTCCACCCCCTCCCAAGCACTGCGGCTGACCGTGCAGGGCGCATTGGTCAACAACAGTCGTTTTTTTGCCCCTCGAAACCCGAACCCTGAACCCAGAAGGAACTGACCCGATGCCTTGTGTGGAAAGCTTCCCTCGGGTCAGATGCCTGTAAACACCCAGCCCCCCCCTTCCCCCTTCCCCCTCCACCCCCTCCCAAGCACTCCGGCTGACCGTGCAGGGCGCATCGGGCAACAACAGTCGTTTTTTTGCCCCTCCAAACCCGAACCCTGGACCCAGAAACAACTGACCTGAGGCCTTGCGTGGAAGGCTCCCCTTGGGTCAGATGTCTGTAGACGCCCAGCCCGCCCAAGCCCCCCCTCGCCCCCTTCCCCCTCCACCCCCTCCCAAGCACTGCGGCTGACCGTGCAGGGCTCCCCCTGCGGCTGACCGTGCAGGGCGCGTTGGTCAACAACAGTCGTTTTTGCCCCTCGAAACCCCCCCCCATCCCCCCTCCCCTCACCCGTTTCCAGGGCGGGTGACTGGGTGTGGTGTGTGGCGTCAAACAAGCTTATTCTTATCCCCCCCCCCTTCCCCCCCCCCCGTTGCAGGGCGGGTGACTGGATGCGGTTGTGTTGAGCGCGTCAAACAAGCTTATTCTTGTCCCCCCCCTCCACCCCCCTCCCCCCTCCCTCACCCGTTAGGACTGGATGTGGTTGACTGGATGTGGTTGTGTTGCCCCCCCTCCCCCCTCCCCTCACCCGTTTCCAGGGCGGGTGACTGGGTGTGGTGTGTGGCGTCAAACAAGCTTATTCTTATCCCCCCCCCCGCCCCCCTCCCCCCCCCCCCCCCCCCCCCTCCCCCCCCCCCCCTCCCCCCCCCCCCCCCCTTCCCCCTCCTCCCCCCCCCCCCCCTCCCCCCCCCCCCCCCCCCCCCCCCGTTGCAGGCGGGTGACTGATCGTTGTGTAGCGCGTCAAATAAAGCTTATTCGTTGTCCCCCCGCCCTCCCCTCCCCCCCCTCCCCCCTCCCTCACCCGTTAGGACGGATGTGCCCCGTTTTCCAGGCGGGTGACTGGGTGGTGGTGTGTGCATGAAACAGGTTATTTCCTTCCCCCCCCCCCCCTCCCCCCCCCCCCCTCCCCCCGTTGCAGGGCGGGTGACTGGATGCGGTTGTGTTGAGCGCGTCAAACAAGCTTATTCTTGTCCCCCCCCTCCACCCCCCTCCCCCCTCCCTCACCCGTTAGGACTGGATGTGGTTGACTGGATGTGGTTGTGTTGCCCCCCCTCCGCCCTCCCCTCACCCGTTTCCAAGCATGAACAAGGTTATTCTTATCCCCCCCCCCCTCCCCACCCCCCCCCCCGCCCCCCCGTTGCAGGCGGGTGACTGGATGCGGTTGTGTTGAGCGCGTCAAACAAGCTTATTCTTGTCCCCCCCCCGCCCCCCCCCCCCCTCCCCCCCCCTCCCCCCTCCTCACCCGTTGGGACTGGATGTGGTTGACTGGATGTGGTTGTGTTGCCCCCCCCAGGGGGGTGACCGGCGTCAAACAAGCTTATTCTTATCCCCCCCCCCTCCCCTCCCCCCCGCCCGTTGCAGGGCGGGTGACTGGATGTTATTCTTGTCCCCCCCCTCCCCTCCCCCCCCCTCCTCCTCACCCGTTGGGACTGGATGTGGTTGACTGGATGTGGTTGTGTTGACCGCCTCAAACAAGCTTATTCTTATCCCCCCCCCCCTCCCCACCCCCCCACCCCCCCAGAAACGTGGGCACAAGTGACGGGGTACGTGGGCACAAGTGACGGGGTACGTGGGCACAAGTGACGGGGTACGTGGGCGCAAGTGACCCGAAACCGCGTGGGCACAAGTGACCGCGATCGCGTGGGCACAAGTGACGGGGCTGCCGACAAAACAAGGGACCCCCAATATACACCACCAAATCGTAGGATTCCTCGATAGTAAGGACCCCTACAAGGTACCCCTATTTTCGACACTCACATGAGGGCATAGTTTTCTGATTCCGCTCCGGGACTTCCGGATGTCGTAGTACACTGCTCAAGACGACGCCAATCCGAGGAACGAAGATGAAGCGGGCACTAAAAAGCCCCAAGCTTCGATGATTTCGGGATCGTTTATTCACTAAGTTCATTCGAAGACCCTGACGTTGGGTTCTCTTCGTGCTTTAAACTGACAAGCAAATGCAGGCATGACGGGCGAAGTGATGCAACAGTTGATTTGAATGGTTTTTTGATGTCTGAGACTGCTTCTCTATTGCTATTCAACCATGTCTCCTAAGATCTGAGAGATGGATCCAATATGGCGCCTGGGGGAGGGGAGTGCATGCTACCAAATGCACAGAGTGCCTGGTGTCAGGAAGCTGTTGGTGAATAGCTTACGTCTTATCTCGGTGCTGGTAGCTTAGGACACGTCTCAGCTGGTTTCGCTACTGGTATTGGTACTCGGTGCTCATCGTCTGCCACCACCCCCGTCTCCCTTGCAAGCCGACGCGCCCAATGTACACAGGCATGGCACATTCGTCGCCTGCTCATTCTTCGTTTGGACCCACCCGAAAAGGTTCTCCGAATGTCGACACCATGGGCATGCATTTGCCATTGCGATGGCTCGCAGCCGACAATGTTCCGTGTGTGCTCGCGTGCGCGCCTTCTGGCCAACGCACAGTGCATTGCATCTGCCAGTTACACACACACACACTCTCACACTACTGAAGGTCTTGTGCAGAGAGTGCGCGTCCTGCATTGTGTCTTGGGGAGTCAGCCTGCAGTGGCTCGTGGCCGGCTTTGATGCAGCAATCCCGAACTGAGCGGAAACGAGTGCGACCCGATATTCGATGTATTCCAAAAGCTGGCATCCTACATTGCATCCAAACCCTGAATGTCGCGTTTAAACTGCTGAGCCCACTTGTGTCTACCCGTCTCCGCTTCAATCCGTAGACCACACGCCCACATGCGAAAATCCACTGTCGTATGAGAGGTGCCAGATGTGCAAAAGCTACATGACCGATTCCGCTGTGCAGAGTCGTGCGTTTTTCTTAGCTGGTGCAGTATAGCAGTATAGCACGCAGGAAAGAATCGGCATACATGTTCGTAAGCACGAAACGTTTTCAGTTACATACATATGCTCTTAGGAGAGCAGCAGCCCACTTGCAAGAAAGCTGCTTCCTTGAGCACACCCAAGGAGAACTTTCAAGGCATACTCCCGATTTGGCCAAGCTCATAGCACCCAAGCAGCAAGGAGCATTTTCCCTGTTTGTTGGCCACGGGCGACTTGAAAGGGGCTTGGTGCAATTCGCGCGACTTCCTTTGAGCGTCCCAGGTAAATGCCGGAGGCATTGCTGCCATGGTCGACTTCGTGAGCGAAGCGCGCGGAAACAGCAGCATCTCGCCTGGATCAATACTTGGGTCCCTAGATTTTCTGCCAACCACGCCACCTTTGGCTGGCAAGAGCTGCGCTTCACATTGGTTTATATATTGTTAAAGGAGGATCATGCAGTCCTTCGAAGAGGCTCATAACTTTCCCTGAGGATTGCCGGGCATCATGGCCCTTGGCCACTTGGAGGAAGCAAGAAATCTGGACAAGACGTCCCTTCATGTACATCAGATCTGGCCAAGCTTTTCGGACTTGAATGGTGTCAATGGCTCCTTCTTTTCTTTGTAAAGGTTATGTCGCCGCCTTCTCCGAGACACTGGCTCTGGCTGTTGTCGCGAGGAAGCACATGTGACGTCATGTTTGTGGAGGCGCTAGCACATGTCAAACAACAATTTTAACGCTTCGCGACCCGCCTCGACCGGGGCCTGCGCAGAGGTGCTTGTTCTGCTCGCTTGGAGCGAAAGAAGGAGAAGGAGGCCCTAAACCCTAAACCCTAAACCCTAAACCCTAAACCCGAAACCCTAAACCCTAAACCCTAAACCCTAGTGGGAAGGTGGAGGCCAGTCCGTTGGAGTGGAACACTGGCAGGGTGAAGGTCGTTGGGCGGGGGTGGTTGGGGTGGTGGGGGGGAGTTGGTCCACTCTGGGACACCTGTCAAAAACGTTCCTTTATTGGGAAGGGCTTGGGGCCAGTTTTTGGCAAACCCCAAAGGCATTGTCAGACCATGCACTGTGGGCTCTTGCCACCTTCTTCGGCCTCTTCACTTCGAACACTTGTTCTGAAGATGTTGGTGGCTCGCACCGGTTGCTTGTGGTCACTGAAGATTTTTTACCACTTTCTGCGGTTCTTCCACATAGCCCCGGAACCAAATCAGGGCATGACTTCGGCGCCTCCAGGTGCAGGGTAAGATTCCATAGCACCATGTACAGCATGGCTGCACATACAGAATCCTGATCGTGAATCGTGGTAGGTAGTTGCTAGCTGTGTCGGCAGTTCACTGTGCTCACATAAGGCAAGGCACTTCTGGTCGTGGTTGCTGTTTGCCCGATGTATTGAGCAAGGTCGTGTCCAAAGGAGTTCCTCCTTTGAAGAATGCCCTGATCAGTGAGCCGGAGGACGGGTGACGGCAAAATGAAGAAGACCAGACAGAAGGAGGTGTGGCCGAGGGCTTGAACATGATGTTGGAAAGGATCACGTCAAAGCCGCCGCTGCGTGGTCGTTGGGCCAGATAGGCAGACTGTGAAGCGGAGGATTGCGCTTTTTCCTGTTTTATATGAATGTGACGCCAGGCCGTCACTCGCCAGATCATGCAAGGGCGCTGGCGGAAGCAGATGTGCTGCGAAGGTGATCTGGCCTTGAAGTGGTGCACTTCGGTTTAGGTCATCGCTGCTTGTGTCCTTCGCTTTGTGGATGGGCCAAGCAGGATGCTGGCCGTATACCTGCATCAGGACTGCGAGGTTTACTGCAGGGATTATGTTGTGTCGTGTCGGCGTCAAAACTGTCGGTGTTCGCCAGAGCACTCAGAATTCATACAGTTAAGTTAGCACCCTCCGCCGCATGTTTTCTTGCAGTGTCTTTGGGGATCCATTATGCCTGGGCACAGGCAATCGGGCATTCCTTCCCAGATTCCTTGCGACCTGTGTGGCTGACCCTCATGGAGTCATGTCAAGAGCCAAGAGCTTGTGTGAGGACTCGAGTGAGGACCTTCAGATCAAGACGAAACGAGCTTTGAAGCTTCGCTGAAGCCATTGCCTGGGTGTCAGTGGTTGGCTGTCTCAGCCTAAGTCGACAACGCTAAGTGAAAACTCGCGCAGTTTTGAAGGCGGACAGCTAGCGTCTGTCCTCACATGAGTGCGCAAGCGGCAGAAAGTGGCAGAAAGTGGCAGGTGGGCATACGTTGGCATGTTGGAAGCTGCAGCTGAGCGGCATACAGCTTGCAAGGAAGAGCATCATCCAGAAGTGCACTCACCTTCCGGCCCTGGAGCCGCTAATTGACTCCCCGCCGAATATTTTGAAGCGCCTTGTCTCAAGCACTCAAGGGCTTCAGGGGGCTGGGGAGCACTAGTTCCACATTGCTGCTTGAGACACTTTGATGCTCTTTAGCAAGGTACGTCGTCCAGCAATTTGCCAAAGTTCTCCCGAACGATATAGCTGCACGGCGGGCGTTCGTGCAATCTGGCAGCCTGCAGAAGGTGCAGGAGGCCAGGGCGCTGATCCCCAGCAATCACTGTCACTGTCACTGTCACTGTCATCGTCACTGCCTCCCTCACTGAAAAGAAAGCAACACCTTTTCTGGCTTTGTGCACGGAGGGTGCTTGGAGTGCAAGCTTGGAGACAGATCGATGTGGAACCTTCAATCTGTTAACGGCATCTGGTTTCTCTGGGCGATGCCGTTCCCGGATCACGCCAGGTCTGTGCAGAGTCAGGGTCCAAGCTGAAGGCTCGCGAGCGCACTTCAGTGCCAAGAATTGCTCTCTCTCTCTCTCTCGCTCTCTCTCTGTCTTTCTCTCTCTCTCTCTCTCGCTCCTGCTCTCTTTCACTCACTCTTTCACTCACTCTCTTGCGCACGGCGAGGGCGGAGCTAGCGGGGTCATTTCATTTGCTTTGTGACCTCGAAAACTTACTTCCCAGCAAGCCAACTTCCGCCGTGCCCGGTTCTCCCACAAATCGAAGTCACGGAATCACGATCAAGTTTGGAAACATGGTCATGGTATGCTCTCATACCAGTGCTGTTGCGGTGTCTGCCTGGGCGCGTTCTTGGACCGAGAGGATTTCATCGACTCCATCAACATGCTATATCCTCCGGAGATCGTGCAGTATTACACCCCAAACTATGCGGCACCCTCGCAGTAAGACCAGATGCCTGGTCATGAAGCTTGCATCTGGCTTGATCTGAGGCGGAGAAGCTGCTGTCAAAGATGGAAGAGTTCAATCCGAGCCAAGGATAGCTAAGGATAGCTAAGGCCGATTTGGGTCGCTGAAGTGCCACACGATTTGCAGCATGCCCACCTGTCGCAGCAAAGCATAAACTGTTGAAGGGTCAGGGCTATGAGATTGATGCATATGAGTGGTCTGGGCGGAATGGGGGAGGAGAGCTCGCGAGTCCTTGTTGATGCTCGCAGATTGATCCGAGCACGTTGGTCAGATTCCTTTCCCGCAAGCCCTCAGCAAAACTTTCGGCTGATTTCTGCCCAGGGGAGACCATTTTGGCTTCATCATGGCCGTTTGCCCGAAGCATGTGGCTTCTCCGCAAAGGATTCAAGGAAGGCCTGGGGTGTAGATCTTTCCGGGCAGCGACTCGCCGCGTATTCCGGTCAAAATTCGTGCAGATCGATGCTTTTTGATGCATCTGTATGAATTCAGGCATGCATCTGGGGTGGCTGCTCCATTGAGCACAACGCTCACAGTCACAATTTTGAGTTGTTTTGTCAGAAGCTCAAGACTTCACACTCATCGCCGAGCTCGCTGGAGATGGGGTCTAGAGCTGACACGTGCTTCTTGGGCACGGGCCCAAAGCCAGAGCCCCCAAGGATAAGTCCACGGCTGCAAACAGCGGGGACTCAAAGGTTCCTTGAGGCTCACGAAAAGGCGAGTAACTCGCGGTAGGATGTGGTAGGATTGGAGCACCGTGGTCTTTGCGCTGCAGCGCGAAGCCCCGAAGCTCGGTGCCGGGTTGGAAAGATGGCAAACGATCCTCAGCTTAGCTTGGATCTGAAGGTGAGGCGTTGACCCTCCGTGGACACGAGTGGCGCGCGCAGCACCTGTCTCGGGCAGCCTGCCAAATGCAGCCTGCCAAGAGACGTCTCACCGCTTTCGGATGCGAAATGGCGGCTTGATAAGACGCGCTGACAGGCTTCGCGTGCCCTGGTTTCTTTGGGGGGTTTGCGTTGCGGAGCTTTGAGGGAACTTCGTTTTGGACGTAGTTGAACCTTAGGCACCTGCTGAGGCCGGACATGCTCTTTATCAATGCCATTGCGTTGGCCTCGGCACGTGCATGTAGATAGGTGAGGTGAAGTCAGAGCGTAACTTCGTCAAAAACCCCCTTGATATAGACCGTCCCGCAAGCAAGCGTTCGTTCCAGCTTCTGCAACTGGGCCTGCCTCCCGGTTACTTCACAGGCAGCAGCTGGCAAGTTAGGCGCTTGGAACGAAGAATACTCTTTCGCGAAGGCAGGTGGACAGTGTGCACAGCCGCATTTGTGCACCTGTAGCAGTTTAAGTTGAAACCCTCCTGGCGGCAGGTCCTGCCATGCGACTATGTCGCTGAGGTAAATGGTGTCCCAGGGCTCAAGGCACCCTCACTGGTTACTATGTCATCTGCGGCCAGTTTGAGTCCACGCGCATGTCGTTGGGCACCCCCTTCTTGCAGCTGTATAGGCTCGAGGTCCCGCGTGAACTCGAAGTGGATACCGAACCCCATAGTTTCTTTTGCGGTCATGCGGTGGGTCTGGATGGCGCTCGAGTTTGCAGTGGTGCTTGCCGACTCGTTTCAGGGAATACCTGAGGAGGGTGACGCCCAGTGCTTTCTGTCGAAGAAGCGCGTTCCGAGTGCACCGATCCTTGACATGATCGCAAGCCGTGCGGGCTCGCATGCTCGTCTTCAGCACACATCAGTGCTTCAGCAAGATGCGAAGGTTCCCGACGTGTTAGACCACATCTCCTGGGATCAGCAGCTGCGCGAATACCGGATGGTTGCCGACGACGTTGCGCCCGTGCCCGTCAAGGACCGGTGCCCGCTTCAACGGGTGGACGTTCAGAAGGCTTCGCGCTCCGAGCTGAAACACCTGGACAAGCCCGTGATATTTACAAACGTCTTCGAC
>CAJNDS010000236.1:0-132500 GCA_905221605.1 Symbiodinium natans | reverse complement strand
GCTGCGGACAACGCCGAGCGCCGGATCGCCGATGCCCGGGGAGGGACTCTTCATCCTTACCCCCCCCAACATCAGAAACCCCCCTCCCTTATTCCCTAATATTGTTTATTATAATAGTGTTTATTATTAGATGGGAGGGACCATGAAGGGTGCCCCCTGTAAATCTTCTGCATCCCCTTTTCTCTCGTCCTGCAAGCTGCGGGCGGAGTTGCAGGGGCGGGAGCCCATGGACTTTGGGGGTCGGCGCCGCGGCCAAAAGATGGCCCCCTGGATGGGCCAGGCAAGGCTCGGACTCGGAAGACGTGGCACTCGACCTGCCCAGCACGTCAGCTCTCTGTGGGGGTGACAAGGCTTTTGGAGCAGCCCCGCCGCCAGAGAAGCCGGAGCTCTCGGGCCTGGACAGCTGCCGGAAGCTGAAAACTCGAAAGATGCAGTTGCTTGTGATATTTAGTGATGACTAGTGACTAGGTTTTGCTGCTTTAAGAACCACCAGAGCCTCCGGCACTGTAGTCGGGCCAAGCTTGGAAGTTCAGCCCGTGCAGGACACCCGTGGAGCCAAGGAGAAGATCTCGGAGCTGCGCGACCCTTTGCCGCTCTTAGGGGTGTGTATGCCGATGTGAGGACTCAGGCTCCTCAACATCATCTGAATCATCTGCTTCAAGTGACTTCCCAGGACTATTCTTCGCGTTTGTGGCGTGCGGGTGAACCGGCGGCCGGTGCCGAGCCGCCACCGTCGAAGAGGGTTCGAGTTGTTGAGGCGTCTGGAGGGCACAGCATGACGCGGTTTAGGGGTTGCTGGCAGCACCCACGGGAGTCCGGATGCAAAAAGGGTTTCGGGCATTTAGGGTGTGTGAAGTGGGGATTCCTTTCTGGCAGTCACCAAGTCCCCGTTGCAAAAGGGTTTAGGGGTCACAGTTCCTGCATCACAGCTCTTGCACGCCCCATGCAGGATCAGGAGCTTGCGCTGCTGACCGGCCGCAAGCGGGCTCCCGGGCTTCGTGACTGAGAATTCCTTTCCTCGTTGTGCCCATGTGGGCATGTGCTCGGGGCTTGAGCTGAGGAATGCTGGCGAGCTCAGGGAGGGACACAGCATTAGAGAGAAGGGCAGCGAGAAGGACGGCGAGAAGAAGGACAAGTCAGACAAGAAACGAAAGGAGAAGCACGAGAAGGATAAGAAGAAGAATAAACACAAGCACAAGAAGGACAAGAAGAAGGTGGGCTCTGCCAAGTTGTTGCTGCGTTGTGAGAGCAATGAACAATCAAGAGCTCCGCAGCTGTGCAGCATTCTGCAGGCAGCATTCTGCTGATTTCTACAGCGTTCCTAGCTAACGCTTCTTTTGTTTGGGATAGCAAGATCGGCAGACCATGCCCATGGCTTCGCTTCGCCTGGCTGCAGTGCCTCTAGGCTCAGCCAAAACTCGCTTCCCTGGAAGCTTCACGGCAGAAAGCTCCTTGCGCCCGAGCACCCACACAGTTTCGGCTGTAGCGTAGTTAGACGTTTTCAACATCGTTCTAGCCCTTCGCCGCAGTCGCGATCTTCAGAGCAACCAACTGCATCTTCATCTCCACAGCACTTCCTGGGACTTCTTCTGATTCAGCGGGAGTCTCCGGTGTCCCGTCCTGCAGGGCAAGAAGCGCAAGCAAAGCAAAGAAAGCTCCTCATAGCGGCGCTGGCAGGATGCAGGCCGGATTCCAATCTAATGGAAAGACTGTGCCGAGGCACGCGTTCTGTGAGCGATTCTGCGCCTGTCAGCGCTTGTCTTGGCAGGTATTTCCAACACACCTCACAACCTGACACTGGTCTCGTTGCCGTTGACGCATGGGCAACCAAAAGGACGCCAGACACTGATGTGAAGATATGTGACGGCCATCCGCAGGTAGAGATGAATGGGACTTGGGACGATCTTGCAGCCGCAGGGCAAAGCGGCCTGATGTGCCTGTGTCTCTGCATGTACATAGAACCATGGAGGGCAGAGCAGTTCAACACTGAAGGGAAATCACAGATTTTTTTGTTGCTGGTCAAGCTCCTCCCTCCCCGGCTGAACTGATGCAGACCTCAGCGATTTGCAACATTTGTTCTTCGCAGACCAAGCTGCAGAGATGTGAAGAGCGGACGGATCCATTCACAGCACTTCAAGTTGACAGGCGCGATCCGGGCCGATTGATCTGCTGATCCGCCGGGTCGGGTTCTTGGGCGGCGGGTTGCTTGGGTTGCAGTTGTATTGGGGGCATGCTGAGATTCGCAACCTGAAGCGCGCCTTAGGTTGACAAGCCTCCTTCTACTGGCCTTCCACGCAAGGCCGCAGAGCTAGGCTAGAGCTGGGCAAGAGATCAGGCTACGTGGCTGGTGGCCCTACCAGACCCATTGCCTTAGGCATTCATTCGGACAATGGTTGGTGAACAGAGTTTTCTCATAATTGTCGCATCGAGCTGCAAGCAGTATCTCTGATCACGACTTTGTACGGACCTTCTTCCCACTCATGTACCGAAATTAGCGTGGATGTCATGTGGACGTGCAATGAGGGTGGTGTGACTCGACGTGTAGTACTTTGCCGTTTGCGGAGCTTATGATGCTGTGGCAAGACTGTAGATGTGCTGCCCCTGCCAGTTCTTTGCTGGGGGTAATGCCCAACCCATCCTTGCTCCTGTACACTCCGGGAGTCTGAGCATGTTGTTCCGCCTTGCCATCCCACTTCCTGTTCTCGATGCACCGATTTGCAAAAAAACATCTTTACGTCCAGCTGTATTAGTGAGTGCTGGATGAGCAGGGCACCCCCAGAACAGAGCCAATCTGGTCTACTCACGCGTTGCCCTGGCCAGGCTATGAACCGTTTCCGCAATGCGCCTGGGAGCTTAGACCATCCAACTCTCCGACGATCTTTCTCCGACTATCCTTTGATTGTCCAAAAGCAGCGACGGAACCGTGTTGTTCCTTAGTAATGCTCCAAGATGTTCCAAGGATGCGCGCGGTGTCAAGCTCGCGCCTTGTTGGGACCTTGGCATGGTGGTCCTCGCAAGGGAGAAGAGTGCCTGACCGAGAGAGTTCCTCAGCCTGCTCACAGGGTGAGCTGGAGTCTGCATCAGCCACTTACTCCCTGGCTGAGACGCTACCAGCAGAGGCTGTCTTCAAGGGGTGCTTTTGCAAGCAGCAGTTCCAGAGTAGTAGGTTCCCCTCGAGAACCGCAATGGAACACATGGCCTTCAGGGCCTTCAGGGGTCATCACGCTAGAGGCTAGGCTGAACAGGTTCCGCCCTCACACGTAGCGGTTTGCTGCTCACGTGGCTAGAAGGTCGGAAGTTGGTAGTGCGCGTTCCCCCCCCATCTTCGTCATGCTGAAGGAAAAGACCCCCCAATAATAAAGCCTTTATGTTGATTGCACAGCCTTCGCTGCCTGAAGGGGAAAACCTTTAACCTCTGCTTTCTGCCCCTGAATATGAGGTTTTCCGTTTCAGATGCAGAGGAAATACAGGTTTTCTAATCAATGTATAGAGTTTTACTGCTGTTGAAACATTGAGGAGGTAGAGGCTTTGCGATTCAAACTCAACGAAACTAAGAGCAAGGGAGGTTGGGGAGGACTTTTGGGCACTCGTCTCCCGAAGTTTGACGTTTGCTTGGTGCATCACAACTTTGTCAGGGCTGGAGCCAAGCGTCTTGCACTCAGTGAGCAGCAATGTTGCGTCATGTGCGGACCAGCATGAAGTTTTCAAGTAGCCTTGGGCCACCTTCTGAGGTTCAAGAAGGGAGAGGCTCGTCAACAGGAGTGTTGGCTAAGCTCGACAACATGTTGGGAACCACTTGCCAAGATGTGTGTAAGCTGCGTCATGCTCTAACACCAGTACTAGCAAGGCTGGATCCGGACGACTCATGATTTCAGGTATCGGTTCAGGGACGTTCAGAGGCAAGACATGCCACATGAGCTGCAGGAGATGGGTGGTGTGGATAGGCCGCGGCAACAGTCAAGACAGTTGCAGTTGCAGATCAGCCATGCATGCTGTTGAGTTGCAAGGATGTAGACCCGGAGTTCACAGTAATTAGTAGAGAAACGTGACTGATGTGTTTGGGTTATTTCTTTCAGTGCAGTTGTGAAGTATGCTAGCGGCTGCAGAACTCAATGCCGATTGTGATCCCGAGACGCTTCAGACAATTTCCGCAGCTTCTGAAGCAGCCTGCTCAGTTCTGTGGACTTTGCGGCAACAATGCCGCCTGGTGCTATGCGATCAGCAGTCAGGCGCTTTCGACATGCAATCTTCAGTTGTTTCTGCGGGAGCTGGAATGGGCTGTCCAGTTTTAGCACGACAGCAGTTTGCACATATTGGTTGGTCTATTGCATGTTTTCATCGTTTTGGTGACAGCCGTAAGGAAACAACAAGACAGGGGAGAAGGAAAGCAATCATGGAAGAACGGGAGGAGCACGCCTTTATTGCATTGGACAAGCAGCAGACGGCGTTGGGTTTTTGATATTTTCGGGGGTCATACTAATTCATCCTACGATCTCACGACGTCACCGTGCAAAATGGGGCTCAAAGTCGGAGGAGTGCATGGAGAGGGATGAGCCTCTACCAGAACCGGCACAACAGTCAGAGGGGCACAACTCTGACGACATATTCCAGAACAATCCTGGCTCATCTAGGTACTCTGGTTTTCACTGCGCTTGCCAATGTGTTGGGCTGATTGTGAGTGTTGCAGAGGCCTTTCTGAGCGCAGATTGCCTTCATTTGCCTTCTGAGCTTTTGTCGTTTGCAACTTGTATGGTTTCTCGACAGTTCCTTACGGGTGCAGGCAGGGCCCATTAATTGAACTTGCCTGAATTTCACACTTCTGCAGGTTCAGTGCTGCTGGGTCCTCGGCACGTGAGGTGGAGTCGAGACAGGCCGTAGACATGCACCAAATGCGAGCTTGTTGACTCGGATGGGGCGGTGGCCTCACCGGACCCATGAACACTTGCAAATGCCCATGGGCAGATAGCTCAATCTGACGCCAAGGAGGTAGCTGTGCGATCTGGAGAGGAGGAAGTGGCTCTATCCTCAGCTGAGGGCGGTATTTGGAGATGCCATGACAGCGATGAGAAGCAGCAAACACAACACAGTAGAGCACGCACGGCCCAGGGCACAGGCATCCGTTTCAGATGCGCAAGGGCAGTTCTACAGTCTCTTCATGTTGATTTTCGTGGAGTGGTCTCACAATGTTTTTGCGTCATGTAGAAGGTGAGCCCCTTGATGTCTGAGATCATGCGTCAGTGCCTAAGATGGACGCTTTTCTGGGTGGGATGCGAAGAGCAACAGCAATGGAGATGCCTCACAGTCACGCTAGCAACAATATGCAGCACAGCAGCGGGCACGCGAGACAGTTGCTTCAGCTGTTCCTTGCCGAGACAATTTGGACTACGAAGATCCCCTCGCGCGAACTGGTATGCTGGGTGCCCAGTGCAGTGTTGTCCACCTGGGCCATCGACAGCCCTGCAGCTTAGGTCCATGATATCTATGACCTCAGACGTGTCTTCAATACCGACCTCGCCGCAGGTGTTTCGCACATGCGCCAATCATTTTCACAGATCTTCAACGATATGGGGCTAGATGCGAGAAGCATGTGCAGTTTGTGTTTTGCACTTGTGCGGCTTCCAGGTGCCACACATCAGCCCGCTGTCACCAGGGCACGCCACGTCCGTGGCGAGCCTTACATGGACAGAGGCTCATGCATGAACTCTGGCTTAGGGCCTAAGGGTGTCGAATGTGTCGAGTGGATGGTTCGCTCTTTGACAGGGTGAAGCAAGGCCCGATGATTCTGCAGCGGAGGTTGGGCTCATCCATCCGTCTGCTATTGTTACTATTGTACAACTCGATCTGCTTGTGTCGAGGTGACGGGCAACCTCGCGAACGCTGCGGCTGAGGCTTCCGTGGCTGCGATAGCTAGTAGGGACGGGTTGCCTGAAGCAGTAACCCCCGAACATTTCTTGGAGGCAGGCCGTCGGTGTTTGTCTTGCGGAGCAAGCTTGGAGTACAGTGGCTGCTACAAGGGTCCCCCCCCCCCCTCTGGTCTTGAGGCTTTACATCTCGAAACGCAGGGGGGGGGGCTTCTCAGATCCAAGGCTGCCAGGCTTTGAGATTTGAAGGCCAAGGCTCTTGAGCCTGAAGGCTTCTGCCTCGCAGATTGCCACAGCATGCCTCGCAGGTTTGGCAATCTCCGGGTTTCGGCACCCTGAAACTAGATGGCTCCCCCCCCCCCCCCAAACGTCGCGGACGCCTGTCTTGATCCAGGGGGCTCAACAGCCGTTTTTCCTGAGGTTGCTCAGGAAGAAGACGCGAGGCTTCAAGCTGGCCCCGAGCAGGCACAAACGGCATCCGCCTCCCGAGTTGGCAGAACAAGGAAGCCTGTAGCAAGACCCGAAGGCACAGGCTGACTTCGATGAAGCCAATGAAGTGGAGGATGCAAAGGCCCCTTGCTGCGGGTTCGGCGATGTTCGAGGGTTCGGAGTACGGTTGTTTAGAGGTGCTGGCAGCGGAAATGGCCAAGCGACAAGCTGCCATGGAGAAGGCGTGGGCCGGCAAGAACGTTTGCTGATGCACCCTGCAGTGCTGGAGGCTTTCCAGGAGGAACTTGCGAAGCGGCAGGCTCAAATGGAGAAGGCCTGGGTGTGTGTCGTCGTGTGTCGTCGTGTGCTGTCGTGTGCCGTCGTGTGCCTTCGTGTGCATGTAGGAGCTGGAAGAAAGGGCAGCGCAGCGGAGAGCCCAAATCGAAAAGGCCGTTCACGGCAGGCAGCTTCGACGAATTCTTCCGAAAGCCATGTGCAACGCAGGCCTTGGCAGATGAAGCGCTGCGGAAGACGGCTGTCATGGAACAGGCCTGACATCTGAAAGTCTGACAATGCAGCGCTCTCCTCCGGGTTTAGGGTTTAGGGATGTTTAGGGTTTAGGGTTTGACGCTTATGGTTTTGTTACCAGTATTCAGCTAGACACACTTCCTGAGTGATCAGCGCGGCAGAGTCCGCGAAGCTCGCTCTCGAATGGCATGGTTTTCGTCCCTGGCAGGCAGTGCAGCAGTCCTAGCATGTCCTAGCCGTAAAAAAAGGGTTTAGGGTTTAGGGTTTAGGGGTTGAAGATGTGGAAGGGCAGACTTGCGAAGGCCTGGGCCGAGGAGGAGGCGCGGCTGCGCGCCGTGCAGGCTCGCCGCGCCGCAGAGGCGCTGGTCGGAAAAGCCATGAGAGAAGCCTCAGAATATGTAATATACAATCTGTTTTATCTTAAACTTCTCAAATAATGTTGACTTCACATTAGGAATTCCCGCTACAATTATAAAATCCAGCTGCCGGAACACAATAATATAGCCCCCCCCACAATTATAAAATCAAGCCCGGAATATTTTTTTTGTACGGGCGATGTACTACTACCTGATACTAAAACTAATAGTACGTCCTACCAGGATTTAGGCGAATATAATTGAGGAGGCCCTGGCCGGAGAGATTGATCAATCAAGGGGGGGGGGGGTTATTAATGCGAAGTCAACATTAGTGTATATATGTATATATGTATATATGTATATATGTATATATGTATATATGTATATATGTATATATGTATATATGTATATATGTATATATGTATATATGTATATATACAATATGTGATGTGCTATGTGCCTAGTCACTAGATCCACGGTCGGATGCCTGACAAAACTCAGAGTTTGCCATGGCCAGGCTGAAGCAGTGGCGACCAAAGCTCAGGAAGAGGACCGGCATGAAGCTGTACGATGCCGTGGCCGAAGAGTGGCTGTCTGGATCTTTCGTCTGCAGTGATGCGAGGAAGCGAAGCACGCCTTCCACGAGGACGCTCGTCGGTTGCCGTTCCGCTTTTTCCTTTGCACTATGAAAACCTGTTGCGTTTGCTTCCAGGCCGCCGTCAATCCCTCAGTTTCAACCCATAGAAACCTGTAGCAGCAGCAGATGCAAGGGTGTGCACCCCTTCATCGTAGACTAAAGACTGAGACCCGAGACCCCCGCCGAAGCAGTGTCGATGCAGGCTTTGGCTCGCAGTGCCATTCAGGAGTCACAGGCAGATGTGAAGGCCAGCAGGGCATGATGTTCTTGCCCCCTGCGCCGCAGCTTTTTCATACGCTGCCAGAGAAATTGCTGTTGAAAGCGTAATTGATTGCCGCAAGTTGTCTGTTCCTTGCCTCTGAACATTGGAAAAAACATGCTTCGCAAGGTGCCAGAGATAGTGATGACCTTGTTTCATGCTTTCTTGACCCTCATTGCTCTCACCGTCAACTTGAAATATCTCTCCACATCAACGTGTGATTCTTGGTTTTGGGCTGTGCCCCGCCTCTGTCCCGCCTCTGATTGCTCATATGTGCGCCCATTCTCTCTTCTGGCATTTTGTTATTTGTTCCTCCTCATACTGCCAACTCACTGCTTCCTCCCCCTCTGCCTTCGGAGGGGCTGCGCAGCCTTCGGAGGGGCTGCGCCTGGATCCTCAACTTCTCAACCCTCACCCAGACAGACCAAAGCCCCCAAAACCGCTGCTCTTCGACATCTTGGGGGCCTGGCGATTCAATGGAGCGTAGTCCGTGTCCCAGATAACAAGACACAACAACGCAGCACAAGAACAAGAGGGGCTAAGATCGTGAAACCAGCAGGCTAGGTTGCAGTAAAGAAGCCTGTTGCAAATAGGGTGGAGAGTTGGGTCGGTTGCCCTTGGAGGTTTAGACTTGTTCCCATTTGGCGCATACTGTTGGGTTTCAGTCGCTGAAGAAAAGGGGCCCTAATCAAGAGTTCGATCCCTGGAAATGACAACTCGGGAATTTCTGATACATTCTGATAAATGGGCTATCGTAGTGTTTTTAGGTCCGTATAGGGTGTTCAAGAACTACCCGGCGCGTGTCTAAACATTGTGCTGTGCAATGAAGGCCCTTGTACAGTCAGCCGTGATCAGCCTGCAGTGTGTTTAGATTTTTCCTGCCCAGTGTACTTTCTGCATCAAGAAAGCCGCCGCTCGTGAACGCGTGAGGCCAAAGACGATGCAAAGACATTCTTCAACGAGGCCGATGTGTGCTGCTGTCGGCCTTGACTGTAGTACGGGCAGAGGGTTTGCTGACAAGGCCCTGGCGCTAGCCATGATGGCCAAGGCCCCCATTGAGGCTGGGCACAGCCTGCTTGCGGCAGCTCGCGCAACGCAAGTGCGCGACGTGCGTGAGGTGCAGGCCACGGAAGGCGAAGAAGTCGAAGTGGATGTTCCCGAGGGGCTGAAGGTCGGGCTGGATGGACAGTGTACCTGGTCCCATGAGTCCAAGACCTGCAAGCCCAGATTTTGCAACTTGACGAGAGGCTGGGGATGTGTTTCACATCCTTTGGGAGGGCGAGGAATACGAGCTGGTTGGAGCCTCAAGTTGAGTGGCTCACCTTTGGGGCTTCCTGGGGTGCACACCATACTCGCAAGAATGAGGCCGTGCCAGAGGGCGCTCAGCCTGGGCAGGCCATGCGCGTGCGACTCTCCCACGAAGCGCAGCAGGCCACAAAAACGATGCCAATTTTGCAAAAGGGGTTTTCGAAAATCAGGGACCCCTGATGTAGACCCCCGAAATAGTAGCATTCCCTCAGAATCAGGACCCCAATAGTTTACCCCTCATATCGTAAACCCCCATATCTATAGCAGAAAACCTTCAAAAATGAAGATCTATTGTCACATTGTGCAGGAGAAGTTGAAGGTTGTCGTGCCTGAAGACTTCCAGCCCGGAGATTCCTTGAGGATTGAGCCGCCTGGTGTGAGATCAGTGCAACAGAGAGTGGACCTTGTACGTGCTGTACACGAAGCCCAGTTGTACGTGGGCTGGCTATATGGCTTGTGTTTTTTGCATAGGGACGGGAGGCATCCGTGTTCTGGCTGGCGCCTGCCAGTGCTCATGGCGTCCATAGCATTCCTGGTGGACATCTCCCCTGCCCTTGCACATCCTTGCACCATCGCTCCCCATCTAGTTTCCCACAGCATTTCCGGTTTGCCGGTTTTCCCTTGGCCCGATGCTGCAGTTGGTACTTTGCGCACAGGGGCCATGGTTTCACATGGCAAGATGGATGGGGTTGGATGTCAAAGGGCGGCACAGTAGCTATGGCTTCTGAGCCTGGCATAAGAGTCAGAATGTCTGTCCTCATGATGTGTGTGTGTGTGTGTGTGTGTGTGTCTGTGTCTGTGTGTACTTTCAGCCCTTCCCTGCACAACTCAGGAAAGGCGGGAAGAAGTACGACGTCGTGGTTCCTGATGACATGAAGCCTGGCGAGATGTTAGAGATTGCGGTGGAGAAGGACCGGGGGCGGTTGAGCTTTAGGTATGCGGAGGTTTCTGCAGATAACGCTTCTTTTCCAGGAATCGGGCAGGCAATCGGACAGCCAGACCCAGCCTATGAATCAGACCATGCAGAGCACCATGCGGAGCACCATGCAGAGCTTGTTCAGCAGCTTGCCAGGTTCTGGCCCCGGCAGTCATTTCGTCTCAAGGGTCTGGGCTTTGATCTGCGAAATCGCGCTTGAGAGCGTTCCGCAAGGCAGCACGGCCTCCTCGAACGACCCCTTCATGACGGCCCTCGAAGCCTCAGGTGGCTTGGGAGGGAACTGGGTTCGTGTCTTTGGGGTTTCTGGTTCCTGATGTCTTCCGCACTGTACGAACTTCACAATTGCCCTGCTCCCTCCCTCACACATGGCTCAAATGTTAGTTGTTGAGAAAGCGGCCAGATCTCCAACATCCTACCGTCCCACAGCTCTCTGTGACACAACCCATCACTGAGCGAAGGCAACTCGCAACCCTCTGCTCTGCCGCCCACTTCCACGCTGCCGGTGAAGAAGGAGGTGCGGCGCATTGCTCGTGTGAAATGTGGGAGGGGTGGGAGGATGCAGGGCTGTCAGCTGCTTGGCTCGATTGGAGGTCCGGCTGGATGTCCCAGACATGACCGACACTTCCTTGGGAGTCCGAGCCTTTGCTTTGTTATCTTTGCCTTCTTGAGACTCGCAGGCTTCTCATTGCTCGTGGCTGCTTGTGTTGAGAGGCAGCCGCTTCGCCGGCGAGTCCTGCTGGCCTGTCACAGGGCTCGTACGACTTTGGTTCGAGCATGTCCAGTTTCGTCCACCTCCGGAAGAAGCAAAAGGAAGCCAAAGAGTCTACGGGAGTACAGTCGACGTCAATGGCCGTTCACACTGCCGGCGCTTTCGAGGTTCCAGCCGTATCGTGCAATTTCTTCTTGCAGTCGAAGACACGCCAGCAGGGTTTCTTGTCCGATGTTCGTTCGCGTACGTGCGCAGCACTCGCCATGTCTTACGCGTGTAGCACTCGTCAGGTTTTGTTGAGATTCTGGACGGTTTTCCTACTTCAGCTTCATCAGTCTGTAATGTTAAAGCTATGCGACCCGCCTCGGCCTGGGCCTATCCAGCGGCGAGGCAAACCCAAACCGCAGATCGCGGGTGTGAAGGGTGCTGCTATAAAAGGCTTCAAGGCTTGGGGCCTTGCGCAATCATTCCCCTTTTGGGGATGCTGTTGCAACAGGCTCATGCACAGACAGATGCGAAAGTGACAAAACCAGAGAAACAAAGCAGAGTTGAAGGGTGGGTTGGGGCCGGGTGCGGGGTGGTGGGTGTGAGGTGCGGGCAAATGCCTTGTGGTCCCGATGCGCAGCAGGGGGGGGGGGGGCTCCAATTCCAGGCCAAGAAGTGCCAAATATAGGGCCGTTGGGGAGGGATTAGATGTGGGGTTCCTGCTTCATGCAATTTTTATCCCCATACACCTATGTGTCGAGGCCTTGGCCGATAGGATGTGGCTTCGGGTTTTGTGAGCATGATCAGCAGGCCGCCGCCCACCACCAGAGTCACCACCACTGCCACCGTCTAGCCACCACCGCCGGTAGAGACATGACTTTCATGGTATGTTGAAAGATCGTGGTCGAGACTTGCCGAGCGTGTTGAAACAGCACGGTTGTGTGCTGTAATCTCGGCATGTGTCGGCGTAGTTGGCCAATGACTGTCGCAGTACGTATTGGGGGTACATTACATACGCTAGGGCTGAGAATCAATGTCCAGGCAGGCAGTTACCCAGGCAGAATTCAAACAGTCAACTTTCCGTTTGCACTCCGTGGCAGTCGTCACTGCGCCAGGTTCATCCGCCTTTGGGGCGGCTTCACCGCCTCCTGGTGCTTGACAACCAAAACCATGGTGATTGTAAACGCTTTCGCGCGCCGCCTCAGCCGGGCCGGCCCAACGCGGGGTTTAACGTGCGCATTGCAGACGAAGGAAAGCCAAAGTCACATGTCGTTCGGCGCAGCACCACTCGCGTCATGAGTGCAGGAGGCTTTCCAGCATCTCAGGGGCGCCAAGGGGCGTCACAGCTGCTACAGTATGAAGTAGATACAGTATGAAGTAGAGAACATTCGGTATTGTATGCGCGATGCGGGAAAGCTAATGCCGTTGACGGGTTGCATAGCTCTGGCATGTGAGGGCCCTGAGCCATCAGTATGCTGCTAGCGAAGTCTCAGAACTTGTATGCCAGGTAAATCACACCTGCAAAAGCTAGAATGTCTGGCTTTGTTGTTGATAGACAGATATGCAACTGTAGGTAGAGGTAGGTAGATGGATAGATATGTCCATATATAGAATTCATCATCGTCTCTCTGAAAATAACATATCCCGCGTTAATGTTTGACATCCAACTGTGAAAAACTCAAGGGGAACAAAAATCGTGTGGAAATACTCAGTCAAAACAAGCTAGAAATATGTGTGCATGTTAATATATGTGTGTGTCTGTTTCAATCTCAGATGTTTTATTCCAAAGATATCAAAAGATGTACGTGATTAGATGCTCAGATATTGGACACTAAATAGTTTCAGTACATTGCAGTAGCTGTGATATCAGTCTATGTTGCGTCGGTTTTCTTGAGACTCCAGAGATGGCAGCTTCGTAGCTGCTTTCAGCGCTTTCGTCGGTGCTTGAAGCCGCCTAAAGCCGCCTGAAGCCGCCTGAAGCCGAAGCTGCCACCCAAGTTTGCGCAAACTTTGCCGGGAGGTGCTTCGAGGACCCTGGGGCCAAGCCTTGGCTCTCAGAGGTTGGACATGGCCTGTGTTGAGGCGTTGAACACTGCCGTACCGCCCACAGTTGCCAGATGCCGTAACAGGCCCCTGGACGTGTCGATGAGCTCGCTGCACTTTCGACCTGGACTTCCTCCGGCTCGTCCGGCGCCAAGACATCACTTAGTGGCTTCGTAACTTGAAGCATTCAGGCATTGAGCAGTTCTGCTAAACGGTGTAGCCCATGTTTACGTGAATGGGGGGCCGTATGCAGGCACGATGGCTGGAGCCTATCCACCGCTCAGCTCTTCGGCATCCTCTCCATTGCTTGCGAATGCTGGCGTGGCGAGCTTGGAACAAGCTCTCTGAAATTTTGGTAGAGACGTCCTCAGCAGCCGAATTGCTTGGTGCAGTTCCTGCAGCCCGGACGTCCAGGCTGCCACACTGCCCGGCCGTCGAGGTCCAGGCCCCATGGTCGGAGCCCAATTTCTTTGCAAGGAGTTCTGCGGCGGTGCTCGATCGTGCTCGGTTGTTTTTTTTTTTTTTTTTTTTTTAAATGGGCGTTGAGCCGAGCCGAGATGAGTCGAGGGAGTGCCCGCTCGGACGCAGCTCTTCGATGATCTTGCAAGTGCCGAGGCCACATCGATGCGCGCACAGGGACCAGGCCACCTGAGTGGAGGTGGTTGAGGTAACAAATGAGAACAAGTGGTAACCGGTTACCTGGTACTGTCGCAGTTACCTCTTCAACATCTGCACAGACGCGACACACGCAGGACTCATGACTCCGGATGGCTGCTTGCTTTGGGAGGCGGGAGAATTTGGAGCGTTTCCCACATGTACAAAACATGCACGGCGCGAAGGTGAAGCTGCAGAAGTCCAGTCCGGACGATCGCAAGCTACTCAGAAACTCATAGTGACGGTTTAAACGGAGGTGTGAAGACTCAATGCGCCGCCCCAGATAAGAGTTTGTGGGGGGAAGTTTTCAGCCTTCACGCTCCATCGCACTCCGGTGCCTTCGTGTGTGCCTTCCTGTCCTGTTGCGCTCGCAAAGGGCCTCGCTCTCAAGTGCCAAGAGTCTTTTTGCGGACTTTTCAGACATCCGGCAAGCAACATGCAACAACTACTGGCAGTTGCAGAGCCTTCTGAGACACAGTATCTGACTCTTCAAGTCTGCAGGCAGGCCGTACACTTATGACACTCACCATGCACACGCCACAGGATCCAACTTGAGCCCAAGCTGCAGCATCATGCTGCGCCATTTCGTCCAAACCTTGCACGGCGATGTTCTCTTTTTTGCCGCGGCCCCTGGACAGCGCATGCACAGAGATCATCAAGGCATGCAGCGCCGAAGGGCTCGAGGATGACGATGATGAGGCAGACGAGAAGCAGGCCGGGGGGATGTCCACAGATGCCCACTGATGCCCACTGATGTCCACTGATGTCCACTCATGTTCACGGATGCTCACCTCCATGGGGAGATAACTGTGGGGAGAAGCTGAGAGTCCTGACTGTATGAAAGTGTACTCCACGCATCGCAAAAGCAGGCAAGTGTACACTGGCTTGCGCTTCAGTAAACTACGTGTAGGCTAGTCGTCCATCATTCACACACCAGCCGAGATGCTCGTGCAGGAAAACTCCTTCACAGTCCCACCTTGGCAGGACGGACAGGACCATGTGTTCTCCTTCTATGACGAGCTGTCACCAGAAGAGCAGCGGCAGTTGGACGACCAGTTTGATCGAATCAATGCCGAGGAGTGCAAGCCCATAAGCCCAGCTCAAATCTTGAAACGTTAACCGTTAAGAAATGACGAGGATCAAGGGCAGCGTCGGCAGCGTACCGAACTTTGTGAGTAGATTTGAGCGCACAAATCCGTGTGCAACACGAGGAGTTCGAGAGAGCTTGGAGGCACGGCGCAGATGAGACCAGTCTTGCCGAGCAGGGCATCCAGACCGTGCCCCCGTCCCTGATGAACTGGGCATCTGGACTCAGCTTTGACATGGGCAGATGAATATAGGTGTCGGAATAATTACTAAGAGTATTCCCTTATGGTCCCTATGTAATTGTATTATAATTTCTAGAGTAACCCCCAGCCCCTACATTATTTGCGCAGGCATTTGCGCAGGTTTCCACATGGCGTGTGTTCCCGGGATGCACAGTGTCAAGCGCAGTGGGAAATAAGGATCGCAAGAAACCGCCTGAGCTAAAAGAAGGCGCCGCTCGGATGGAAGTGGGCTACATCTTTAGATCTGTTGGTGTCATAACACTGTTGACACCGTCACAATTCGTGGGAGAGCTTCGCAAGTTCTTACTGATTGTTCGTCTCCAGTGCGACCCTGCACCAAGCATTCATGAGCCAAATCACATGAGCTACTTGGTGAGTCTTTCCCAGATGTGGCGGGCGGGGGTGGGGGTGGGGGGGATGCATTGTGTGCTGGGTTGATACAGCTGACAGCTGAAGACTTCTGGGCATGAATAGACTCTTTGTTTTGTTGGGATGTGCCCCTTTGTACTGGCTAGCAGTCCTTACTAGGGATTATAGTACCCCCTATTATAGTATCACAATCCCTAGTAAGGACTGTTAGTGTAAGGTTGTTTGGGAAATTTCTGAAGGGTTCCTCCTTGGGGTGGAGGTGTTGGTGCTGCCAACATGGCAGGCGCCAGAAGTTCACAGATGACTATCCACGGGTCATGACAGCAAGAACTGCACACGAGTCCCCAACTCAAGCACAACAAAAGTGCCCGCATTGTCGCGCAGCACGCACTTGAGAAGGCTCTGACGCTTTTTGCTCGTTTGCAGTTCGGCTGCTATGGGTCTCAGGTGCACAATGTGGACACAGGAGTGCAGGAAGAGCAAGCACAAAGACAAGCACAAATTGGCACAAGGCCTGACTATGATCGATCCACAGCCCACCAGCCCAGGCCAATATCACCAAGCTCGCAGACGTCAGCGAGCGGAAATGGACTGCCTGGCAAACCCTTGGTCTCGAGATGTATTCTCGCGTCGCTCGGCTCGGGGGCGCTTTGCTGCGCAGTGGTTGGTTGAGTCTTGCCATGCCTTGCCCCAGTGCTCCGTATGAGTTCCTGTGAGGACAGGGTGGCCATAGTGATCATGTCCGGTGGGAAAGACTCCCACATTGGTGGACGGGTGCCGAAGGGTGCTTTGGATGTGGGTCTGTTGTCTCACAAGTCCATCTTCCAGCTTTACTTTGAGAGGATCAGAAGGCTGCAGCACCTGGTTCAGCGGAAGTTCCCTCAGAAAAAGGTAAACATTCCCGTGTACATAATGTGCAATGGCGACAACAAAGAAACCATCGAAGACTTCTTTCGCGAAAATTTCCGCGACGGCAAGTTCTTCGGCATCAGAGAGCAGGATGTCCTTTTCTTCACCCAGGGCGACTATCCAATCTGTGACAAGCGCTGGAAATACCTTCTGGAAGAGAAGCACAGGATTGCGTTGAGCCCAAATGGCAACGGTGGTATCTTCAAAGCCTTGGTAGAGGAGGGCATGGTTTCTGATATGAAAAGCAGGGGTGTGACGAGCATCTACGTACCTGGACTGCAGGAAGTGCATTATTTCGGACTCGCGTGTTATATATATATATATAGATATAGATATACAGATACATATATCTACAGGCCTTGCGGCACGGGCCGGCCTGGCCGTCTGAAAGCTGAAACTCGGGTTTGGGTTTAGGGGTTTAGGGGGCGCAGGGAGTCGGGACGTAATCAAGAAGACAGGGAAAAAGACAAAAAAATAAGAAGAAGAGAAAGAAGAAGAAGAAAATAAGAAGAAAAAGAAGAAGAGGAAGAAAAGAAAGAAGAAAAAAAGAAAAAGAAGAAGAGAAAGAAGAAGAAACAGAAGACGAAGAAAAAGAAAGAAGAATACACAGAAGAAGCAGAAAAGAAAAACAGAAGAATAACAAGAAGAAAGGGTACAGGAAGAACAAGAAGAAGAGAAATAAGAAGAATAAGAAGAAAACAAAGAAGAAGAAACAGAAGAATAATAAGAAGAACATGAAGAATCATGAAAAGAAGAAGGAGAAAAGAAAGAAGAAAAGGAAGAACAAGAAAAGAAAGAAGAAGAAGCAGAATAATACTAAAAGAAAGAAGAAGAACAAGAAGCAGAATAAAAGAAAAGAAAGAAGAATAACAAGAAAGGGAGATTAAGAAAAAGAAGAAGAAGAACAAGAGAAAGAATAAGGACAAAAAGAAGGAAAAGAGGAAGAAGACAAGGAATAAAAACAAAAAGAATAAGAAAAAAACAAACAGGAGGCAGAAGAGAAGAAAGAACAGCCGAAACCCTACGTATAATCCTCTGCGTGCGCGCGCACGGGCGCAACAGCATCATTGGCATCAATGGCTTGGGGGTGGGGGCCGAAAGTCGCGAAACACGCCCAAAACACGACGAAACCAAGGTTTTCTCGAGAAAAGCACGCTTTCTCCGAGGTTTGGCGCTGCGTGCATACACGGCAGCCTTAACGAGGAGTTTTTGAACAGTTTTTCGCGCAACACACAACAAACACGGTATTTACCACGTTTCCGGCCCCTCGGACCCCCCCCCCCCAAGCGAGCATCCTGAGCATCAGCGAGGCCCTCATGAGCATCAGCGAGGCTCCGGAGCCAGGACCCGACGGCCCTGGAGGAATGAAGGGCTCATGATGCGCACCCGTGGGTGCGTCTCGCGGGCGTCGGCTGACGCCCGCGAGGCCTTGGGTGTCAATGATGCTCACCGTGGAGGCGCGGCAGTGCCCCGAAAGGAGGTGTGTGTCGAAACACACGAAAAACGCGGTATTTACGGTGTTTTCTGGCTTTATTGAGGTGCCCGGGCCCTCCTGTGGCCCCGGGGGCGGGTCGCTGATGCTCATGATGCTCGCCCCTGTGGGCGGGGGGTACCCCCCAAAACTTGAGGTACAAGGTCTTTTTTCGCATGTTCGCCCAAGGTCAAAAAGCAGGGTCGATGATGCGCGCCGGGTCACGCATCATGAGCCCTCCAGGGCGTTTGGTGGCCCTCCAGAAACGCAAAAAAACATGGTATTCACGATGTTTTCGGCACTTCCACGCATTCGCGTTTGGGACCCCGCTCGGAGCCCTCCCGGAGCTCCCCCCCGGAGCCTCATGCAAGGAGACATGCCATTTTCAGGGCGGGTCGGCGGCAGTGGCGGCGCCCGCATAACGGCAAGCCTTTAGGCTAGCCGTGCTCCGCACTGGCCCACGACGGCCAGGCCGGATTTAATGGCTACCGCCAGGGCCGCCGACCCCTCAACTTGATCCTCCTCGCACGTCGTGGCCAGCATGGACCTGGGTTAAAAGAAATAACATCTCGGGTTGGAGCCTACGTCTCGGGAACTCAATGTCAAGGCACTCAGTCAGTGATTCCTACTTTCCTCAAACTCCGAACATTCGGGTTTATGGTTTTGGGTTTTGGTCTCGGTCTCGGGCTCCCGCGGATGCCTCGGGCGAGCTGAGGCCCCGGGCGAACTCGTAGCACTCAATTTTTAAAACACATGGCACGTGGCACATGACATCCAAGGCCCTCGGACTCGGGCCCTGAATGAGCATGAGCCTTTTTGTGATGCTGTGACAAACAGTGCACTTGGGCACTATCTGAGCACAGCATCGGTTTGGAGCTGTGACGAACACGCCCAACACTCGGGCATGTTCGAGCACAGCTCCCCCACTTCGGACTCGGCCAGCGAAATCGCCGTTGTCGAAAGCTCAGGCTGTTTGCTGGGGTTTCGGGCTTACTCGGGCTTAAACTTAATATCGGGCTTAGAGTCTCGGGCTTAAGGGTCCGGGTTTAGGGTACAGGGTGTAGGCTTATTAGGGGTTGGGGGTTGAAGTCTTGGTCTCGGGCCCACCCACCCCCACTACACCCTACAACAAACACACAGAGGCCCCGGCACGGTTGCTTCAACGACGATGGTGTGGTTCGGCAGAACATGGACGAAAGGAAGGGTGGTTAGGGTACCAAAACTCGGACTCGGCCGGGCGCTTGGTTAAGTGAGACTCGGGCTTTCCGGCTACCTCAAACTCAAACCTGGTTAAGTGGGACTCGGGCTTTGGTGATGTTGCACATGGCTACTGGTCCTGAGACTCAAACCTCGGGCCTAAACAAGGCAGACACAAATAGCATTATATATATATATATATAAATATCTTATTATCTAATCATAGTAATACTATATATTATACACAACTAACTGGAGCAAAAAAGCTTAGAACCTGCCAAGAATCTGCTTAAATTTTAACAAAAATGTAAAGAAACAAAGTAATGAAAGTTAAAAAACTAATGAAAATTCATTAACAATCAATTGATGAAATTAAATTAATTAAATTTACTGAAAATTAATCAATAATCAAAATGAATCAAAATATATCAAAATTAGTTCCAAATAGTTAAAATTAATCAAAACTAGTGAAAATTCATTCAAATTACTTAATGAATTACACTGAATTAAAATTAAGTAATGAATTAAAATTAGGTAATTTACATTAATTTACAATCAATTAAAAGTGATTAAAATTAGAGTCCGGGGGACTGTGGGCGTGCACTTTTTTGTGTTTTTTTTTACTCTCTCGTACTTGATAACTATCGTTCAATCTTCAGGTGGTGATCTCTCTCATCTTAATTATGAAATTGCCTTGTCATAATTTGTGCGAGAACATGCTATGTATGAAGTGCTACTACGCTTCATGCCAGGCCTTGATCACATGGAAACAGCTTTTCAGATCAAGTGAGTGTCCCAGTGTTTTGGGCTATAGCAAGATATCCAGGTGAGTCTATACCCGGCTTAGTTCGTGAACTAGGAGGACAAGACGGAGAACTCACTTTCGATGAGGCTGTTGGTCAAGTAGCAGGTCAAAAACTCAAAGGACCAGAGACACGACCCATCAAGTGCGATCGTCGGAACGGTGTCGGTCCCCTCCCAACGGCCTACCCTTGCTTCAACTTTTCTTAGTATAGTCAGAACAAGGAATCCTAAGCTCTCATATTTGAGCACCGGGAAATGAAGGACAGCTATTGGGACAATTGGGACACCCGCCTCACAGGCTGCTACTCCATGTTTTGAATCTTGACAGGACAATGATGGCTTTACAGTAGTTTGTATGTGTTAGTTTATCTTGGCAACTTGTTCTTTCGAAGGGCAAAGAATGTTGCTTTATTAGATAAACTGTAGTTTCGCCAGGCAAAGTGTTAATCAAATACCATACGGAAAGTCCACTGAAGTGCTTTGTTTTTACGCATGAATGAAATAGTCAATGTATATTATACAAAGCATTTGCCCTATGCGAGTTTAACTAATGCAGCACTTAGTATATAGCTGAATATTGACTAAATGAATTCAACTTAAAAAGGCTGTTTTTTGCACAACTAAAGCACGCGCTAGACACCTTGAGTTTCATAATAATGAAACCAATGCTACTGAAGTACTAGTTAAAGACGACTGATGCGCGATGCCTGAAAAGAGACAGGCTTTAAAATGCACAATTCTCATAGTAAAGTAGTTGTTGCCTCACAAAGGTCATAGCACAAGAAAATTCACAAACGCAAAAAACCGAAATGCAAGCTTCTCAGGAGAACGTCTGGTGAAGTTTGGATTTGAGGGTTTTGAAGTCTCTCTAGATAAATAAAGCAACTGTTTAAGCAAATAACTCTAGGCAACAAACCTGTTTCCAGGCAAATATTGCTTCTACTAGGCAAAATATTGCTCAAATATTGCTCAACCATGCAGTACTCATTTCATGCTGATTCTACCAATCTAGCAGTCAGTGAATATACCAATCTAGCAGTCAGTGAATATTCAATTATTGGGTGAGTGCAAGATTTATTGAATATACACAGAATATGACATAATGCTCAGTAAATGGTACTTGACAACAGAAAACTAACTCAATTATGCACTACTGAAATACCATTTACATACTATTTGCTTAGACAAGTGCAATTTACATAGAAAAGCCTTGAAAAGCACAAATTCCTAAGAACCGTACCATCCACCCAGTAAAGGCTATAGTACTGAGCATGGGAATGCGGGGTTTGGGGCAGAACCAATGCTCAAACGCTCTTTACATGCTACTTGAATATGAAACTAAATCCTTCATGTACCCATTAAATACAGTACTCTTTAAATATACGATGCCTAGAAAAGTACAATTTATATAGAAAAGCGTAGAAAAAAGCACAATTTTCTAAGAGGGAAGGGGGGCTCAGGCAGGAAAGGCAGTACGGAAAAGCACAAAAAAGCCACAAACGCACAAAAACACACAAAAAGCTAAAATTAGGAAAAAGAACATAAAAGCCAAACAAATATATTTCAGGATTCTCCACAATATTCTCACGAAAAAACAACAATATTTCAGGACTCTCCACCAAATCTGTACGGAAAGACAAAAAAAACCAAAAAAACAAAAAAAAACCCAAAAAACCAAAAAAACCAAAAGAACCAAAAAAACCAATTTTCAGGGACTCTTTGAAATTAGGCCATCTGCTGGAAGAGTCGTGAAATATTGTTTTTTTTTGTTTTTGTGGTTCTTTTGGTTTTTTTGGTCTTTTTGGTTTTCCGTACGGATTTTCCGTACGGTTTTGGTGGAGAGTCCTGAAATATTGTTCTTTTTTAGTTTTTTTAGTTATCCGTGGGACTGGAGAGTCTAGAAATATTGTTGTTACTAGGGTTTTTTTAGTTCTTCAACAGCGACAAAAGGCAGAGAAAGTGCGCGCCCACAGTCCCCCGTTTTGTAAAATTAATTGAGATTGATTAAAACTAATTAAAATTGATAAAAATTAATTATAGAATTAATTAACATTAACTGATTAAAATTGATTGAATTTGGTTAAAATTGATGAAAATTGATGAAATTGATTAAAATTTCTTAAACTTGATTCAAAAACTACTTAAAACTAAATATTGAAATACATTAAAATGAATTCAAACTAATTCAAGTTAATTGAAATTAATTCAAATTAATTCAAACGAATTCAGTTCAATTCCAAAGAGTTTCAATTAAGTGAAGTAATTCACACTAATTTCAAAAGTAATTCAAATTAAATTCAAATAATCAAATGACTTAGACTAAGTCAAATTAAATTCAACGTAATTCAAATTAAGTCAAAATGAATTTAAATTAATTGAAATTAAAAATCAAGAATAATAATTAGTTTAATTAATTAAAATTAGTGAAAATAATTCAAATTGATTAAAATTTAATTGAAATTAATTAAAATTAATTAATTTGACGTAATTAAAATTAATGTAAAATTAAATATATGAATTAAAATAAAATTAATTAGAATAACCTAAGATATCTAAAATTATTAAAATTTAATGATAAAATAATCAAAATTATTTAGAAAATTATTTAAAATTAATTAAAAAATGGTTAAAACTAATTAAAAATTTGATATTAAAATTAATTAGAATTAGTTTTTGAAAGTTTTCGTTTAAAAAACTAATTAATTAAAATTATTTGAAATTAATTGAAACTAAAAACACAAAGTAATGAAAATTTCTTAAAAATAATAAAAGTAGCGTAAAAAATTAACCTAAAATAATTAACATGAATTAAATTGCTTAAAGTTACTTAAAATTATCTAGAATTAAAGCAACATGTAATTAACATTAATAACATAATTAACATTAATTAACATTGAGTTAAAATAACTAAATGAATTAAAACATTTTACAAGTTTTAAAGACTAAAAAATAAACATAATTAAAAAACATTGAAAATCAATTAAAAAGGTAATTCAAGTAAATTAATCAAAATAAATAAAAAAATAAATTAAAAATTAAAATAATTAAAATTAATTAAAAGTAAGTTAAAATTAAACAAAATTAAAGGAAAATGAAATAAATTAAAATCACAAGTTAGATGATTTCAATGTAATTAAACGGTTGTAGAAATTTAATTAAAATTAAAATGAATTCAAATTAATTAAGATTAATTAAACTTAAGGAAAATTAATTAGCTAAAAGAAAAAAAAGAAATACTTTAAGTGAATCAAAATTAGTTAAAATTTATAAACTTAATCAAAATTAATGAAAATTAATAAAAATTAATAAAAATTTAATGGAAATTGAAATTAATCAAAATTATTTAAAATCAATTAAGATAAATTAAAATCAATTAAAACCAATCAAAATTATTTGAAATTAATTAAAATTACTTAAAATTAATTAAAATTAATTAAAATTAATTAAAATTAATTAAAGTTACTTAAAATTTATCAAATTTGTAAAAATTAATTGAAATTACTTCAAATTAATTAAATAAAAAAACTTATAAAATGACATGAAGACGAGTAAGTGAAAGTGTTCATGATGTCTGGTGCGTCGGTGAACGTGGTATGTGCATGGTGTGTGGCGCGTGGCGCATAATCCGTGGTGTGTGTGTGTGTGAGATGTGTGATGTGTGCATGGTGGTTTGCGACGCGCGTACTGCGTGGTGCGTGGTGCGTATGGTGTGGTGCGGTGCATCCTGCGTAAAATAAAAACCCTGCACAAAGATGTGGGGGAAGTAATTAAACTGAATTAAAAAGAATGTCATTCATTGTCATTCATTGTCATTCATTGTCATTCATTGTCATTCATTGTCATTCATTGTCATTCATTGTCATTCATTGTCATTCATTGTCATTCATTGTCATTCATTGCCTGTGGTGTGGGCGTGGTTGGGGGGGTTCTGGGGTTTAAGGTCTCTGTGGTGCGGGTGTGGTTGGGAGGTTAGGGGTAAGGGTTAGGTGGAGGGGGAGGGGGGCATACTATTCAGGGGGGGGGGGGGGGGGGGGGGATATACCATGCAGGGGGGGGGGATACCATGGGGGGGGGAGGGGGCCACGGAGCCCGGGACCACATATATGCGCCGACCCAGCGGGAGCGGGGCGGCGTCAGCCGCCGCTGCCCTTGCTTCGCCGCCCCTTGCCCTGAACCGATAAAGAAATATATTAATAAATATAGATAAATAAATATGTATATATATCTATATGTATTTGCCGAAAGGGTGCTCTGGAAGTGCCGACTGACGCGCCAGCGTTCTCTGTTGCATTGCAGGTCTGCAGCATCGACAACATCCTAGCCAAGGTCGGTGACCCGATCTTCATCGGCTTCTGTGACACCTGCAAGGCAAGGGAATGGCCCCAAACAGAACTGGACAGGTAATGGGCCGAACGGGTAATGGCTCTGCGCAGGGAAAGATGTAGGGAGGCGAAGTTTGAGAATTGAGAGGCAGATGCTGGCCTCAAGACCATGGAGAAGGTGCTCCCAGAGGTGCGCAAGCATGCGAAAGCACCTGTGGGATTCTGCAGGGGTTTCGCCGACTTGAGGGAAGGATGCCAAAGGCGTTGAGTGTGGTATGGTTCCATTATGTTCCATTGAGCCAGGAGCAGTATGGCATCTTCTGCTCCCAAATCTACCGGGACGTCTTTGAAGACGTGGACGGGGATGGCAAACTCGACTCAACTTCCAAGACCAAGGCATCCGTTCTGGAGTTTTTCGAGATTCCGGAGGACAAGCGCTGGAGTGGCGGGTAGGTTGCACAGAGAGGGGTGTCCCTAAACCCTAAATCCTAAACCCAAAACCCTAAAAAGCACGATTCTTGAGAGGACTTGAAGAAGCGGCGAAAGCAGGCGTGGAAAGGGAGGGAGAGAAACAGATGGTGATACTTTCGGGCTCCGTGCTTCCTGTCACAAGAACTTCACCCATGTGCTGCCAAACCTGATCCAGGCAGGCTCCGGTGGAATGCCACTGGAACTGAGTGCTGGAAACTTGTCTCAGTACTTCTTCAAGATCGACTTTGTCAAAAAGGCGTCGGCTAGAAAGCCAAGCATACAGACATAAGTTGGCTGTCGCCTCTAAATGCCCCGGAGTTTCCAGTTCGAGGGGTGATGCTTCGGATGTCTTTCAGAGGTGGCTCAGCTGCCCAAAGATGCGTGGCCAAAGAAATGGCACGTCATCCCGAAGGCGGGCCCATGTGCGTCGAGCGCTGTCCACACATGTGCCGCACCGTGTGGCGCTGCCAGGCCATGCCCTACGTGGATGTAAAGCTCGGCCACAAGGTGGAGCCTGTTACTTTGCCATAGTTGGGAAACATTTTACATGTTTAAGGGTACTCATGCCCAATAAGGAATATAAATTGAAGATGTTCATGCCATCATTGCTATCCCAGCCATGAGTCAGGTTAAGCACGACCGGAATGCCAGGCGGCTTGAGATGTTCATCTTCGATGCCTTCCAGCTGTGCAAGAGTGTAGTTGCCCTGGAGGCCGGGGCAGCATCGGGCAATATACGGGTCGGGATAACTACTAACAGTTTTCCCTTCGGGCTCCTTTGTACATGTACTACGTATAATATCCCCCCCAAAACCCTATGTATTATTCAGGCCCCTATGTTAGTCCCACCCAAATGCTTCCAAGTTTCAAGGTTCCGCGGGCGGAGTATGCAGTGGTCAAGAACATCTCGGGGCCCAACTCTCCGCAGACGGCAGTGCAGGCACTTGGCCAGCTTCACCAACGCTGGATCATCCGCGCTGGCGGCGAGTTCGTGGACTCCAAGGTGGCCGGGGAAACTGAAGACCTGAAGTGCGAGATCTCACCTCTGGCATCCTATGATGGGGAGGACTTGGAGGGCCAGTTTCTGAAGCCCATCGCGCTCCCCTTCTATCTGCCGTCCCAGAAGGAGATCACGGACTTCTCGGCTGCCACTGCACCGCTTGCTAGGAGGCCCTCGACTCACTACTTGGACTGGCAGTCAGACATCGTCCGTCACGAGCTGGAAGTGGAGCTGCACGCGCAGCTGGGAAATGTATTGGAACTCATGGAACACCCAGACAAGTACCAATACGCGGGAGAGCGCGCAGCCGACAAGGAGAAGCTTCCCGACACGCCTCGCGACACAGGGCCAAAGAGGCCTGGTGCAGCAGCTGCAGCAGCTGCTGCAGCAGCAGCAGAGGCTGCTGAAGATGCTGACGTACGACAAGGCTACAAGGAGAGGGACACAAATGACCCGTCAGACCCATTGACCGCCCTTGAGGGCCCACCTACTGACACGCACATCGACCCCCAAAAAACGATTGCCAGTGAGAAGCGCCAGAAATACTGGGGTCGCGACACCGCCCCGACGAGTGCACGAGCTCCACCTTCGGCGCGAGCTCCACCTTCGGCGCGAGCTCCGCCCTCGGCGCGTGGGGGCCGCGGCGAGGCTTCTCCGCGCGAGCGCGGGAGTGCTCGCGGCAGCGCTCGTGGGGGTGGCAGTGCTCGGGGTAGGGCATCCCCCGGAGAGTGACCAGGATCAGCTGGGCAGTAGGCGTGACACCTGTACATAATGCTCTGCTTCAATCGGGATGAGCCAAGACGGCTTCTCCCGGCGGCTGAACTGAGAACGTCAGGAGCGCGAAGTCAGAGGAGAAGTCAGAGGAGTTATTGCCAGTGTGCGACCAAGTAACAAATACTCTGCACGTATGTATATATTAGTATATATGTCAGATGCGCTGGGGCGGGGCCTTTTTGTTTTTAATGTGCGCAATAGTCTTGAAGGACAAGATTTGACGGCTCAACGAATAAGGACATGCTGATACGAAGTAAGTAAGTCAGTACGTAAGTAACTAAGTAGCTAAGTAAGATACGAAGTAAGCAAGTAAGTAAGGAAGCAAGCCTTGGGACACCAAGGCTTCGGCTTCGCCCACTTCAGCGGCTACGGGGACTTTCTGCTGCTGCCCAAGGGGTGTGCTTATGATAAGGGAATCCTACTATCTAAGGGTCTATTCTGGGGGCCCCCTATTTTCGTAAACCTCCATACTACGGTTAGTCAGAGGATGTCATAGGCAAAGCCGCGGAAGTTGGATGAAGTTGCTGCCATACTTTGGTGCTGTTAGCATTTGCAAGCCCTTTTTCTTCAGGCTGCGGCCAAGCGCCTGTCTTCCTTCTCTAATCCTGAGGCGTGCCCGTGGCCAGCTCTCTGACTCGGAGGTGCTGCCACTTGAAGTCTCCTTTTGCTCTTCTTCTTGCCGTCACGGAACGATCACACGCCCGTCGCTGCTGTTTCCCAGGAGACACCACAGGCCACCCCTTTGGCAACGCCTGGTCGAGGGGCGGGGTGCCTTATTTTCACGGTCCACGGTGCAGAGAGATGGCTGTGGTGAATTGGGGCGTAGTGAAGTGAAGAAGAGCAAGGGCTAGCGGGCACAAAGCACTCTTGGTTAGACAGTTCTGCTTACAGTATGATGTTTTTCCTTTGGCTTCATACAGTTGTGCGCTACACTAAGAAGGAAAACCAAAAATCACGAGCAACCGTTTGATGCAACTCGTAGTGTAGATTAGTGTAGATGCTGAAAGGCTGAGCGGAAGTCCGAAAAGTTTACTTGCGAGCACTAGCCATTGTATGACAACTAGACCTTTTCTCGCTTGCCATGGCCACATAGAGTTTGCATGATGAGGCTATGGACGGCAGCGGCCGTTTCCACAAAGCACCCAGGGTGCCCAGCCTTAACTGAGACTGGGCTTTCTGGCAGCTCCCTGCTTACAGTATCTGCTGGCAGGCGTAGGAGGTTTGTGCGCATCCACCTGTGAGGTACTGGTGGTGCGTGAAATTGTACGGATCCTAGTCGACCCTTTCGCGGAACAAACGCTCCATCGTGCAGTGTAGCCTGAAGATGCCTTAAACCCTTGATAGTCATGCACGTGCTGCAGATGGCCTCTGTCTTGAAAGGCAAAAGGTGGTGGTAAGTGACATTTTCTTGTCGCTGCTTTCGTGAAGGCCCCCGGCGGCCTCCTGGCTGCTTGGAACCGCACGCACCCGGGTTGCGAGGTACCGCTGGGGGAAATTCGGAAATTTGGGCACGAAAAAACAGTCGCACTGCAATTGCGGATTGAAGCGCTGCTAGCTTGAAAAGAGTCAGCCCCAGCTGCTCCCAAGAGCAGGTCGTTGCGTTTGACCGTGTGTACGCTGTGAATGGCAAGAGTCGGGTGGAGGACGCAGCGGTTTGGTTGCAAGTTCTGTGATGCACATCTAATGTCATTTCCTTCGTGCTACCGCGTTGACTCGTGCTCTCGTAGTTCCAAGGCCTATGGCTAGAGCAAGTTCACCAGTCTTTCTCGGACATACGTGCCGGCAAGAGTTGCATTGATGCCAGGAGATGCAGCAGGAGCTACGCAAAAGCGCGATGATAGTTCTGAAGTCTCAGCCCCACATTGGCTGCGCGATGCTTCGTGACACGAACATGAGTAGCGGAACGGTCGCTGCATCCATAAGTCCGGGGCACGGCAGATGGCGCACCATCAAGCAGCAACTACACTACCGCCAAGGATCGTTCGCTACCCACAGATGTTTGCAGTAGAGCCAGGACCTTATTCAGCGTTGAGCTCTGAACCCCTGCATGGTTCCTTCTTTGGGGGGAATCTTTCGGTAGTCAGGTCATCAGACAAAACCAGTAGATGGGAATGGCTGGAGCAGCATCGGAACTTCAGCTGAACCTGTCTCATTGCGTGCTTCCATCCCCTAAAGGCGTGAGGAACTCAGCGCTGGCAATCGCAGAAACCGGTGCCTAGCAGCTAGGAACGAGCATTCCGACAGGGCCCCCGTCCTGTGGTAACTGAAGTTAGTCACCAGCCAGTCACATCCCTTTCGGTTTGAGTTGGTGCCACAACGCTGAAACATAGGAGAACATTGCAGCCACCACTTCAGGTAGCCGACAAAGCTTGCGAGAATCAGGGCCTTCGCTAATTTCTCTGTGATTTGAGGTTGCGTGCAGACTCGCACGGACCTGTGCCTATTGGAGTTCGTGTGGAAAGGCCACAAGCTAGCACAGCCATTGTAGTTGCAATGTCGTGACTGCATGCAGCCGATATGTCCACGGGAGGTTGACATGGCTCCTCCACTTAGCCAGTTGCTTTGCAGGCCGCCAACCGACTTCGCACCCGAGCTGAAGGTCACTGAGGCGCATTGTCTACAACAGTCATCTCAGATGCTGACGCGACGTGTAATCTGCTAGAGCTGCTGGATCAACAGCACCAAGCACCCCAGGTGTCCAGCGACGGTGCCTTGGAACAGTTCAACCTGGCCCAAATCAGGCCGCACAGCGATGCGTGCCACCGCAGCGTGCATGTGCCTGATACTGCTCCAAACTGAAGCTTAAACCCTAAACCCTAAAACAAAACCCTAAACCCTAAACCCTGAAAAAGACATCTTTCAGCAGCAGCTATCCTTGGAGGATGGGCCGCTTCCATTTGGTGGTGTTGCCGGGCATGCCGCGCCGCCAGCGAGTGCTGAGGGACTGAGGGAGGTGACAGGCAGGCCCTAAGATTCGTTTAAGGCTGCCCTTAAGGCTTGTAATTGTCTAGACTGTATCACTCTTGTATCTAGCTTGAGCATCGGCCTTCTGCGCAATTTCCTGCTCGCCTTTCACATTCTCTCAAGCCCCGACCAATTCACCTTGCTGCAAGGTTCATTCGGAAAGCCAACCAGACACAAGGCCCGCTAAGCTTGGCCACGGTTACGGACAAGCTGGCCTAGCCCTGTGTCTTTCGAAAACCGATTGCAGTAGGCGGTAGGCTCGCACGCGCCAGAAGTGCTGAGCCAGGTGATCCCGACGGTATGGAAAAGATCGTCGCAGGAACTACGCCGGTTACGCTCCATGCCCAGTCAACCTCCCTCAATAGCTCAAGTCAGGCTGCGGATTGCAAACGCTCTTGACCGGCTTTTCCGCACTGTCACTTCACGACGGGGCCTTGAATCTTCGAGCAGCCCGCCCCCCCCCCCAGGCTCTTCATCCGGCGCGGCGACCAGATGATCAGCAGGGAGGTCCCACGCATGAGAAGCATGAGGCCGGTGCCACCCCTTGGCCCCCTTGGCGCGAAAAGAAAAAAAGGCAGAAACGTAACTGAAACGTAGCAAACAGTAGGGAAGAATCCCCAAGGCAAAGCCAGACCATGTTTGCAAGCCCGGTTGCATCGACATCCAACCACTTGGATTGATTGTTGCAAGTTGCCCAAGTTCGAGAGTTTCGAGTTTCTTCTGCGTTTGTAGTTGCCGGCATGCTGCGTTGCCATTTGTAGACTTTGATACCGTTGCAGACTTCGACATGCTGCAATCTACAGCGGTGGAACACCTCGGAATCTACTCGCAGCATCTGGACCTGGGGACAACCTCGAAGATGCCTACTGCGCGGGCTGGATCGTTTATCTCTTCGGCCGACGCGTAAACCTCGAGCAGAAATGCTGTACATGAGGGAAGTTCGAGCAGCTGAACAAACTTCAACCCAAGTGTGTCGCCTTGCACAAACAGCCCATTCTACTCCAGCATTTGTAGAACCATACCAGTTTCAGACCACACGCAGCCCCCACGTCAAATCAATCTTAAGTCGTCTCGGACCCTCCAAAACTCTTAACAACCTTGTTGCGACCTTTTCAAGATCTTCGCTAAAAGTCGGTCAAACCGCCTCAACAGCTTTGGCTGCCAGCCTGATGGAACTTTGTGTGGCTCATGTGTGGCTGCAGATTGTCTGCAGCTGCAGGTCCTCGGCAACTCCCGTCGTTTTTAGGGTTTAGGGTTTAGGGTTTAGAGTTGAGGCCCAAGAACAGACATTGCTTGCATCAAAGTGCTTCACCCAGATTGTAGGCGTGCACGCGATGCACCGGATGCGCAGAACGCCAATAATGTCCAAGGGGTGAGGCTGCTGCGTTACTGCCGGCCCAAGTATCCCTCACCCTTTTAGTCCCCATGCTTGTGCACGGAAAGAAATGATGACAAACGGAGTGTAGAATACAAACCCTACAGTAGACCCCAATAGGATAAAAAAGGGGGAGTGTTCTCGCTCAGCTGGTGAACGCCCAGTTCGACGGTGGGTGGGGAAAAGAACGATTTCTTCATCGGGAAAGCCACCATGTTGCCCTTCACGTGACCTCAAACACTGGAGAGGACGCAAGATAACTTGTGGAGATGAACATTCGGGCTTAATAGAGACAAACTTGTTTGCTCAGTTGGCACTGGAGAGGGCCAAGCAGATTTTGGACCTTTTGCGAAACTTGTGGTGACTGCCTTTGTCTCTTTGTGTGATGGGGTTGATGGCAAACCTCCTGCGATGTCCACAGTCTGCGATTTATTCTGGCAATATTCTTACGCTTTCTTTGAGTGAGTGCGGCTTGTTTGAAACGCGGTACTGTAGTATCCCATCCCACTTCGTAGGTGTTCAAAGTACAGCAGCCGAGATTGGTTGCCGGGCTCAGCCTGCCTAAGACACGCAGGGCGTCTACGGATGCTGCGAATCAGAGTCAAAAAGCCAACCTCCTGCTACTTCAACTGCTGTGTTTCAACCATTGCCTACTGGAGTGTTGACTGCAGTATGGCTAGCCTGCTTGGCGGGTGGCAAAAAGTAGAGAAGGACAGCATTTAGGAGAGCCTGGCAAGTGACAAGACTCCGAAGGCAAGCAGCAGTCTACTCTGGTTCGAGAAGGCACTGAAAGACCTTCTTTAAGCAGGCAAGTAGCAGGCAGAAAGAGGAAGTGTGCCGTAGAACACAATGGTGACACAGGTGATGATGGACCCTCGAGAAGGGCAGTCCAAACCCATCATCAATGATTTCTAGGGGACGTGGACAATTGGCACGTTGCACATTGCATTCAGCAGCAGGAAATTAAGTTATAAGTTATAAGTGCATCGGGGCTTAATTAGTACAAGAAACGAGCGCACCACCGGGAATGAAGTGCGCAAAGCAGCTCTGCGCCAGGTAATATTGTCAACGCCCACATCAAGGCACGAAGTGGCCTTGCTGTGATTCCGCTTCGCATCCAACAGGGGAGTAGGAGGTGGTGCGCTTTGCATCGCAGCTTGCTTATTTTGCGCCGCTCCGCTGAGATTCTCTTTGGCACACCAGCTGACCTGTGAATTCAGGTGTTCTCACCATGCAGATTCAATATCGATGTCGCCGAAGGCTGCAGCTGTGCCTTGCAAGTTGAAGCCAAGCCTCGCAAGTGTGTGGACAGGCTTCTTGTTGGTTGCGTGCTTTTGCACCTGCTGCGGATAAAAGAGACTCCTCCCGGCTTGGCGAAATGCGATGTTTGTCTTGACAGTCTGTGTTTGTCTGCCTTCTGCTGCTGCAGGCGACTAATCTGAAGATTCGCGTTTCACCCTGGCTGCTTTGGAAACTCAAAGCTCGCGGCGCAGCGAGTCTACAAGCCATCAGTGACATCAGTGCTGCAGTCAGTTCGATCTGAAGACGATGACTCGCGGATAGTTTTTGATTACTTGCGCAAAACGCACGCACTTCGGCATCTCCCTGCATATGTAGGCGAAGACAGCAAGCAAAAACAACCATCTACTCCCTCGAAGGTTTCTTTTCCCATTTTTGTCTTTACGAGGTTAATGTCTTTGTTGAGGTTCAGGTTGAAGGGCACCATTTAACACGACTCGGCTACTTGGCGGGGGAAGCTCGAAGAGAATCTGCGTCGTCTTAATTGCCCGCGTAAAACTGACTTGTGGCACGGGAGATGCACGTTCACGACCTCTTGTCTCGCTGTATCACTATGAGGCTTCGTAGCTCGAATTGCTAGCTCTCCGTTTTGCCGAAAGTTCGTTGGTTTCAGCATGCTGCTTCTATGGCAAGGAGAGCTGAATTGACGACATGGGTTGGAAATCTGAACCGTTGGTGTTGCGCCAAGGAAAAAGCCTGACAGAGTCACATGCGGTGAAGGTTACACAGGGTAGGTTGTGCATTGGATCAGAGGCCTGGATGCAAAAGGTTGTGAGTTGGCTGAGGTTTCGTATGCTGCAAAGCCTGCACAGTCAAGGTTGCAGGGCCATTCGGGAGATGCCGCGGCATTGTCAGTGCAAATGTGCCAGTTCTTGTTTTGGCAATCGGAGCCCATGTCTCAATGCAAATGCCAAGCTTTGCGTAGCCATGCGGCCAGTGAAATACAAGAGACGTGGATGTCATGCGCTCACCGCTTAAATCGGTGTGCATGCGACGGCCATGGAGTTCTTTCTTCCGGACGTGCGGCAAGACGCGGTCAAGCTTCGGCGCACATACTTGCAGCTGGCACTCCGCTACCACCCGGACAAGGCAGACATTATGCGGAGTGCCTTTCAAGACAAGATTCTGTCGTCAAAGAATTGCACAACGCAGGGTGGCGCAGTTAGCAGAACCCTTGCCCATTGTTGTATACGAACTGCTGCCACCGCGTCATCAACTATCACAATATTCTTAATGCGTCCTTCCCCGGTTGTACCATGAACCCAGCAAGGCCCACATTCTACATATGTTCACTTTTGACAAGTTGTGCTTGAATCCCGAATGTCGTCATTGGGTTTGGCTTTGCCTGGGGTTGTGCTTGAATAGGTTAGTGTCAGTTGCAGGGTTGCCGTGGTTGTCTGTTGAAGGATTCAGGAGTTGTTTTGCGTTTCTGGTTTGCCAATCCTTCCTGTCAAAGGTTCATTCAAAGCACAGCCGCCCCACGCAATCGGGGCAGCAATGATCATAATGAGGCTCTTGTCTGGACCGGGTGGCTGGTCGGTTTATAAATGTCACGTCCCTTAGGCAACCGAGTTCAAGCACGTGGTCCCCAAGTCAAATCAAGAGCATAACGAACGCACCCAGGACAATGCCGAAGTGTATACGTAAGCACGTGGAGGACGCCTGCACTGGAGGTTTTTGACTTATGTTAACCCTTGACGCCTTAGCTGTTAAAAGAGGCTGATGTTAGACTCCAGTTCAACTCATGACCCTAAACCCGAAACCCTAAACCTTCGGTGCCCGACATGGCCCCTAGTGGCAGGTCAACGTGAGCCGCTCACCGCAAGGCAAGTCCTAAATCCGGAAAACAGAGGAATCATCACAAACGGGGTCTTTCCCAAAAAAGGGGTTGGGGCGTTGGGTGCAGGTTTAGGGTTTAGGGTTTAGGGTTTAGGGTTTAGGGTTTAGGGTTTAGGGTTTCGGGGGGTGATACCCCAAATCGGTAGAATCCCCCCCAAAAAGGGTACCCCGATTTTCGGAAACCCCCAAATGAGAGCTCGAGCTGGCAGCTGTTTCCTGAAGCAGTGGCTAGACTTGGAGGTTCAGGGTCCTTAGCAACCCAATTGCAACTGTACTTACATATCCGCTTATAACCCTATTAGGGTGCTTAAGGGGCTTATAAGTGGGTGAGAAGTGCAGTTAGATTTTTTTTACAACAGAAATCTGAACCTCCAAGTACCCTTTCAGGCTCTGCGGAGTACCGTGAAGCGACAGAGCTCTTCCAAGCCATCCAGGCCAGAATTGCAGACCAAGATGTGCGACGATGCGAGTTTGATCGCCTGTGCAGACGAAGGTCCAGTCTCAGTTGGTAGCACGCGAGTCTAGGACGAGCCTGCCAGAGGTTGCTTACGAGGAGCTTTCTGCTCGCTTGGACGGGCGAGGGCGGAGAGGACGGGACGGGCAAAAGACAGTGCAAACGATGGCAAAATTTTAAAAACTAGACAAAAGGCAGGGATCATGTTGCGCTGTGGCAGGTTTGCCTGGGGGCCCTGGCCCGAGGGTGCGCAGCGCCTTTGCGGCGGCCTGCGAACTGGGCGACGTTGCGGCGGGCAGTGGGGTCAGTTGGACTTTGTCTTGAAGCACGTTCGCCATTTTCCAGTTCTGCGTGCCTAATGTGAGTTTCTTCTTATGTGGGACAAGCAGAAATCGTTTTCACTTCTTCACTTCTTCTCGTTGGAGGTCATGCGGCGCCTCCTCCGTCTCCGCCCAGCCCTGGCGGAGCAGACAGATGAGTTGGGCGTGTCTCCACTGATGTTTGCGGCCTCAGGCGCGTTGCCACGATTTGCCACGCATCGCTTGATGATGACGCGAGGGTGGGGGAGCTACTGCTGTAGCTGCAGTTTCGGTTTTGTTTGGCTGAGTTTGTCCCACTTGCCCGCGTGGTTGCCTGGAATAGCTGCGAGTAGGACGTTGTTGCTTTGCCTCAGTTAAGTGGATGGCAGAAGAGCGAGAAGGGTGACAGGAAAGACAAAAAGGCAGCCCGCGTGGGGCAAGCGGGGGAGAACAACTTGCCTTGGGCACGAAAATCTCCCTCACAGCCACTCTCGAAGATAGTGCAACGAGGCTTGTCCCTGAAGATCATGACAAAGAGTGGCGGTTTTTAGGTTGGAAGGTTTAGGATTTAGCATTCTTGGTAGGGTATGGATCGTGAGGCGCCCTCAGAGGGACACGCGAGAACGACACAGAGCATGCATCTCGCTGTGCGCAGTTTGGCGAGGCGGATCCCTGGCAGCCTGCGAGGTGCTGCTGGAGGCGAAGGCAGATGCAGAGTCCTAAACCCTAAACCCTAAACCCTAAACCCTAAACCCTAAACCCTAAACCCTAAACCCTAAACCCTAAACCCTAAACCCTAAACCCTAAACCCTAAACCCTAAACCCTAAACCCTAAACCCTAAACCCTAAACCTTGAGATCGCGCTGAAGGGAGTGAATTGGCAAGCTTCTTTCGGGAGTCGAAGTGTTTCACTTGCGAGGGGATGTTTTGAACCCCCCCCCCCCAGGCTGCCTTGGAGACACGCAATCCGCTGGGCTGGACGGCCCTGACTTGGGCTGCACTCCGAGCCCGCACGGAGGTGGCGGATACTTTGGAGTGAAATTTCCTATGAGGTGTGGAAACACCTCCCCAAGCCGTAAGCTGCATGTCAAAGCCCCCATTACTCCACAGCTGATGGATGGTTTCCGCAGTGCTGGGATGTGCTTTGGAGGCTTCATCTTTCTTGCTGCAACGTGGGGCGGCGGTGCAGGACAACGACCTGATCGCGCGACCCACAGCAGCAACGCAAAGTCAGTTGTGAGTGCAGGCGTGGTGGCAAGTATGGGAAAGCCTTTCAGTAAACTCTCCGTCCACGATGTGGCGCCATTGAAGTCCTTTGTCCAGCGGAAAGTAGGGTCAACCATGCTCTTTGGCAATCCCTTTCATCCTGTTCCCTTTCTTGGTGCTTTGGTGCCTTTCACCTGGGTCATTTGGAGCGGTGCTCGCACCTGTGAATCTAAGAGTTGCCATGTTGTGGAATTTGCCCTAAGGGCCTAGGGGGGGGGAAGGTGTACAGACGAAGCACGTCGCTTGTTTGCATCGCATCCCGTGTCTTGGTGAGGTGCTGGCCTTTACTGGCAACCATGAAACCTTGTCGATCCTTCTGAAGGCACCTTTGAGCCCTTCTTGTCAGGTTGACGGATAGGGCCATGTCATACTCGTGTAACAGAACTGCTGGGGGTGCTGATGACTGCTCAAGCACAGATGTCGCAGACAGGCCTGCAGTGAAGAGAAAGTGCTCGCGGTGCGCGATCAGAAGGAGATGCTCGGATGCTGTACATTTGGGGGTTGACGATAATCCCTGATTGAAACACAAAAACCAAACAGTAGGATCCCCTTGCAATAAGGACCCGAATAAGGTACCCCTAATATCGTAATCCCTTCGATGCCTCGACAGGTGCGGCCCTGTTGAGTTGGGTTGGGTCATAGGCATGCCGCGGTCGGTCTTCCACTTGTCCAACTGCAGCAAGCATTAATAGGGCAGAGCACCCATAGAACAGCAGGGGGGGGGGTGGGGATTTGTTCGGTGGCTGATCTACCCAGGGGCCGTCTGGCGACGTGTGTCGGAAGTTTCAGTCTTCCTGCCAGCTAAGGAAAGGACTCCTCCACTTTGCCTTGACAGGCAAAATCGGAGGGGGACAGGAGCCGATGCTTAAGGGGGCGATGCGGGAATGCCGCCTCGAAGCTGAGTTTTGAGTTGTTTTAAACCGCTCTGCAGGTTTGGCCTACATGAAGCAAACGGCAGAGTCACATCAGCGCTGCGTGGCCTTGGCCATCGAGGCTCGCTGAATGGCTGAATGGCCTTGTCCAAGAGCTTGTACACTCAGACCGGACCGCAGCACTGGTCGTTCTGGAGCTGTCCATCCTTATGCTGTGCAATCACACTGAGCCTGGATCATGCCACAGGCACGATGTGATCCGGCCGCTGAAGACCGCAGAGCCTGCCAGTGCCGAGGAGGCCAGGCTCACAGTCTGCCTGGTGCACCCATGTGCAGCACGTGACTCTGCAGGATTCCAAGACAGATGGCCGTTGGCAATTGAGAGTCAGAGAGGCGTCAAGATACCTAAGCACTCTTCAAGCACGACCATTTCCCTAAGCCACCAAGCAGGGAAGAGCAAGCCAATCAGCCACCCCTCAGCAGTTTCAGGCATCTCCGGGCTGCGGGATAGCCGCGCCAGACATTGCGTGCCTAAAATTCTTTCCCCGCCGTTGCAGCATTCCTAAGGCGGCATGGAGGACGCGGTGCCGGTTCTCTGCCATTTCGTGCAGTGTATGGCGGATGCTTGGGCTAGTTAGGCAGAACTGCACGAGCTTGCCTCGATCAGGTCCTGCGACACGTAAGTTTGGAAACGCACGAACTGCCGGGGTAGCTAGTGAAAGACAACATGGAAGAGACGACGCTGCATCCTCATGCGGTGACCTGCGCAGACGTGCTCGCATCTCAGACCAGAGCGGCCTGAGGAAGACTGGGCAAGCGCTGACCTGGACCAGTCCTCCGTGCACGTGGCCATGGTCCAGAGGTGCCCTGGTCTGCAAACAGACTTGCCCAGCCAGACTTGGAGCGTCCGTCGCCGTGGCATTCCTTCGTGGACTTCTAGAGTCTACCGTAGACTGATGATGGACTGCGTGACTGCCTGTGATCAAACTTGCAGAGTTGCAGAGGAAGGAACTGCTCTAAACACCGAGCATTTTCGGCTCATGTAGCGTGAGCCCAAGGATCCAGCTGCGCCAATCCCCCAGTCGCCCCAGTCGCCGAAAGCATGGCAATGGTTGCAACCATGGCATCCCTTGAACAGAATGTAGAGAAGGTGGAGAAGGTGAACTGCGAGACCGAGCCCAAGCCATCCAAGCCACAAGTCGATCTTAGTGGAAACCACTTCGTGGTTCACAATACCTTCTTGGAGCTGCAGGATTCCCCTTCATTGAAGGAGTGGTGTGGTTCTATGCGTCGTGTCAAGTCTTGCCCGGACCTTCACGGCCTTCACCCAGCTGCTGAGAGCGAGCAGTCCCCGCCCCCGCCGGTGCCTCCCACGCCAGAGGTGAGCCCGTGCGCCAAACGACGGTATTCCCTGAGGAGCTCGCCGACTTCGCAGGCAGCGGAAGTCCCAGGTCCTGCTGGAGACGAGTTGCAGCCAAATGCTTCTCGAACTCGTCTTTCCAGCCAGGCCTCACCCTACCGGCCCCCACCGAATCCATGCACTCACAGCTCGACATACTATGCGGTGCCAGCGGTCCAACGTGCCGTGCCCAGGCCCCAGGTCTTGCCGCACCCGACTCAGTCGGCGCCCAAGACCACGGTGCCAGTGCCCCCGGTGATTCTGGGATCCGCTGCGCTCCCCAGCATCGGGTCAGGAGGTCATGCGACAGGGGAGTGCAAGCCGTGCGTGTTCTTTCACAAGAAGGGATGTGCAACAGGCAGGACGTGCCTTTTCTGCCACCTGTGCCAGCCCGGGGAGAGGCAGCGAAGGAAGCACGAGAAGAGCCTTACTTGCAGGGAGGGGAGGTTTGGGAGGGGCCCAAGGCCCAAAAGAAACGTCGTGCAGTCAAGCTTGGGCATCTAAGCCAAGGAGAGGCACGCAAGCAGGCATGCAAGCAGGCATGCAAGCAGCACGCTGAGCGGGGAACTTGCGCGCAGCCGGAGCTGGGAGGTCAACTTACTTTGAGTAGAAGTTCTCAGCCTTAGCTTTCATTCCTTACAATTGACATCGGGGCTTCTAATTTCTTGTAGGTCTGCGAACCAGCCTCCTAGCATTATTGCGCAGCGGCACTGGCAGAGCAGGCGGCGGCTAGACGGACTCGAAATCGCGAGGACTCTAGGCCAGCCCTGCTGCGCAGAACAGATTTCGGATGCCACGATGCGCTATCGATAGCCATAGTTATCCATCAGACATCGACATCAACATGCAACCATTCCATCGAGATAGAGATGTTTTAGATACCAGCCAGACTTGATTCAACAAACCGGTGGCCAACTTGGAAACACCGGGACGCAGGCATCCAGATCCTTGATCGCTTCATTTTAAGAAGACTGTGAGGTCTTCAATTGTTGCGTTGAATTCGTCATGTTCATGCAGTGGCCCCAACTCCTGTGGAGTTGCCAAAGGCTTTTGTCAGACCCGTCCCTGGCGGCGATTTTAACCTCATGCGAAGGTGCTGGTGATGCCGGCAAAGCCCTGAAGCCCTTGGGGGCAAATCCACCTTTGACCCTTCGCGTCACAGCAAGAACATCGGACACAATGAGGCTCGTGTCGTGAAGAAGCACGAGGTACAACCGAGGCGTTTTGCACAAGCACAGAATAGCAATCATGAAGAAAGAAAAGACGTCCCTCCCCCGCCCTCCTCCTGGCCCCCCAACCCCACAACCCCCTCCCCCACCCCCCCCCACCCCACGTTCCCAATCCCGCCGCCCCCCCCCCACCCCCCCCCCCCCCCCCCCCCCCCCCCCCCCCCCCCCCCCCCCACGCCCCACCCCCCCCCCCCCCACCCCCACCACCCCCCCCACCCCCCCCCCCAAGCCCCCGCCACCCCACGCCTCACCCTCGGCGCCCCCCGGCCCCGCCCCCCCCGCCCCCGCCCCCCGCCCCGCCCCCGCCCCCCCCACCCGCCCCCCCGCCCCCGCCCCCCCCCCCGCCACCCCACCCCTTCTTTTTCTTTTTTTTCTTTTTCTTTTTTTTCTCCCGATCTCATAGCACAGCGCACCGTACGGACACGTGCGGTTCAGCGGAACGAAACTTTGAAGCAGCACTTCCTTGTCAACGGTGTCCGATGTTAGTGCTGCTGCCGAGCAGGGTGTCGATTGCTGACTTTCGCAAGTCATGCTTCTATGGAGAAGGCGGCATCCTCACCAAAGCGGTGTTTCGCCTCCATTTGCTTTCAGCGCAAACAGCATGTAGCCGCCAATGCTGACCTGATGTTCGCCTGTTAGACCAGAGCAGTCCAACAAGGAATCCGATGAAGGGTCAGCTCAGCAGGGTGTGGTCCAATCTTGGAGGGTGCTGAACTCCTGAGGATTCAGCACCCCGATCTCCGTGCGAGTGTGACTAGGGTCCATGGTTTTTTCCATGACGAGCCGCGCCTCTCTGTCATCAGTCTGAAAGTTCAAAGTCCTGCTCTGGGAGATGGATGGTTATGCGGGGAGGCGTTGCTAGAGCCTGCTATAGCTGCACCCGCACAGAATAGCAGCAAGCGACATGATTGATGTTTTGCTGGTAAAATGTTTTTGCCGTGCCCCGCTGCTATTATAAGACGGGGGTGGGGCAGGGTTCTCCACATGAATCCACGCAGGTTGCTCCAACTTCATGCCGATCCTCGTGCTGTGGGCCCACCAGGTGGCGGCCTGAACGATGCTCTTGAATCGTGAGCAAGTCGTGGAGATACGTTCGGAAGGCTCGACACCTACAGAATCCCGCAGTCATGTTGCCGTAGCTCGTTCTCGTGTCAGACTTAGGGTCGGAGCATCGTGTGGTTAGAGACAAGGGGAGGTGGAAGGAGGGAGAAGGAGGGAGAATGGGAGCGGCCTTTGTGAGAGCGGCCTTTGTGAGACACGGGCGCGGCTGGCGCGCGGGGGGGGTGGGGGGTGGGGGAAGATTTTCCTGCCCTCAGTCGCCTCAAGGGGTCCAGGCCCCGACCCCCCGCCAAGAAGAAGAAGAAGAATCAGAAGAAGAGGAGGAGGAAGAGGAAGAGGAAGGGGAAGGGGGAAGGGGAGGGGAAGGGGAAGGGGAAGAGGAAGGGGAAGGGGAAGGGGGAAGAGGAAGAGGAAGAGGAAAAGGAAGAGTTGCTTCCGCTGTTCTTTGTTGCCCTAGATGCCAATGACAAGATTCGCAAGCACGATTTTCCAGAAAACTTGGACTCGATGCAGCACTTCGCATCTGCAAGCGCCGCGGCGAGCCGATGCGAGCAGATGCGAGCCACGTTCACTTGCTCCGTTTCGCCAGGTAGTGCGATTGACGTCGCCCGCAGGAACGGCTTGGCCCAGATCCACAAGGCCTTCGCAGGGTAAATGTATGTAAATGTGCTCTCGTTTGTTCTCGTCCTGCTCTTGTCCTGCTTGCAACGCTGCTGAACGGAAAGATGGAGTCTGGGCTTGTCCAAGCACGTTGAGGCACTTCTAGGTGACAGTGCCGGCAGTGCCCAACCTCCAGCTCGCAGGCCGGCGAGAAGGTTGAAAAGGTGCAAGGGTTGGCAGTGGGAAGTTCAGCATTGAGCAATAGACCCGCCACTTGACTCTGAAGCAGGCTGCATGTGTCGAGCTGGCGCAGATGGTGATTGGGCTGCAGCTAAGCTGGTTGAGGCCATGTTGAGGCGTGATTATTTCAGAGGTTGTGGAGTCCTTCTGCTTGCATGGCACAAAGTGGTGGTGGTGTTGGTGGTGTTGCTCAAGTAGGTCATGTCTGGAACTTTAGGTGTTGGTGCTGCGGCTCCTGAGACGAAAAGGACGTGCACCGCATCCTCGGAAGGTGACCCATAGCATATGGCCTGCGTGCTTTGAATGCCCAAGAAGCGCAGATGGCCTTGCTGCAGCACTCCTAAGGCGGCATGGAGGACGCGGTGCCGGTGCTGTGTATGGCGGATGCTTGGGCTAAGTAGGCAGAACTGCACGAGCTTGCCTCGATCAGGTCCTGCGACACGTAAGCTGGAAGCGCGCAAACTGCGGGGTCGTTTGCCATTGCGATGATACCAGTAGCTAGGGAAAGGCATCCTTATGCGGTGACCTGCGCAGACGTGCTCGCATCTCAGACCGTCTCAGAGCCTGAGGAAGACTGGGCAGGCGCTGACCTGGACCAGTCCGCCGTGCGCGTGGCCATGGTCTGGAGGTGCCCTGGGTCCTGCAAAGAAATTTGCCCAGCCAGACTCAGAGCGTCCGTCGCCGTGGCATGTCTTCGTGGACTTCTAGACTCTAGACTCATGATTGACTGCGCGACTGCCTGCGATCAAACTTGCAGAATGACCTGCGCGAAACACCGAGCATTTTCGGCTCATGTAACGTGAGCCCAAGGATCCAGCTGCGCCAATCCCCCAGTCGCCCCAGTCGCCGAAAGCATGGCAATTTTTGCAACAATGGCATCCCTAGAACAGGAGGTAGAGAAGGTGGAGAAGGTGGACTGCGAGACCGAGCCCAAACCATCCAAGCCACAAGTCGATCTTAGTGGAAACCACTTCGTGGTTCACAATACCTTCTTGGAGCTGCAGGATTCCCCTTCATTGAAGGAGTGGTGTGGTTCTATGCGTCGTGTCAAGTCTTGCCCGGACCTTCACGGCCTTCACCCAGCCGCTGAGAGCGAGCAGTCCCCGCCCCCGCCGGTGCCTCCCACACCAGAGGTGAGCCCGTGCGCCAAACGACGGTATTCCCTGAGGAGCTCGCCGACTTCGCAGGCAGCGGAAGTCCCAGGTCGTGCTGGAGACGAGTTGCAGCCAAATGCTTCTCGAACTCGTCTTTCCAGCCAGGCCTCACCCTACCGGCCCCCACCGAATCCATGCGCTCACAGCACGACATACTATGCGGTGCCAGCGGTCCAACGTGCCGTTGTTCAGCACCAGGTCTTGCCGCGTTCGACTCAGTCGGCGCCCAAGACCACGGTGCCTGTGCCCCCGGTGATTCTGGGATCCGCTGCGCTCCCCAGCATCGGGTCAGGAGGTCATGCGACAGGGGAGTGCAAGCCGTGCGTGTTCTTTCACAAGAAGGGATGTGCAACAGGCAGGACGTGCCTTTTCTGCCACCTGTGCCAGCCTGGGGAGAGGCAGCGAAGGAAGCACGAGAAGAGCCTTACTTGCAGGGAGGGGAGGTTTGGGAGGGGCCCAATGTCCAAAAGAAACGTCGTGCAGTCAAGCTTGGGCATCTAAGCCAAGGAGAGGCACGCAAGCAGGCATGCAAGCAGCACGCTGAGCGGGGAACTTGCGCGCAGCCGGAGCTGGGAGGTCAACTTACTTTGAGTAGAAGTTCTCAGCCTTAGCTTTCATTCCTTACAATTGACATCGGGGCTTCTAATTTCTTGTAGGTCTGCGAACCGGCCTCCTAGCATTATTGCGCAGCGGCACTGGCAGAGCAGGCGGCGGCTAGACGGACTCGAAATCGCGAGGACTCTAGGCCAGCCCTGCTGCGCAGAACAGATTTCGGATGCCACGATGCGCTATCGATAGCCATAGTTATCCATCAGACATCGACATCAACATGCAACCATTCCATCGAGATAGAGATGTTTCAGATACCAGCCAGACTTGATTCAACAAACCGGTGGCCAACTTGGAAACACCGGGACGCAGGCATCCCGATCCTTGATCGCTTCATTTTAAGAAGACTGTGAGGTCTTCAATTGTTTCGTTGAATTCGTCATGTTCATGCAGTGGTCCCAACTCCTGTGGAGTTGCCAAAGGCTTTTGTCAGACCCGTCCCTGGCGGCGATTTTAACCTCATGCGAAGGTGCTGGTGACGCCGGCACAGTGAAGCCCTGAAGCTCTTGGGAGCAAATCCGCCTTTGACCCTTCGCGTCACAGCAAGAACATCGGACACAATGACGCTCGTGTCGTTAAGAAGCACAACCGAGGTGTTTTGCTCAAACACAGAATCGTCGAACGGCCGTTTCTCAGCATGGAGAAAAGAAAGACCCCAACAGGGATTTCAAGCAATACACTTCCAAACACTTTTGCCTGGATCGCCAGCGCAAGGAGCAGGATCAGCAAATCCTAAGCACAGCGCACCCTACGGGGACACGTGCGGTTCAGCGGAACGAAACTTTGAAGCAGCACTTCCTTGTCAAGGGTGTCCGACGTTGGTGCTGCTGCCGAGCAGGGTGTCGATTGCTGACTTTCGCAAGTCATGCTTCTATGGGAGAAGGCAGCACCCTGAACAAAGCGGTGTTTCGCCCCCATTTGCTTTCAGCGCTGACAGCATGTAGCCGCCCATGCTGACCTGATGTTCGCATGTTAGGTCAGAGCAGTCCAACAAGGGTGTGGTCCAATCTTGGAGGGGTGCTGAACTCCTGAGGATTCAGCACCCCCATCTCCGTGCGAGTGTCGCTATTTCGAGACTACAGGTCCATGGCTGTTTTTTTCCATGACGAGCCGCGCCTCTCTGTCATCAGTCTGAAACTTCTGTCATCAGTCTGAAAGTTCAAAGTCCAGCTCTGGGAGATGGATGGTTGTGCGAGGAGGCGTTGCTAGAGCCTGCTATAGCCGCACCCGCACAGAATAGCAGCAAGCGACATGATTGATGTTAGTCTTGCTGGTAAAATGTTTCTGCCGTGCCCCGCTGCTATAAGACGGGGGTGGGACAGGGACACCTCGGGAGCGTTTTGTAGCGGTTCTCATGGTTCTCCACATTTTATCCATGCAGGTCGCTCCAACTTCATGCCGATCCGCGTGCTGTGGGCCCGCCAGGTGGGGGCCTGAACGTGCTAGGGCTGCTAGGATGTAGATACCAGAGCTCTTGAATCGCGAGCAAGTCGTGGAGATACTTTCGGAAGGCTCGACACCCACAGAATCCCGCTGTCATGTTGCCGTAGCTCGTTCGTGTGTCGAGTGAGCATTGTAATAGCACACACTCGCTCTGAGGCACGAGCACGGCAAGAGCAGTACGGCATGCCAGGGTGAGCATTGCACAAAAATGATGTTGCCAATGTCAGGACTTAGGGGTCGGAGCAAGGTATCTCGCACAAACATTGAGGATAAGAGGGGGGCCCTCGTTTGAGCACTTCCTGGAAGGGTCGTCGCGATGGCCGGCATTGGGTTGCACTTTCTGTTCTTTCGTTGCGAGAAGAGCCCGTCGCCGCCGAGATTTTCGTGCAAACGCAACTCCATCTGCATCAGAATGTATCATCGCCCAAACCGCATTCTTGCTCGCCACCACCAAAGTTGCAAGCAAACCGAGGCATCGGTTCCGGCATACTATGTCGAGCTGACACTTCATCATGGGATAAACATCAGCCAGTCGGACTCGCAGCAGGTCATCCGAGTGATAAGCCCTTAAGAACCCGCATTTCAGACAAAACCAAACCCTGAAATCGTCCGGCTCTGGTGCAGATCGAAGCTTTACGCGTCCTCGGCTACCGGCACACACTCACCGGCCCAGACTGAACCCCGACCGGGAGGACGCGACTACATGGTGAACTGCTTCATTCATCTAATCTCCACATCGCTGCTGGGGCCAAACCATCTGCTGAATCCACCGGCGCTTGTGGGTGTCACATGTGAATAGCTTTGATCCGGTAGCTCGTCGTTCATGCACATAGCTCTGGACATTGACATGTCGGTCCGTCTCTTGGTCGCCGGTCTCGCTGCCATGTGCGCAAATTCACTGAAACTCGGCATCCTTGCCTGACTGGTCCGCTTGACTCTGCGGCCGACTCTGTGTGATTTGGTGGTCGTCTGGAAGTTAGGCAGTTGTGCACAGGCGGTTTTGTTGCCTTAGATGCCAAGCCGGTTTCTTGGACGAGGTTTGCAACACGACTCGCAGAACAGTTGGATAGGAATCGATGCCGCGCTTTCACTTTTGCAGGAAGTGTGAGTGACGTCGCCCGCAAGAACGGCCTGCGCTAGACCTTCAAGGCCTTCACAAGGTAAATGTGCTCGTTTGCGCCCGTCCTGCTTGCAACACTAAACGGAAAGATGGAGTCTGAGCTTGCGCAATTTAAGTCGCACCCAAGCGGTCCAAGCACATTGAGAGGCACTTCTAGGTGACAGTGCCGGCAGTGCCCAACCTCCAGCTCGCAGGCCGGCGCAAAGGTTGAAACGGTGCAAGGGTTGGCAGTGGCAAGTTCAGCGTTCGGCAATTGCAGATGATTGCGGCAGCTAGGCTGGTTGAGGCATGTTGAGGCATGTGAGGCGTGGAGTCTTTCCGGTGCATGGGCCGCAGCAGCTTAGACATGTCTCCGCTGCTCTCCTGGTTGCCATGTCATTTGGTGGGAACTGCGTCCCGCTTCGTTCACAGGCGTTGGTGCCGCGGCTTCTGAGTGGCAAAGGCCGTGCGCAGCCATTCTTTGCAAGGCGGACCCATAGCATAAAGCCCGCGTTCTCTGAATACGCTACCGTCGTACCCAAGAATTTGCAGATGGCCCCGTGCTGCTTTCTGGCGTGGCTGGCTGTGAGCAGTTTGGGCTCGGGCGCGCTGCCAGTCGGTCGGCGACTGAATCGAAGAGTGCTGTTTCGTTTGGTCCCAGTGTCGGGGTTGAATGGTGTGCTTTTGGATGTGTTTGCATCCCTGTGTGGCATCGACGGAACAGGAGAGAACCATTATATTTCTTAGATTGGACGAACTCGTTGGACAGTTGCCCTACCTGTCTTGTGCGAGTGTGAGCATAAACTATTGGTTTTCCGGCCAGAACATCATAGCCCGGATGCAAAAAAGGGCTTTACGTTCCAGGTTTTGCGGCTTCTTTGCGGCACTGCTAGTGTATTGGCATCAGTACATGACTCGTTTGCGAGTTTATTTGCGCTTCCGTCCTGATCATATACCTTTTGAAGGTTTGAAAGCATGCTAGGCCCCTTGCGCTGCACCAGCTTGTATGTGGTGTCGCATTCTGCCGCAATTGGCTTAAAGTCCGGGATGTGTGTTCCAGCTCAAGCAGGCGGCCACCATGTGCAACCTCTGTTGACTTCGCTGGTCGGGGCGATCGCATGTAAGCGTTCTGTGTCCCAGAGTGCGTTTGGATAGTGCTGGAATTTGCTGGAGATCGTGCAAGTTGCCTGTGAGGCCTCGACGATGGCGGGCGGTTATTGCTGCATCGATTTTGACACTTTGCAAGCGAAGGCACGCCATCGAAAGAGATCCAGCTGCATGTGGTGACATGACGCAGGATGTCACAGGTGTCAGGGTCCTGCATCGGCTGCATTGATCTTCCAGTGGTGACTCAGCAGCTGCGTTGAGGATGTCGGCCTCAGGTTGAAGGAAGGCTAAATAGAGCTTAGTCCGAGCCCTGGAGCTTTGACAGTTGATGCTCTAAGAGGAATACTGACGTTACATTGAAAAGGGAGGAGTTGGCCCTAAGTGGGCAGAGCGTAGCAGCGCTTGCGAACTCCTAATGCCGGTGCTGTGGAGCTCATGACCATCAACGGCCCCAGAAGCATCACACTTTAGATTAGGAGAAGGTGCAGATCAGAGGTTATCTGCGTCATGTGAACCTTCATCGGCCTAGGGAAAAGTGTAGTGCATCATTGGGCCCCATGCTGTGAGGGATTTAGGAGGCAAGTACTTGGTCCATGTGTGTCCATGCAAGATCTGGAGACGGCTCGCGTGGTTCTCAGCCCAGCGTATCAGCATGGCCAGGAGAAGGAGAAGGGCATCAGGTACAAGAGTGCCTTGGCCTTGCAGCCCCAAAGTTGTTCGTGCGCGTGGGAGGTTAAGCCTGCCTTGCACCCGGTTGGCTGTTAGTCAGATTCTCCGGTTCGCCACTAGTTCGCATTTTGGCAACCAGGCGCCGAGCACAGACCATCTTAGTGGCACGTAGGCATAGGTGATGATCGGCACGTCTGTAAGGCCTGGTGGCGACGCTTGTAGTAAATATATCCGAAGACCCTCAATTCACAATTCAGTGGCGCAACGTCCGAAGGCTTCTCAGAGCAAGTGGTGAAGTCTGTGGAGCAGGCCACCGTTGGCTTGTGCTTGTGACCTGAAGGGAGGCAGACCAACGAGTTAAGTTTTGCACGCCGGAGGGATCTTTAGATGTTTGATAGTTTTTTGGAGTTAGGCCTGGAGGAGGCCTTTGTATAATATATAAGAGTGTATATATGTATAGATGTATATATGTATAGATGTATATATGTATATATGTATAGATGTATATATGTATAGATGTATATATGTATAGATGTATATATGTATCTATGTATATATGTATCTACGTATATATGTATAGATGTATAGATGTATAGATGTATAGATGTATAGATGTATAGATGTATAGATGTATAGATGTATAGATGTATAGATTTAAAGATGTAAAGATGTATAGATGTATAGATGTATAGATGTATAGATGTATAGATGTATAGATGTATAGATGTATGGATGTATATAGGTATATATGTATATATGTTTATATGCATATATGTATATATGTATATATGTATATATGTATATATGTATATATGTATATATGTATATATGTATATATGTATATATGTATATGTATATACGTATATACGTATATATGTATATATGTATATATGTATAGATGTATATATGTATTTTTTCTATATATGTATATGTATATACATATGTATAGATATGTATGTATGTATGCATGCATGTGTTCTGCATTGTCTGGACAATTGCCTCGGCAGTTTCATTCGTGACAGCCGGATCTGGCATGCAGAGCGACTCGTTGTAGAAGTCGGCAGGCTGACCAAAACTTAAGAAGACGTAAGTGCGTAGCAGCACCGCCGGACGGCAGGAAGCCCTGAAGAAGAAGCATGCGTCGGAGCATCTTGGCAGCAGCACTGCAGTGACTAAAGCGGTTTCCGTGTACACACGTTGGGATGTTCCCCCTTATACAAACAGTCCGTAACAGGGATTGCCATAGGGGGTACTATTCTGCCCATTAAGCCAGGACGGCTAGTATAAGGGGGAACATCCCAATTTGCATGCTGCTGCTCCCCGGCGCCCATGTTTGGAGGCAAGAGCGCAGCCGCCTTCACTGGGAATCTTGGTTTCAAGTGCTGAGGCAGCCGAAGTGTTTTTCAAAAGCTCAAACGCGCAGAACGTGATGAGACTCAGTGCTCAAGCCGCTGTGAAGCCGGCGATGTCCCCCAAGCAAGCGAATGAGCAGGTTGTTCCAACATTCAAGCGTATGTTTTCCAAAGGAAAAGGAGGAGCAGAGGGCCAAGGTCCGCTACACCATGAACTTACCTCAGTGTGAGGGCCGCGACCTTAGGTTTCTTGACACTGCATGGCTCAGGGACGGTGATTGCATGAGAGATGCTGTGTGGCGGCGTTGTCTGGGGCAGGTGGCCTATACTGGCAGCCGAATATTCACTACATTCCTGCTGCTTGGTCGCAACGGTATCCGGGCACCACTGTGCAATGTGTGTGCCACAAGCGGCCAGCCCAGAGATTTTCGTGAAGTCGATTCGTTGCGGATTGTTGAAGGCCTCCATCAAGTTTGGGGACAATGGCGAGGTGATCGTGACAGGTGGACCACCAGAAAATGCGAAGGCGCGGGGCTTGATTTGTCTGGGATTTAGTGCTCGTGCACTCTCAAGTAGCAGCAAGTATCATGTAGACATGCAGCCAAAGAATGCTGACTCAACGACGCAACAGCATCTTGACAAATCCGGCCACCCCTAGAGCCACGGCAGGGACTAAAGCCTTGACCGCAGCGGTTTCCCCGAGTTTCTCCTGCACCTTCTGTGCACAGGTGAACAAGGTCCAGGGCTGATGCCAGCGTGGCAGGGACCAAGTGAGCGCAGCAAGGTTGCACCTTACGTGCGGCAAAAGACATGCCAGCACATGCAACGATCACGGCCCGGCCCCCCAACTGCCACGTGGCTCATTGCACCTTCCTTTCAATACTGCCCCGCCGGCCTGGTTGCTTTCGAAGCCTTGTGAATGTTGAAAGTTGGGGGGAGCCGCCTCATCACCCGGCCACTCTTCCAGTACACAATAGAGACCTGCTTCAGCAGAGTCTGGTCCAAACCCAAGTTGGCGAGATCGGGCAAACTCTCACACTGGTGATAGTTAGTTGGTGGATTGTCGTCTGCCCGCTCCCACACTTCGCGGGGATCAACGGAACAGATGTCGAGGCCAGTAGCCAAAGTCGCATGTAAATAGGACTGACAGGCTGTGATGCAGGGGCGAAAGGAGACCTGCCAGCCGCAATTTTCTTGTGGGTAAGCTGAGCCTGCGGCTGATTCGCGAAGTGTTGGATGACTTTCTTGGTCAGCAATTGACTGTTGACCGTGCCTGGAACCTCAGCAACACTCCAGCTCAAACATCACTTGCGTGCGTTGAAGTGTCCATTCTCGCGCCCCCACAGCCATGGCTGCAACCCTGGACGACACGGTGCTCGCACAATGCATTCTCCGTGAACTCACGCACTTGAAGCCTGGTTCTATTTTGGTCACCTCAGCCACCACCAAGCACAAACCTCCCCCTTACCCCCTATGTCTACCTTTTAACCTTGTTAAGCTTGTTTCCAGGCTCCCTCCTTAACAGTCACACAGCGTGCGTGAGGAAAGTCAAAGGCTGCGCCATGCGGGACTCTACGTGTTCCTCAGACACTGAGACCCTTCACGGCAAGAGTTTTGATCTTGCCATTTGTGGCCAAGTTTGATTGTGCACGAATGCGGCCACGTTTGGCGCCTGCCCAGCCGCAAGATTCAAGCCAAGGACACCTTCCCCTGCTTCGTCACAGAGCCTGTCCTCCATCCGATCCTCCTCGCCAACAGGGCTCATGCAGTGCCTTGGTGGGCTAGTAGAGTTAGCCGGTGACCATGGCACGCTGGCTTGTGCTCGGCGTGCCGTCGCCTCTTCCGACTTCAGGATCCATGCCTTGACATCGGGCATGAAGTCCTTTGTCAGCTATGTGGGCTAGTGGCAGAGACATTGCAGCTACATGCTTGAGTGTTTGGCAGGTTCAGTCCTTCCATTGCTCCTCCTCCGGGACTTGCTCCTCCTCCTCCGGGACTGCCGTTGCCGCCCCTGGGCCATTTGCATGTCATGTCCGAGCTCTCCGTAGCCTTTGCTTAGGGCCTATTAGGGCCTATAGGGGGTCTGGGTGGCATGCCTCCACGCCAGGCTTCCGCTAGCCAGTCTTGTGCCTCCTCCACGGCAGCCTCTGTCTCGGACGGTGTCCATCGAGATGCCAGCGGAAGCCTCCAAGGTCTGGTTTCAGGGCCTGAAGCACAGCAAGCGATTGGAAAAGCCAGAATGATGATAACGGACATGGGCTGTGCAAGAAGCCCGTGCAAGAAGCCTGTCCAAGATTATGCAGGAGCTGCAGTGGCAAGTCCTGAATCCAAACGAACCTCGGCCGGCATGCCTTACTGTGCCGAGGAGAGATTTGTTCTGAATGTTTTGTTGTGCGGCGGGGGCGAAGGAGGGGGAAGGCACAAGATTGCCAACAGTTGCTTGGTGAACGCCGTCGCCAAAGCAAGAAACCACATTTTTCATGGATGTTAAACAGAACGGGTCGGAAGAAAGAAGTTCCATAAAGTAGCCGAGCAATGCTGCTTTATAGAACATGGAAGGAGCAATGAGTCTTTGCGCCATGTCTGTCTGCACAAAATGCGACTATCTTGATACCTTGCTTCTGGTCATCTATGAACCGGTGAGTGACTTCTGACTTCTTCGTCCCCGTAGCTCCCCACTCTCCCTCACCCAGAAAACCCCACTGAAAATCATCTACAAAAACCAACAAATCCAAATCAGCAATGCGCGACATCATCAATTTGACACGTGACACGCTGACACCCCCTTAATTTTTCATGACGCTTCCCGACCACAGATCCAATGACGGTTTCGCGACTTGCGAGTTAATCTGAGCGATTGAATGCTGGATGGTAGACCAGGTCGACCATATCTTCCGGAGCAAACATAGCCAGCCACTACAACGGACAAGCCCTGTGAGGCGCAAGCAAGGCAATAGGTGCTTCAAACCGAGCCGTTCCATGGATTTTCACTCCCTCCAAGAAGTGGAGCCTCCCAGTTTCCTTGCCAAGGCGAAGTTCAAGTCTGCCTGTGGCTGCCCACTCGTTTCCCAGCCTTTCCAGGTGCGTTGGCAGGGCTGCGGGGCATTGAAATCACTGTGGGGGGGAAAGCTGGCAGTGACCTCTAAAATCTGGGAGCTCGCAGGTGGGAGAGCTGGAGGATGTCAGGGTGCCACTCGTCCGCACTGTCCACACGACCAAAAGGTTTGGAAATGCTCGGGATGTGATTGCCTGAGATCGCTTGGCAGAGGATCTTTGCGCCTGGAAAGCAGTGGATGACGGAGTACTGCAGAACGACCAAGAAGCACAAGAAGAGCCAGGTCATCCTGAGTCGGGTTGCGGACTTTGGTGTTTGGTATTGGTTGGGTTGTGCATATGGGACGGGCAGCTATCCTGCCTTGAAAGACTTTCGCGACTTTAGATAGCAGCCAGCTGCCAGATTCGGTGTCGTCCATACCGGACTTGTATCACCATGAAAATCTCAGCACATGTATGAGATGACCATTTGCGAGGGACAGCAGCATCCTGTAGAGGACTGTTGGTTGTGCCGACTTGCTCATGCCTCTACAAGCCGTGCGGACCGTGTCCATGGGCGCACCCTTGAAGAGGCCTGTGATGACCTGCCGAAGTTCGGCTCCTTGCAGCTGAAGATCTCGGGCAATGCGAAGGCACACAGCTTAGGGCTTTTGCAACGTTTGTGCGGGTTTAGGGTTTAGGGTTTCGGGTTCAGGGTTTAGGGTTCAGGGTTTTAGGGGTAGTATGTGTGGGATTGAGAGCATTGTCTGTGGATAGCTTTGGGGGCGGGCCAACGCGCATGCCAGTTCACATCAGGTAGGCCCAAACAATACTGAGCCTGGCAGGCGGGAGACTGCAACGTCTACTTCCTCTTTGGTACCCATCGCTTTGGCCCCGTTTCCAGCCCGGCCGGGCAGTGCACCACTGAGGCCATGGACCGATGCGAGGGGAAGAGCGCTTGCTTGGCTTACTCGACGCTGTGGTCAGGTCTTCGAGTTGCCGGTAGACTGGCGTAGAGAACTGCATGGGGGTGCGCTCAGCATCGGGGACCCTTGGCACAAACGGACGAACATTTGCAGCAGGCGAATCGTGAATGATTTCCCTTTCTAGTGGTGGGCCATGTCATGCCAAAGTGCTTGCCAAGCTTAGGTGGAGATCGAAAGCGCATAGAGAAGTTTGAGCAAGTTGCGCGTCGTTCATGGCTATGTTCCAATGCAGACGATCGTGCATGGTGCAGTGTCCTCCAGAGCTCTGCCGCCATGGATAATAGTTAGCCGTTGGCCAGTGGCTTCATATCTGAGGCTGCAATGAACTATCCTGGGTCGTCTTCCATCTCGACCTAAAGGACCAGCCGGCAGGGATGCGTAGTTGGGTGCAGAAAACTTCGTGCAGGGTTGATCGCCTTTTTGACTTGCTTTCTCTCTCGCACAGTTCTTGCTAAGTTCCATGGCGCGGGAAAGCCTTCATAGGGCGAGGGGAGGGGGCACCGTAGTAAAAATTCAGGTGCGTTTCCGTAGCCACTGATCCTGGAAGCCAAGAGGTAAGCAATCTGAAGAACCAGGACCTGTTTGATTCATTGGTTGGTGGGGAGGCTTTCCTTTTATTCTGGGCCGAAAAGCCCAACAAAACTAGAGCTCTCACACACAGAAAAGCTGCAGACATCTGAGCTCAGGGCAGTGTAGCCAGAAGAAACAATCAGTGCAGAGCTGCGAGGATCTTAGAGCCGGAAGAACCAGTAGGCTTCGCGCTTACTGGATGAATCTCAGGAAAGTGTAGCGACAAGGAGCATTACCGAAATGCAGGCCTCGATATCCCCAAGCCCAAAGAGACTTGAAGCCCTTAACTTTCAACCCTCGCAGGGTGACCAAGAACAACCCTGCGGCCGAACCAGTTACGCAGGCTTTAGACTTTCAGGCCTCCAAACGCTTCGAAACCCTACAATAGGGCTTCGAACATTTTTGATTATTTGCTGTGATTGTTTGGCGGCCCCCACGGGGGACACGGACACTTTTCTTTAATTTACCTTCGTCTGCTGGCGCCTCAAAGCAGTCGTTCACATCGGTGGCTGGATGTTGGGCACAGGCACGGGCGTTGCAGACCCATGCGTGCAGATGATTTGCTGCACAAGAGTTTAGGACAAAGGACCCACAGGAAAATTCGTAGGGGTCCCACAGGAGGTCCATAGGGGTGGCTGCGAGGCCCCGCACATTCTAGGGGGCCAACCAGACTGAAAGGGCCCAGATTGCTGGACCTGTGCGGTGCGCCCGCTCGGGACTTTGCCCCCTGCTTAAGGCCGGTTTCACATTTTGGACCAAAATCGTGCGCTCGCCCAGGCGCAGTATGCCTGCAGAGCTGTTGCGGGGAAGCTCCCGAAACCTGTCATGTGCAAACAGCGTATTTGTGGGCCTTGCGGAGGGTGCCAAGTGGCGCTTTCGTGGAGGAGGGCTTGTCGGGCGGGTGCTTTGCTGCGTTTTGGGCTGTTGGATGGGTTCGCTTCGTGCGACTATTCTAAGGCCTAAGGCTAAGGGGAGTGGCATCTCGCGGCGCTGCAAATGGCCATTTCGTTTCGTGCGGACCTGTGGTCTCTTTTTGGGGCTTTGGGGGGGTCTTGGGGAGTGCGTTTGGTGCAATGCTCTTGCAGTGTCTTCTGCTGTTTGCGTTCTACACTGGTGTAGCTAGTCGGATCGTCGGATGTCTCCTATGTCTGTGTCAGATGCCGTTGACGTGACGCTGATGCGCAGGGCGCGGGTCTGACGTGCCCCACACAGCAGAGCCGACTACGGGGCACACGCGCCCTGGCGAATGCAACAGCTATCTCAACTTCAAGTGTCTCCACGTTGCGAGATCTTGCATGATCTTGCTTTGGCCCAGGCAGTTCATCGGGGTTAAGCACTAAAGTGTAAGCGTGCTACTAGCATGCTCTTAGTCTTCAACGATTGCTCTGCCGCTTTGCTGAGGCCATTTCTGTACAGCACCTTTGATGTGGCAAGCTGCGGGGTCTCTCAGAGAGGAGGGAAGCCGCAGGTCTCCCCAGTCGAGCCTTCGCAGCACTGGTCCGCTTTCTTCTTGTGCGCAGAGCATCCACCAAACCGTGAAAAGGTGATAAGTTGCTTCCGACATGGTCGGAGCATTGCACACCCAATCCTATACAAGCCAGCAACAACCAAGGAGTCTGTCCAGATGGAGCTTTTGCTTTGCATGCTGCTGTGCGATAAGGGCATTCATACTTCATTCTTCAGGTGTTGCATAAGACTCCAAAAGACGCGGCCCGCGTGCAGCAAGCAACAGGTACTACAACAGCCTGGATCAAGCATGTAGCTCGGAGAATTGTCAGATCTTTCAGATGATCAGGGCACAAGCTTTCCGCCAACATAGTTGAGGTAGGGTTTTGGAGCATGTGCAGCAATACCCCAGAACTTCCCGGATCCTTGAAAGAGCTGATTGAAGATGTGGCTTCAGCTGTCCCAACTGACCCATCTCATTGTTTAACTTAGCACGCTTGAGCTGGACGAGATGGAAAGGATGACATCATCCCTTGCATGTCCTTCCCAATGTGCCAGCGAGCTTCGCACCATCTTTTTCAGAAATGAAAGCTCCGTCTCGAAGCCAGAACTATGAGCCCGTGTGTTTTGGCTCTTCCATCTGGCGTTGTCACACTATTCAACAGTTTTGAGACTGCTTCACTTTTTGGGGAAGAGCTCAAGCCACTGGCACTGAGCTGGTCATGGGCTGCAGCGCAGGGGTCCGACCAGAGGCCTGAGTAGATCGCTGGTAGCCTCATGGCATCTCAGTAAAGCCTTTGAGTTGTGGCATCTGCCTGTCAAGTCCTCCAAATGTAGTTTTGGATAGGTGTGAACTGTGAAGAAACGCAGGAAAGCAGTCAAATCGTCGAGGACTTGCCTGCCCAAGGCTCTTTTGTCCATTGACACGGTGGCACAAAGCTTCCGTAAGAACCCGGGGTGCAGGGCCAAGCTGGAGCACCTAAGAAGTGCTCCAGCATACTCATTGCCCTTTCCAGAACAGATCTGCTAGCTTGTGGCTGTGCTGTGGCGGCCGACACCTGATTCTTGGCCATCAGTTCGAAAGAATGTGTCTCCTGCCGCTGCAGTGCACCCGGTTGCTACGCCTGGAAGGAGTTCAGCGGGTAGAGGGTCCCCGGTCTGTTTGAGGCGGGGGGCGCGCGCCCTTGTGCATAGAATTCAAGCCCACTGCGCCTGTAGTGGCGCTAGCATTTTGGCTTCACCCGCAGGGGTGGAATGTAGGGTTGGGCAAAGGGCCTAGGCCAGACGCAGCTCGGTGTTTTGCTTGGCCTTGCAATTCTCAAGAGCTCACGCTGCCCAGTCCAACCCTACTTGGAGGCTACAGTGATGGCCCACCCACTCGACCGAGTAGATTTGACAGGTCATGCGGCTGCGGCATCGAAGCTTGAAGCTTGAGGTGAAAAGATGTCCGGGATATTTGGAGATTTTAGTGGAAGTCTTCAGCCTTTTTGGCGAGCTGCAGCTTGGGCAGTGGCAGCTTTGATTCGTGTGCTGGCCCGAGGCACGTTCGTGCTCTAAAGGTGCTCTCGAGCTCTTGTGCAGGTGTAAAGTGAGATCCATAGGTAAAAGCTCCCGGATTCGCACCTTCGTGCAAATCCGCCTCTTCCGAGACACATGACGACGATGACAGGGCCACCTTTCTGCAAGAAACATCGGATGACTACCGTTGAACTGGTTGGTTGCTAGAGGAGCTCGACACTGGACATTTCGAAAGGAGAGACTGGAAACAAGAGCTTCCTAGGACATACATATATATATATATACATATGTATGTCTGTACGTGTGCATGTATATACGCAAACACCCGTATGGGGGGTTTACGCTATGAGGGGTACCAATTGGGGTCCTTAACATAAGGGGATCCTGCTGTTTGGGGGTCTGCTTTAGGGGTACCCTTTTTCTCATAAACCTGCCTCCATGCATGTAAAAACCAGGCTGCAGTACCTCGATGTGGATTTGCTGCAGTGCATCTTGCAGGCCCAGAAGCCTCAGCTAGCGATGGGAATCGGGTGACCAGGGCTGGAGATGTATGGGGGTTTGTGAAAAGAAGGGGGCACCAATAGACCCCCATAATTAGGACCCAAATAAGGTAACCCTAGCTACGGAAACCCTCCAAAAAAGTTTTTGCCACCAATGGTCCCTTTTACTGGCATTTCCCCCGGACTCGCCAGGGACTAGTCCAACGTAGTCCCATATGGTCCAATGGTACCTGACAAGAGGAGCTGGAGCAAAAGGACGTGCGACCGACCAAGGCCAAGGAGGGTCAGCTGCTAGTCTTGAACCAAGCAGGGACAGCTTTGCATGAGGACGCAGGCTTTTCAGAACCTGTCTTTCGACGCATGAAGGAAGAGTAGAGGCTTTCGTCGGAATTTGGAGGTTGAACCCTTGAAAACGGCCATGCGAGACCACGGCACCAACTGACCCAACATGCAGCCACAGCCACTCGTCGCCTGTCAACAACAAGGCAAAAGCGGCCGCGATGCATCTCGAGAGGCGATTCTGGCATTCAGGCCAGGCTTCAAGAGATAGGAAGGGTGTCCATCGCTAAAGCACTCACCAGCAAGAATCGTTGAAGTGCAAAGGAGTTGCTCAGGAATTCATTTCATGTAGTAGGACTTGGTTTCGCGCAGCACCGACCAAGCAGACCTGGGCCTCTTGCCTAGCTGAGCAGAGAGAGCACTCTCTCACGATGGCGAGGCAGATGCAGAGACGCAGCTGCCTTCAGGCAGGTTTCGGATGGTTTCGGTGGCCTTGGGTCGCTGCAGAATGCCGCAGAGAAGATGTGTGCTGGCTTGGCAGGTGGAGTAAGTGCCGCCACCTCCCCGCTTTCGAGCCCCTTTGGCAGCGGTCGAGGGGACTTCGTCTCACACTTTGTTTGTTTTCGTGTGCATCATGTTTTTGGAAACCGTGCTTGATCGAGCCGGATGGTGCTCAAGCCACCCTACCATGAGAAGGGGATGATGCGGCAACGCAGCAGGAGGGCTTGGACCTTGTTAGGACCTAGCTACCTAGTTGTTGGTGGGGCATACGTTCCATCTTCTGAGGCTTTAAGCTAGTAGCTGGCCAGATCGACATCATCCGCACTAGATTGAAACGGCATGTCCGTCACGTTCCAATGAGGTCTCACGGCCCCCATGGTTTGCTTGTGGAAGCCGTCAAAACCCAACAACGGAGTAGTGACATCGCTCGAGAAGGGTGGCGACACTATTGTGGATCACTTGGCAACGGGATCCAGGATCCCGCCAAGCATAGCCTCGAGTTCTTGCAGGAGTTCTTGGCTTTGCTGCAATCTGAAGAGATTCTGAGTCAGAACTTGGAGAATGTGGAGAACCCCGAAGGGCGGCTTGTGCGGAGCTGCTGTCCTTCACTTGGCTCAGAACAGCTGGAGATCCTAATGCCTGAGAGCGAGGTGAGCGTCATGAAAGACGTTGTAAATTCCAATTGCTATGGCTTTGCCCCTGGTAAAGCTTGCACCCTTTGCTCTGGCGACATTGTGCTGGACATCGGAGCACACGTTGGCACGGCATCAGCTTTGGCTTTGAAGACTCTTGGGGTTTCTGTGGTTTGTGTGGAACCGCATCCCGTAACTTTCGGCCTCTTGTCCAGTAACCTTGCTTCCAGCCCGAGGGCTACACTTGTGAACAAGGCGCTGGCTGAGTCGTGCGGCAAGCGCGATCTCTATGCGCACCGGGGCACCAACAATCCTTCTCGCCTGTTTTTTGCGTCACTTTTTGCCACGCGCAGCCACGCGGACGTAACCATTCCAGTGGAGTGCGTGACGTTGCAGGAACTTATTACAACATACAGCCCCTCGGTAATTAAGATTGATGCTGAGGGGGCAGAACGGTACTTGGCATCTATCCAGGACTTCGGAGTTGTGCGACGGCTGGTTGCAGAGTGGGATTGGGCCCACAACCGCCACCGAGACATGTGGGATGATGCCAGGAGGGCTCTCGAGCTGCATGGCTTTAAGCTCACAATTCGCGGTCGCATGCCTGACTTTGATGAACATGGGCATGCAATCCTTACAGATGGGCGCCTTAAGAAACGGGGCAATACAGGAATGATCTTCTTCGCTGCCCGGAAGGTCCGGAAGGGCTGCGCGCAACCGGCGCCAGCTGTGTCGGAGACCTGCGAAGCTGCTGGTGATGCAGCGCCGGAAGGAGCACTGCACCTTTGTCATAGTTGGGTAACATACGGTAACATTTATCATCTTTAAGGGTACTTAAACCCGATGTAAGTAATAAACTATTGACTTTTTACTATTAGCCCAACAATGAACAAGGCATGTTGCAGGTGCGCAGCCCGACCTAGCCTCGCAACTGGAGGCCTTGACGCTGGAGCAAATGGAGGAGCGCCTAGTTTACTTTGGACAAGAGGTACGGCCGGTTGCTCCCACGGAGTTTTTCCTCACGGGCTTCAAGGAGCGGCGCCGCGGCGAACTGGTCCGGGCCTTATGTGAGGCGTACAAGTCTCAAGCCCGTATCTTCCAGGCTTCGAAGGGCCTCCCGCTTCAGACAGAGCCTCTCAGTCCTCTCAGTCGCCTGCTGGCAGTATTGCGGCGCGTCAAGTTTGAAGAGAATGCCCGGCCAAGTGTGAATGCATCGGGCTACATCATCTTGAGGGCCGCTCAGGCCGCGAAGTTTGCGGAGTCCTGGGGTGATGAGCGCTTGCTGGGTGAGCTGTGGGCTCTGGCTGGAGAAGTGCTGCGTGAGGCATCTCCGAAGGCCGCCGCGTTTCATTTCACGGCTTTGGCAGTGACAAAGAATTTCCGAGGGAGCCCGCATGTAGATCAGAACGACCTATCGGTGCAGTACGCGCTGTCGACGGGGAGTTTTGAAGAGGGTGGGGAGCTGTGCGTTGAAGAAAACCCAAATTTAGTTCATGTACTGGACACGCGCAACCGCCTGGCATGCATTGATGGTCGCTTTCCTCACTGGGTCTCTGGCTACACTGGGGAGCGGTTTTCTGTAATCTACTACCGCAGCAGGGGCGATTTTGACCCACCGATTCTTGCTGTACATCCCGCTTGCTGATGACGCCACAGTGATGCCATCAAACCCTGCTGCCCTGCTGATGGCGACTTGGATGCTGCGAGCCCATCAAGTCCCGTATGTGGTCCCTTTCAAGCAGCCGTGGGCACAGAAGCCTCAGAAGCCCCGAACGCACTGCGGTGCTCCACGGCCCTCCACGGCACGAGCAGGAAGCGAGGCTCCCAACCTACCAGGTGAGAACGGAGTTCTGAAGCAGCATTGCTTCGGACACAAAAAAAAAGGACCAACAAAAGGACACCGGCTTCGTGCCCCAATTGATTTCAGAGCATAAATAATATATATATATATATATATACATATATATATACATATATATATATATGTAAAGATATATAAATACTATATATATATATATATATATATACATCGTAAATCTGAGTAGCGGCCTCCTCCCTAGCCTGTTGCCTAGGTCTACCGCCAGCTTCGGACCGGCTCCGAGCGATCCCCCTGGCCCTGTCTGAGTGCCGCTCGACTGGATTTGGGAGATTCTTCAGAAGGGTTTAGGGTTTAGGGTTTAGGGTTTAGGGGTTTAGGGGTTTAGGGTTTAGGGTTTAGGGTAAGCGCGCACGGGAACTGAAATGGTAAGCTGGGTTCAGGGGGCATCGTGCGGAGTTGGCTCTGTGCTGTCGGTTGCTTACCGCTTTCGTCAGGTCTGCACATGCGGTAGAACTGGTGCCGAGGCTTGCCGCCATCCCCACCGGTCGGCCCACCGACGCTTCCAGCAATGGAGTTGGGAGGAGTCAAGAGCGGCACGTTGCTGCATACTAGTTTGAAGGGCCGGACTTCACGGCATACACACCAGGGTGCGGCCGACAATCCCGATGAGGGAAAGACCGCAACGCATTGCAGTCTCACTGAAACGAGGTCGTGGGGTAGGGGGTAGCATGAGAAGAGACTTGCGTGTGATCCAGCGACCTTTTGATTCGCTTGTGACTGCAAGATGCCGTGCAAGAGTAATGTGTCATTGCATGTCTCGATCTCTGCAGTCAGCTGAGGCCGGGCCTGGAGCTGCCAGCCGAATGCGCCCTCAACCTCGCATCCCAGCGGTGCTAGCATGTCAGATTTCTCGCGAGTGTTGCGCAAGTGTAATGCAAGATATGCAAGTTGCTTCGAGTTATGCTTGTGGCATGTGCTCGCACTTTTCAAGGAGCGTTTGGACTCAGTCGGCACGAGGGTTGAAGCTGCCGTGGCTGCGGAGCCTGTGCCAACAACGTGGGAGTGGACTATTCTGACGCGCAGCCGCCCATGGTCCTGCTTTTTAACACTGCACAATACTGCACATACTAGCATGATGCCTGACTGGCGAACTTTGTGGATTCCTCACGACACTAGATGTTGGAGCTCAACCAAGGAATCCGAATGCCAAGTTCAAAGCGAACTGCGGATGCCCGTTGGTTTCTACTCCCTTCAGCTTGGCCGGTTTCGAGGGCATGCGTGCGACCCGTGGCAGCAACCCGCGAAAGGGCTTGCAGGGCCCGGCATCTCAAAATGCAGTGCCACCTCACAAAGTCCTGCTCAGGATCTTTACGCCTGGGACACTTTGGCTCAATGCACAGCCGAAGGACCCCAAGAAGCAACGGAAGGAGAAGGCAGTTCGAAGATGTTCGAAGGGCGATCTCCTCTGTTGTGAGTTGGACATGTGGCATATTGTGGCAAACGGCATGCAACCCCGCATGTGCAGAACCTGCAGCACATGCCATTCCATTTATCTACAGCGCACAGGCTCAACATGGCTCCCCTAGAAAGTTGTGGTAGCTTCAAGCGTGGGGTTGCGGCATCCAGGTGCTCGCCTGTTTCAGCAGGAAAGATAGGAGGGTCTTTGATGTACGGCAAGTCTCCAAGTAGCACTACGCACGAAGATGATACAGACCTCCACTTGCCTCTTTCACCTGAGCTGTGGAGCCAGCAGACCATGCGATCAGGTTTGGCCAAAAGCATGCCGCTACGGATCGCTGCAGCTGAAGTTCAGTGAGCGACCAAATGCCATTGCCTAAGCAAGTCGCTGGAGGAGCGCGTGTCAGCCATGTCTGCCGCAGAGTCATCTTTTGGGCATGGCTCAGGCGAAGCAGATCAAAATCTACTTCACGATCGGCTCGTGCCGGCTCGGTCCACTGGCTGCTTCTGTGGAGCACTGCACGTCCCAGGCCCGTGTTGTGAGACTTGAGCTGAAACCACTTGAGCCTCCAGCTTGGACATTGCTGAAGCATCGCTTGGCTTGGAAAGGTTTGCGAGCTCAGCATGGATTGGCGCTCCCACATTGACAAAGCTGGGAGTGCACTGACTATTGGTGTGCCTTAGCTGACTTGGCTTGCTGTGAACGTGAAGCCCAACAAGAAGAAGCCCAGCGCAAGGCCCAATGCGCATGCCCAACGCGAAGCCCAGCGGCCCAACGCGATTGTTGCTGGCTGAGGTCGAGGTTTGGGCAGATTGAGCCGGCCTCTTGCCTCTGCAACAGAACCAGCTGTGTGCCGTTGGACTGAGTCGGTTCTCGGGCGTGTTTTTCACGGCAAGGACCCTATGATGTGCAAGAACATCGATGAGTACAAAATTATACATTTGATTGCAGCCGAGCTGCACAGATGATGTGTCAATCAAGTCTGACAGGCGCTTCAGGACCTTTAGCCGTCAGAAAGTCAGGTTGATCTGGGGCATGGAAGGGCTCGCAGGTGTTCACAGACACATCTGCATCCAACAGCATCTAAGACCCAATACTTTCATATTGAGCTAAACTGTGACCGACTCCGGCCTGCATCGGGGATAGCCCTTGAGCACTCACACCCTGCGCAGCTGCGTGATGCGTCACGATCTCTCGGGTTGCCAGGCAATGGCTGGATGCGGCAACCCGGATGTTCCGACTGCGATGAGCTTGCTTGGCTCGAGCCTTGGGACATGGGGGTTTGGAGCAGCTTTTGGAGTCTGGATTTGCCAGATTGCAGCACGGATCAAGGATGTCATGATGACAGGGAATGTGAAGGGCTATTTTGTTCTGCCTCCCAGCCCGAGGTTCACCCATTGTCTAGAGCTGCGGCCTACCAGCTTGATGCACGACTTGTGAGGCTTTGCAGCCCCGGTAAGGCCACATTCCATGGCAACGTTCATGCAAGTTGGACGTGCACTCCGGGGTATCGCTAGGTCATGTTGCAGGGGTGGCTACAGTCAGAGTCAGACAAGTACCAAGTACTGTGCACTACATGCAGCAGTTCCCAGAACAGAAGTCCGGAATGTGGCTGACTTGGAAGATGAAGAGCCTCTTACAGACTTGAATTCAGTGGCGACGCAGGCTTCAATCAAGAGGCAAGACAGCTCAGAGCCTTTGGCAGAGCACTCCACGCATCGGGCTTGCCTTTCTTGACAACTTGGAGCCATTCATTCGTCATGCGGGCGCTTTTGCAAGGATCGCGGACTGCACTGAAGGCTTGCTTTCGACACTTGCAACCAAGCTCGCGGGTCGTCCCAAAACATGGAGTCAACCCGGGCTGGTTCAACTCCTGAAGAAGAGGAACATCTCTAACCAGCAAGTTCGATCAAGTTTGATCTCACCTCAAACTTGAAAGTGAGCCATCAGATCCCGACGCAGCTTCCAGAACCCTGCATGCTGGCCAGTTTTGTGCGAAGATTGGGCCGTAGAGGCTCCACTTCCTTGCTCAGCTCCAGCCGTCCAGTTGAGATTTCTAAAGTTGGCCTCTGCTGCCCCAAACTGGGTCACATTGGCCTCGGTCCCAGATGTGATTTCAATCCTGCTGACCGTCCTCTCGCAGCAACGCCATGCGCTGTAAAGGCTTCCGTGCGCATGGATGCTTCTGCTCAGGGGGGCGCAGTCAGCTTTTCAATCCGCAGGGGCATTGCCCCGACAAGTTCAGAATGCTCTCTGGACTGCCATCCGAGCCCCTGCCACAAAAAGCAGTAAGGCCTGGCTGATGCAATTAGTGTCGTTGTTGCTTCGAATCTTAGAACCCGGTTCGCCCTCCTTGCCATCTCCGAAAGCTATTGAATTGCGGGAGAATGGCTTGCATCGCAGCTCAGCAAGCACCCGAAGAACCTGCGTGATAAGTTGGGCGCATGGAGGAAGACGCTTGCACCGTGCAGAATTTCCTCGCAGTCTGCAGAGCTGAGCTGCACCTGGGGGGGTCCTCGCTTTTAGGTTCAGGCAGTCCGGCCACAGGCTTGAAAAAGTTGATTCGTGTGTCGTCGGCGTGCCACGTTGGGATTGGTTGAAGCAGTTCCTACAGCCGACACATGCTGGTTGATTGAGTTTTACTGCGCGGTGTATTCGTGCAGCATGTGGCTCAGAGGTGCAGATCTTCAAGCGCGAAGAAGTTTTTACGCGTGGATTCAAGGATTCGGGCAGAAATGTTTTGCAGATCACGCCATTTCAACAGATGAGTTTGCTACGGTCGTTCTGCAGACTTGCGCGTTCACGATGTCAGCAGATCGCTAGCTCATTTGAGGGGGAGTTCGATGTTTTCAGTTGCATCCGACCGCCTGAAACATGGATGACCTAGATGCGTCAGACATCGCAGAATTGAGGCGAGTCGCACCGGGCAAAGCTTGCACTTCTGAGCAGAACTCATCGGTTCGGGTAGTCTCGATCAAGCCAGTGGTTTGATGGTTTCTGCTTTCGTCCAGCTGGCACTTGAAGGGCTCCAGTTGTGAAATTTTGGTTCTTGCGCCGAAGAGGCGGGCTTTGGACGAGGAGCGGGCGCTGCGCCAGGCCCTGGAGGTGACTCCGATGAAGTGCCATGCAAAGTTGAAGTAATGCCATGCAAGGCAACGCAATGCAGGAGGTTGGCATAATATGTTGACCGTAGTCAAAGCCCTGGTTTTTCGTGGATGTGGCCGAAACGCAAGTTCTGGGAGCAGTTCGTAATGGTTGCTTTCATCTGGCCTAGGGGGATGCCTAGGGCCCTGCGCTTCTTGTCAGGTAGACCTCCAAAGGTCAGCGCAGATTGGACAGGAGTCTATCGGCTGCAGTCATACTACGGGGCAAAGTCGCATGGGAGGAAAGCATCTATCCAAAGATTGCAGGAATGTCTCTGAGGGGTGCGCTGGCAACTGTACGAAGGGTGTTGTTACGATGATACAGGTGAAAGTATTGTGTCGGCTTGTGTGCTGAGGTTGCTTCTCAAGAACGAGGCACACGGTCGTCAGACCGAGATCTGAAACACATGCCGCCACTTTGGCTGAATTGTCTGGGTGCTACCTCTGCGATGCAGGAGTTGGAGCAGGTTGCCTCCTGGCAGCACAGCCTGTGACAGTGGCAGTCAGGACAGAAATTTCTCTGCTTTCATCCCATGCTGGGCCTGAGTATTGATGAGTTCAGCCAGTGTCCAACCTCACAGTTTAGGGGCTGAGAGGCGTTGTTGTACGGTGGGCCGGGGCTCGTTCCACAACGTTCCGCATGCTCCACCAAAGCCTCTGGCATTGGGCGAAGCTGGTTTAGGAGAACGCCTCTTGCAAGAGCAGGGCATTTTCGGCAAGCCGACTCGCGGCACAGCTTGCTAACTAGTGAGTTAGTGTTCAATGCGAAGCCGTGTTCAGCTTCAGAAGTGCACATGAGGTACGTGACCACGCCGAGAAGAGCTTGCAAGCAGCCAGGAGGCCCCGCCACAACCCAGTAGAGAAGTGACATGATGCCCTCTTTTCCTTTTGACCGTATCGGCCGTATCGCAATTTGGCACGCAGAGCGAATGCTGCGGACAGCAGCTTTGTGCCAGGGATTCTGCACATTTGGTACCCGTGGTCCGGCGGGCATGCACAGTGCCAGTGAAGGGGAAGGAGGCGCCAAGGGAGGAAGTGCAGTTGTGGGCGCTTGCTGGCAGATCCTGATGAATGGTACTATCACCAGGCATCAGACGAAGACGATAGTGATGGCGAGGGCGACATGCCAAAGCCGAAGCCTAAACCAACGTGGTGGGTGACATGTGGCAGTGGGGCGGCCATGACCTGCCGCCTGTATGAAAACTGCGCAGTTGCATGCAGATTGCGGGTACAGAAATTGCTTTATCAATTGCTTTGCAAATGTTCGCGTCCTTTCCTTGTTGCGCCATGTCACGAAACTTTTGTCACCAGGCAAACGAAAGCGGATGATGCCACTCGAGGCAACCGCCACTGTAAAGTCACGATCGGGAACGTGCAACTTTGATATCCTTCCCTCAAACCAGCGTCTGCGGGAAGGGCGCACACACACACACGGACACACGGACACACGGACACACGGACACACGGACACACGGACACAAGGACACAAGCAGACGCAAGTGCACGCGCACGCACACGCACGCGCACACGCACACGCACGCGCACGCGCACACGCACACACGCACACACCCACAGCCACGCCCGGACTCTCGAGCGCATGCAGGCGGTCAGGGCAGGGAAGGTTTGCTGACTACGGCACTGAGCCAATCGGGTTTGCATTTGTTTGGGGCGATCTCGGCGTTTCTGATTCGAGAGTCGGGCGAACCTGCCAACATCATCCAACATCTGCTTAAACGGTATTTTTCGCAGGCCGAATGGGTGCCACAGGGTCATTTTTCCATCTCCCGGCCTTGCGCAAGCTGCAGCTTGAGGATCTGAAAGATCGCCGCATGGCGGAGCGGTTCATCTCGTTGTGATTGTGGAACATGGCCATGGCGGCCATGGCGACAGCTCTCAGCTGAGGCAAGCACGGCTGATCCGGCGTGGCCGGGCTGGCAAGACCGTCATGGTGGAGGCCGTATGCGCTGCTCGCTGGGGAAAACAACTGTAGAGCACCACTCAGGCTCGCAACTTACGCAAGTTGGATTCGTTTTTGGAAGGAGTTGATGTCTGCCAACCAAAGTCTCCACGATGACCTGATCCGACTGAAAGACGAGTATCCCTGGCTGCATCAGAGCTTTGTCAACAGAGTCTCGTCTTGGGCTCTCCCTGAGCATTGGTCCGGTCCTGTCTAAAATAAGTTCCGCAGAGATGGCAACAGGATTTCGGCATGAGGACTTGAGGTTCCTTGTGCCCAGCCTACCAATCTGAGGCAAAGGCTGAGGGGGTTCCGGGAGACGGAGGGCATGCAGGATGACATGGACGTGGGTACCATGGATCTTCAAAACGATGGGGAAGAAGGCTCTGGAGGTGAGCTGCAGTCACGGGCCTCTCGGCTAAAAGCTCAGATGACGCTAGGCCTTTCCCGGGATGGGGGGAAAAACCGACAAAATCGCTTTCGTAACGAAGCCACTCGCAGCGCTCACCCTAAACCCTAAACCCCAAACCCCAATTGAGCCGCTCTAGGGTTTGATTTTTACCAACTCCGACCCATGTACCCCACATTGCTGTGGCTAGTCGGGTGGCAAAAAAACCCCAAACCCCAAACCCCACACCGTAAACCCTGACGGGTCCACAAGGAACCCACGGAAAAGTATGGCCCCACCAGCAAACGTGAGGTGTAGCACTTAGGTCACAGCCTTTGGTGTTGAGAAATGGCCGTGTGCCAATATTAATTGCTTGTAACAGCGCCGTGGCCCACACACGCGACATACCCCGTTACATAGGGAATGTATCAATGCCCGGGGTTTTGCCACAGACCTGCTTCTTGTTGTCTTGCTTCCCCTTTTGGCTTCCAGTCATGCATGCACGCGACATTTGTCTGTATCAAGACGGGCGTTACATAGGTCTGCAAGAGATGGTTCCGCGCTGTCCGCGACAACCGGGGGTTTTGGCACATGGTCAAATGACGCCTCTCTGCTCCCCCCGAGCCCCCAGTGCGAACATCCAACCATTTCTGCCAAGAAGGTTTAACCTTCTCGGAACGGATCGTCATCATGCTTGGGCCATGGATGCTCTCTTCATCAGAGCAGAGTAAACCATGGACGTCATCATGCTTGGGCCATGGATGCTCTCTTCCCAGAATGGATTAGACCATGGAGGTTATCATGATTAAGCCATGGATGCTCTCTTCTACTATGGTGAAGAAACGTGTTGATTGCACCCAGGGCTGGGACCTTACTTTCGCACACGACGAAGCGTGAAGCTGTGCAGAAAACCCCACAAATACCAGTGTAGTGTACGGATGCCTAAAAAAGTATTGGAAATTTTATCCAAAAACTGCGGGGATAAGGTAATGGCCGGAAGCAAGGAAACCGTGGTATTTGCGGGGGATTTTGAACCAGGTAAAGCAGAACCGTGCAAAAAGTGTGGCTTCCTTATGGCCCCGCCTAGCCCCAAACCCTAAACCCCAAACCCTAAACCCTAAAACCTAAACCCTATAACAAGACGGCCTCGAAACTCAGGTCGCCGCCTTAGAGGCCGAGAGGAGGCAGCTCCAAAAGGAGCTCCGTGCCAGCCAAGACAAGGTTCTCCAGCAGTAGGATGAGGGGTCGGAAAAATTACTAAGTTGCTCATGGTAACTTAATAGTATTCCTTTATGGCACCTTTTTCAATATACTCTAATTACCCCCGCAAACCCTGTTCTAATTGATAAGGTTCTGAGAGGGAGAGATGGGCCTGCAGCACGTCAGGTCATGCAGCGTCACGTTTTTCATGCTCGACTGCTTTGCTGTTTTTCTCAAGAGTGCAGAGGTCGATATGGTTTGCTTGTATCTAGCAAGCGATGGCAACCACTGGTGTCTCGTGTTCCCTGATTGCCGGCGCGTTTTTACTGCGTCTTCTCTTGGTTCCCCTAAACTTGTACAGGAGCACCGATTTCGAAGTACACCGCAACTGGCTGGCCATTACACATAGTCTTCCCGTTTCGGAGTGGTACTTTGACACAACATCCCAGTGGACTCTGGACTACCCCCCTGCTTTTGCCTACTTCGAATGGCTGCTGTCTCAAGTTGCTACGCTCGTTGATCCCGCCATGCTACAAGTAAGCAACTTGGAGTATGCCAGCTGGGCCACGGTCACCTTTCAGCGGCTATCAGTGTCCTGGACTTTCATCAGAACATGCCTTCTTTCTGGCTTGTTTGACCTTTTCCAGAATGTTTAGAAAGCTTCGAAAGCTGAAGAAAAGCTTAAGAAAGCTCAGAAAAAGCTTAGGAAAGCATCTCGGTTCTCCCCCTAAGTTCTACCAGGTAGTCGGAGGTGACCTCATCCTCCTGGCTGGGGGCCTTGCTTTGGGGGGCCCCCGAACCGCGGCGGCTCTTTTGTGGAACTCAGCCCTGATCCTCGTGGACCACATCCACTTCCAATACAACGGGATGATGTTGGGCTTGTTGCTGCTGTCCGTGGCAGCCATCGAGAGGGGCCGGGTCTACTTGGGAGCCTTCCTCTTCTGCACACTCCTGTGCATGAAACACATCTTTCTCTACGTGGCTCCTGTCTATTTTGTTTACCTCCTGCGGGGCCACTGTGGCGCGTGCTGTTGGCCACCTCGGCTGCTGCCTGGCAACTTGGTAAAGCTCGGCTCAACTGTCCTTGCTACTGTCTTGGTGCTCACCAGCCCATTTCTTAGCCTCAAGCAACTTGAGCAAATTGCCCAGCGCTTATTTCCCTTTGGGCGGGGCTTGACTCATGCTTACTGGGCGCCAAACTGCTGGGCTCTTTACAACACACTTGACCGCGCCCCCGAGCAGAATTCATGAGAATGAGTGACGTGTAGTGCGAACGTACCGAAGAAGTTGTTCAGCTTTCTATACAAGAGGCAATCGCTGCTTCAACTTTCTGGTTTATGGCGTTCCTGAAAGCCAAGGTTATTGCCAAAGCCACGGGCGCAACAGGCGGCTCTTCGTCCACGGCAGGCTTTGCCGAGGTATATGAATCAGTTGCGCTATGGACCATTCCGCCACGTGCCACGTGCCTTAGCTTTCAGAGCTAGGCAAAGGATTTGGGGATTTGTCGAGTGGCAGACCCACCCTAACAAAACCCACAGTAGTAAGGTTCATTCTGACGCTCGTGGCATACTGTCCATTGCTCCTGGCCATTTGGCGTCGCACCGGGCCAGCTGGGGCGGGGTCGGGCAACTTCGCTACTTATGTTGCGTTCCTCGGCACATCCTTGGCGACAGCCGCGCAAGTCCTTATATATTGAGAACATACATGAAAATAGAGGCTATACAGGTGACAGGCAGCCTGTCAGACCCGAAAGATGACCTTGGGCCCTTGGATTTGTGTTAGTTTCTCAGGTTGGGGTCTGCCGCGGCCTTCACTTTCGGCTGGCATGTTCATGAGAAGGCAATTCTGATGGTGACAATCCCTCTTCTATCTGCTTGCACCTCTGGCCGCCCATCCCTCAGCGCCACCTATCTGGTCCTGTCCTCTGTGGCGTGCTTCTCGGTGATGCCCTTGCTGCCGAACCAACCTCTGGAGACTGGCATCAAGTGGTTGCTCTTCCTTGCCGGAGGTCTTGTGGAGATGCTGCTGCTTCAAGGACATGGGCTCTTCTCAAGCAAGGCAGGTTCCTTGCCCTGGATGCTGTTGGCGGCCTGCTATGCCGTGCTTGGTGCCTACCGAGATTTTGGTGGGCACTCGCTGTTATTCCGGGGCAGGATGGAGTTCCTGCCCCTGCTCCTGACCTCGGACTTTTGTGCCATTCTGGTGCTTGGGGCCTTCGGCAAAGTCTTCAGCTTGCTGCCATCAGAGAGTAAAGTTGAATAGAGAAAGAAGTGAAGGGCATGGGGCGACAGGCCGGTGACAGGAGCGCTTAAGATCAGAAGTTGAGGTTCACAGAGTTCACAGACCAGTGAACACTTTGTGCTGCATCTAGCTGCATGGACTTCAGAGTTCAGCAGGGGAAAAGGGGGGGGGGTGTGCCTTCTGCGTTCTCCCGACTGGGATAGACGGAACGAGTCTCGCATAGACGGAGGCCATCGACAAGTTCTGAGATTGTTCTGATAGGGCATCCACGGGGAGTTACCGGCTAGGGCAGCTGTGGGCAGCTAGGAATTTCGAGAGTGTGGCTATTCGACGCCTTGCTTTGTGCCAACGTGGCATGGATTGGTCTATCTCACTTGGCCGCCCATGCTCACTGCTAAGCAGCGCGTTCGACACGAGAAAGTTCTTGGCAACTTTGACAGTTAAATCTTCTTCATCGTCAATCTGTAAGCCCCGGGGTCTGCTGCGCTGGACAACGCTAGATGCAGCTTGCCAGGCTGTGCAGGCCCAGCGGCTGGAAGAAGAGCTCGAGGCAGAGTTCATGAGTTTGCTTGCTTTAAGGGCTTTTGCAGACGGGCTTGCGCTGTGGGCTCGGGCTTCAGGAATTACCCTCGCTTTGAGCAAGCAAGTATGTGTTTCACGGCCAATCCACTTGAGCAAAGCAGGAATGTAGAACCTTCGTGTAGACAACACGTAATGCCGCCGCGAGCTGGACATCACGTCGCTTCATCACTTGATTGCACCGCGAGCGGAAGCTGTGCCCAAACTCCGCGACTAGGCAGCCAGGAGTTCGCTCCACCTCGCGCAGGGCCAGCTTGCGGCATTGGAGGCTGCGCAATTTTGGGGCGGATGCATGGTTTGGTTGTCTGGTCTACAGAATGCTTGGCTCCGAATGCTCGTGAATGAGGAGGTAATTAGCCGAGAGCTGAAGTGGTTCACCCTGCTTCTTCGAGACCCTCAGCCTAGCTGTGCGTTCGGTCTTGTGAATGAGGCAGCCAGACCTTAAAAGGTTCTCTCGCGAAACTCTGGCGTTGTGCACAGGAGAAAAACCGCGCACTGCGGATATCCCAGCAGGCGTGGTGAGGGCTTGCCCTTTCAGTGCAACCATGACTCAAGGGCTCTATTGCGGCTACGATCGCCACCGCACCCTCATTTTCATCCAGGCCGCACCCCGCATGAGCCTATAGCACGTGCCCGATGTGCCCGACATCCCCCTCAGCAAATTACGTGGCTCGATGTTCAATAAGTAGGTGCAATCTTAACGCTGCGCATGCTTGGCTCCAAGAGCATCGTCCGGTCCTGAAGACCCTCGAATGCCCCCCGCCGTTCTGAGCCCCGGAATGTTCGATGCCCGGTTCTGAGGGTGTGTGTGTGGTTTTCCTGTGCTAGAACCCCTTTTCTTTTGGGTGTTGGTAGAATTTGTAAACTTGGAAGCGACGAATCTCGCAGGCTCTTGACGCAGAGCGAACGAAGCTGGCAAGCCTGCTGGAGGCTATTCGGGTCAGGGGCAGCATGGGGAAGCATTGCTCCGGGCATGTGCCACTGTGCAAGTTGTCGCATGCGCTCGCAGAGCCGTGGGGCAGTGGGGTCCAGAAGCTATAATATCCCCCTTGGGAATTATCTCTTTTTCTGTTCATATAAATCCCAAGAGGATATTAAACATATTATGTTTATTGAGGTTCTAAGGGGAGTATAGGAAGGGGGGGGGCATTTGAGCAGGCTGTTGCTTTGCCTTGGGGGAGGCTGCCGAGAGCCGCTGTGTGCATTTGGAGCAGGTGGGCTTGTGCGAGCTTATGTGGTGCCGGCACTTTCACCATGCATGAACACATCTGAGCACCCACAAGAAACCCGTATAGTTGCTGAGAGAGATCGGCTCAGGAGTTAGAGCAGACGACGCTGGCACGAGCGCGGAGAAGCAGAAAATCAACCGGCTCGACACTTGCCAGCCAAATGGTTTTTTTGAGGTTCCGTGACTTTGACATGCCGGTCCTCTGGGCATTACAGTTACAGGAGTTCGACCAGCAGTGTTCAGGAATACTTTGCGTTAATGACATGACCCCTACACCTCCGAGCGACCCCGGTCGTCGGTTCTTGGTTATGCTACGTCGGATGGATGCACGATCTTGGAGGGGTATGCCGGTATTCCTAGCATAAATAGGGGAGTGGGCAAGGGGTTGGGACTGGGCAGTCAAAGGCCATGGCTTGAATGCAGGGAGTGCAACGGGAAAAGGGGTCCGAGAAAGACCACATCCGAGGGTCGATATGAGACAACAGCGCAACCTTGCAAAGGGCCAGGGTGCTGGGTGGAAGGGCTAACAAAACAACTGTGGACATACATAAGCTTTCGAAGCCATCTCAAAATCTCAGAATCTAAGTTCGGAACCATGGGCCCTTAGTATGGTCCGTTAACCTTGTTTAAAGGAATCCGAAGTATGGGGCCTGATTATGGTATATACAAGGGTTATGTAACAGGGACCCAAATCGAGGGCCCATACTTGGAACCCTAGACAAGAATGTCCAACAGAATGTCCGATAATGCGGCTCGAGCCTGAAAGACACGCAGCCTTGGCCAAGAAAACGACGATAAAACTCTTTTCAACCTATCGCTGACGGGTGAATAGGAAGATTGAGCAACAACAACCGACTGAGGATCTCGACAATTGGTGAGGAGGCAGGTGGCGAAGTGGAGTATCAACTTCCGAGCACACATGCCAGAGCTTGGCGATGGCCATGGTGATGGCCATGGTGCAGTCATCCATTCTTCCCCCAAAAATTGCATAACGCAGAGTTTTCTTGCGAGCTCGTTGCAAAAAGTCTTGCAGCTTGAGACTGTTAGGCACAAGCCGACAAGCCGTCTTTCGTCAGGCTGTCCCAGAGGCGACGAGCGCCTCTCTTGCCGCCGAGCTCGCGCAGGCGTGGGTTTAGGGTTTAGGGTTTAAGGCTTAGAGAACGTAGTCTCAAAAGCTTACTTTCAGCTGATGATCCTTGCATCCATGCAGACATTGAAAACGTGACAGTTCGACTGAAGAGTGCGCTGGACGTCAGGAGTAGCGGCATGTACATGCAAAAAGCTGTGTGGAAAGGGGTGATCCAGCTCATACTTGTGGGCGTGCACTGGAATGAAGCGCTCTTCTTAGCCGATGTCGTCATGTCACGGCTTTTGATTGCCAATCGGCAGGAAAGCCATGAAGAGGACTGGTATGCAAAAGCGTGCACTCATGACAGCATGATGATGTGGCACGAGGGTTGGATGCATAGCATGTGTGCAGCCCCTGACGTCGCGTCCGAGCACTTCATGCTACAGCTGCCATACCCTGCTACTGTACCGCTTGTCGCATCTTTTGCCGACGATGTCAGGCGATGCGCCTGGATTGCATAAAGGTTGCATCTGAGCTGCGTCGATGGCTTAGCTACCCTTGCGCTGCTCTTCTTTATGACTGCCCAGGAGAGCTAAGATGAGCTAAGATGCGCGAAGATGCGCGAAGATCTCCGAAATCCCAGGTGCTGAAGTGGGGGCTCTCAGCCGTACCACCGCGAGCTGCAAAGCCTGGCTCGTGGCTGCGAGGCCTTGCTTTGTTGGGGTCAGACTGGACTGTGATGAGTTGTGGCAGTTGAGGGTGCCGAGGGCAACAAAAAAAACTAAACCCGTACGCTTCACATGAGACTCAGTCGACACCTGTGATGGCGCAGGAAGCTGTGTGACGAGAAACTTCCGTCTACGCTGACGCTGTCCGCAGACCGGTCGGATGATGAGACATCGCCGTAGCAATCCCATCCTGGCCACATAATGATTTAAGATAAATTTTAATCACCATCTAGAACTGTATTGCTGCAATGGCGTGAAAGCTCCGATTTACTGTCTTTCGGATGCTTGTAGGTTCAGCTGTTGTCTAGCTAGAGGCCAGATGCGAGTCTTGCTGTTGTTTTGGGTGGGACGCGCTGTTTCTGCCGCAGAACTGCGTGCAAGAGCTGGGAGGCGGCGCGAATGGCTGTTGCTAAATTGCACTTGTTCTTGTTGCGATGATCTCAAGTGCAACCTCAAAGCTTGCATTGTCAGGGCAGCAATGGAAAGCATTGCCAAAGCACATTGGGAGCCGAACAATTTTCACGGTCGAAGCAGGGCCCGTGCTCGCGGTCCGTCTTGAGCATGCTTTTTAAGACTGCGCACTGGATGTAGCCACCTGGCGCTATCACTCATGCATGTTATGCAAGACACAGGCCTAGGGCAGGTCCTTGACATCCTTGCACTTACCGCAGACCATTTGGCCCAACAGACGGCAGGCTTGAAAGCATTCGGCTAGCCTCCGCTGACATATGCTATAAGTGTGGCGGTGCCATGTGCCTGGACAGCAGATGGGGATTTCCAAACGCGATGTAGCCGATTCCACCCCCCTGACGCTGAGGCCTCCACCATTCGAGCTGGGGCCACTCATTGGTGGCGATAAAGAGAGGTACGTTCTGCAGTAGCGGTGGAGTTTGTTTGGTCCACGGTATGTCTCAAGTTTCCAGGGCTGTCGCGACTATGGTTCAAGCTTTCTCTGTCTCTCCAGGTAGGCTGGCTCCGGCCCATGTCAGACCCAAGGGAAGACACTGTTCTTCTTGCGGATGAGGAGTCGGTTTCCAGCACCGATGGTCGCAGAGCGAGTCTCTCGCCGCGATTGCTGGTCGTCCTCAGCCTAGGAGCAGCGGTGGCACTTGGTGTACTTGGGGCGACGCGCGGCCCAGCGAATGCTGACGACCATGACCCAACGCCTTGCGCGGCACGCTGCTACCCGGCCTCGGAAGGGCGATTGGCCTTCGCGCAGCTGTTGGAGTCGGACATCCCAAAAGGGTCCTGCCCCAGACCTGCCGGCTTCTGCAGCAAAGATGATGACCACCTTGAGTATCATGACTGTGATGGAGATGGAATCTTAGACCCCTTCTGCTCAAGCGGCGAAAAGCTCAAGTTTGGTTTTTTGAGCTCCGGTGATGGTTGCCGAAGCAACTGGCCGAACGGCTTCTGCCAGAAGCAGGATGAGCCCAGCTACATTGCAAGTTTGCAGACGGTCCCCAGCCCATCGAATGAAATTACCATCATCCATTTTAACGACGTGTATCAGGTGGCTGGCGTGTTTGAGCACGGCGTCCGCAAGGGAGGCATGTCCCGAGCCGCCTATGTCATCGAGCAGGCACGGAAGCGAAATCCTCACCGGACATTTGTGGTCTTCGCGGGCGACCTCTTATCCCCCTCGGTCCTGAGTGATCTGTTTGAGGGAGAGCAGATGGTGGACATCCTGAACTACTTAAACCTGACGGCCGCTTCCTTGGGGAACCACGAGTTCGATTTCGGGGTGGACACGCTGCAAAAAAGGATCCGAGAGTCCTCATTCCCGTGGTTGAACACCAATCTTCTGGATGAGACAGGTGCCTTGTTCCCAGGCCACCGGCGTCCCCCCTCATAAAAAGTCCCCGCCTGAATGTCCTGGTGGCAGCTTGCAAAGCAGCTCGGAGCCTGCATTTGTTAGGGACACTGGCATTCTGCATGCCATTCTCAGTCTTCTGATGTTGTCATGTTTCTCTGCAGGGACCCGGCACCACAAAATCATGGACATCCCGTATGCACCGCGATGGTCTGAGGGTGGAGAGGTGAAGTCCACTCGTGTTTGCTTGTTCGGTGTGGCCTATGATGTGCGCGAGACAATGTTCAAGGACAGACACAGAGTAGGGTACGTTTCTTGAATGCAAAAAGGCTGCAGGAGGCTGCAGAATGCTGGGGGAGCCAAGGGCCAAGCCACACTTGCACAGTCAAGGTGGACTCATTGGCTGCCGCTCGGAAGGAGGCCAAGAGCCTTCGAGACGACCATAACTGCAACTTGGCCCTGGGTCACCATGAGAAGCATCTTGAACATGAGATCATGAGACTTTGTGCTGGTGCTTTGCAGTTCCAGTGCTCCCAAAGGCAAGGTGGTCCTTGCCTTGACTCACCAGTTCGCCTCTGCAGATTGCGAGCTCTCGGAGGCAACCTGCCGCACCTGCCTTCTACGCGAATTCCATTTCAGACGCAGTCGCTTTCTCCCCCGTACGGTGTGCGCTCCGGGGTCTTTCCTTACCTGTACTTCTTTACATGTGTACATACATACACATATACGCGTCCGTGTACATATATATATATATACATATATTTACATATATGTATGCGTCTATGTGTCCCAGGAATTTCGGAGTCTGTTTAGACTTCGAACCCCTAAGCTCTGGCTTTAGATGGTCGAAGGAGGGTAGGGCCAACGTCGAGCTTTGGACAGTCCCAACCGTTGCATATTGACAAGGGGGACCTAATCGAAAAGCAACGGCAAATTGGAGAAGCCGAAGCACCGGGAGAATTATGTTTCGAAACTGCCCTGTTTTCCAGTTTGCCGACGGGTATGGGCGCTGTTCAAATTCAAGAATGCAGGCGAAGTCCATGAAGTTCCACTCGAAAGATTGGAAAAGAGGGGTGGCTAAAGGGAGGAGCGGGGAGTAAGGCTGTTCGGGGTTTAGGATAACCATGCTCAGGTAGTTTCTCAGAGCCGGGCGATACCCAACGGCCCGTTGCGAAGAAAACCGGCCCCCCCTTAGTCTGGCAGAATTTGCTTTGAGAACTTCCCACATCCCAAGGGTCCATGTCCAAGGAGGTGCTGCAAGGTGCTGCGCTTGAGGTTTCGGGTTCAGGGTTTGGGTGGACGCGTACCATCTGTCGAATTTGTTTTGGAGCTCCCGCTTTTTCCGCTAAGCTCCAATAGGCCTTGGGGAGAAGCGTGGACTTGCGACTGAGCGGCAAAAGCTTGTTGCACGTTGCTTTCAAGCCTTGGTTGCAAGGGCTTGGGATATATCCATAGGCCGCTACATCCCAGATCTAAGGATCTTGGGTGGGCATGACCATAGCACAGAGCTCAAGACTGTCTGTGGGCATGCGCCATACGTCAAGGACGGGCTGGCGGATGAGGGGGTTGGAGGATATGTGCCTACCAAGGTTTGTGACCGACTTTTCTGTTGTGCGATATCAGCAGCACATATAACGTGCATTGTGCTACACCAGTAAGCTGTCGGGCAGGCAGATTCAGATTTGAAGACGCAGTGGAAGATGAAGCTGCTGCTGACAGACGACGGTATGGTGGACTCTGTTGAAGGTGAGCTGATAACGCTGACAGACTTCGACCCATTCTCCGTCGGCGTGCCCCCGAGCCTCCAAATTACATCACACATTCATGTCATTCTTTGGGCTGTTTATATGCAATTCTTAGTGGCAAGCTTTGCTTTTTCCTTGGCTTGCAAGACCCCTACACAGGCACAACAAAGTGGTGCTGTGGGAGGAAAGGGGTAGCGCCGAGCTGGCCAAAAAGATGGGCTGTTCAAGTGTGCCTCTTGACGCAGTTGCGCGACATGTCCGTGAGCATGAGACGAACGCTGGAAACTTTGTGTGTGATGCCGTGAAGAGCATGCACAGGACTCCTGAACTATCCTGAACTAAACAGAGTCCAATAGCATGCAGCAGCTGGAGCATGTTGAACGCTTGTTGTTTCAGAGGACGGAGGTGGCTTTAATCAACGGAGGCACCATCCGGGGAGACAAGGCCCGCTTTGGATCCTGAAACGAAGCTTCGTGCACGCGCATTTGCAAAGCCCCGTCAGCAGCCTCGTGCCAAGCTGAACCTTTTGAAGCCCTCAACCCTTAACATCCCTTAACCCTTAACCCTAAACCCTAAAGAGGCGAGAACAGGGGACTGCCCCTGCTGACAAGGTGTTTGCAGCTGGCGACTTGTCGAAAGAGACCATCACGGAGTTGCATCCGTTCGGGAGTCCTGGCAAAAGTGAAGACAAAGCTACCTTGAGTTAGACTCACTCAGTTGTGGCCAAGTGACGATTGGACAGCGCCCATGTCAGGAACAGCATTGTGAAGATCTATGCCACGGGGGCCGAGATCAGGAAATACATTGATGATTCACTGAGCTGCTACGATAAGATGTGCGGCAACTTCGTGAACTGCGCCGGCGTGCGGTATACGTTTGACCCAACAGCTCAGAGTGGACAAAGGGTCCGGACCCTGACCTTCGACGATGGCCAGCCAGTAGGCGACGACAGCAGGCTGACAGTGGCGCTCACTGACTACATGCTGTCAAACTCCGATCTGGCAAAGAATCGTCTCTACAACATGGTCACTGTCAACGATGCAATTCCCCTCGTGCAGGCGCTCTTTGCTGCCGTTGCTGATGCGGGGTCTTCCTGTATCAGCCCCAAACTGGATGGGCGCATAACTGTGGCGAAGTCGAGCAACGGCAGGTGAGACTTTCTGTCCGGCTATCTTTAAATCTCCCACGAACGTGGGAAGTATGGCTCTTGAACAGGTAGCAGATTTTTCCGAAATCGGCGAGGATGGTAAAGTAGCGTCATGCAATGAGCTGGGTCGCGAACGGTCTGGACTCGGTAGATGTTTGACGATCCACCAGCGCAGAAGAACACAAGGATTCCTCACAGGCTGCATTCGTGCAGTTTGGCAGTTTCACTCGACTCCAGCGTTGTTGTATCGACGGCAACTGGAAGCGGGCAACAAGTCAACATCCATTCAGGGCAGAGAACTGGACCCGTGATGCACCACCCCCCGCAAGGTTCTGGCCAAGGAGCTTCATTCAGCCCGTTTCCCCACAGAACCATAGAATGGCTAATTTGGGGGAGATGAAAGGTTACAGGGAGGCCCTTTGAGGATCTTCGGGGGCTGGAAGGCTTACAGGGCTGTGTACAGGGCCCGAACCTGACCATTCGGGGGGGGCTGGGGGGGGGGGGGTTTGTGGGTACGCGGAATCACAACGATGAACAGAAGTGGACAATTGGCCAATGGCCTGCATGGAAGCAGCTATAGCTAAACCGCGGGATGCTTTCAAAATCATGTTGACGTTGCTTTTTGGGAACTGGTGCGAGGCATGGCATCGTCTATGATAAGTGGCCCTTCCGTCTTGACATCGACGCAGAGTATCAGGACAAGAAGTGGTATGCGATGGCGGAGATTTCCGTGGGGTTGCAATTTCTTGCTAGCGCGGAATCGACTGTTTCTCGGGAGATGCCGGCATGTTAACAGTAAGTTGTCGCAGAGTCAGCGGCCTGTGGACGCGAGCGTTGATGGAATGAGTGCTTTGAGATGATGAATGTTCATAACGCGTGCAGCCGCAGGACTGGATCCTCGTAGCGGCTACTCGACCTTCCATGGCGCTGGGTGTCCTTGAATCTGTCTACATCTAAAAAACGGACTAGATAAGTATATATATATATATGCACACATATTCCTGTACTTGTATTTACTTCAGTATTTACAGGAACCATGCTTTTCCCCTTGCTCCACGTGCAGCTGGAGCCGGTGGTACATCCACCCGGCTTTCTCCACCCGGCTTTCTCTGCATGCGGATACTTCAGCTTTGCTTAGACATCCCATCGCCACTCGCTGCCCGAGCTTCGGTTTTTGGCAGAGTTCACGATGAGATCCGGATCTAGGAATGAAGCCAGCCAAGGTTTGCTTTCTGGTTTCTTGCAACTTGGTTGCGTTGCGGGGGGGTTTTAGGGCCGCCCACCCTAAGGGCCTCAGAGTTCTTGGAGACCACTGTTACAGCCCAGAGGCAGAGCACTCTTACAAAAAACGCGGGCCTAGAGCGTTGAATCGTAGACATCCTTGTTTGTCCTTGGCTTGATGACATGCAGATACAGCTTGGGGCCTAGCATCCTCAGCGCTGCTGACCCGAGCTTCTGATGCCAGGACTTCCACATGGTCATGTCATGTCGATGGCCAAGGCATATGGTGCTTACCCTGCATCTGCGGACGCCTGAACAATCGGACAAGCCGGGGCTTCTCCAGCTTCGTTTACACGCGCCTCCATGTGTACTTCTGCGTGGCACCTCGGCATGGTTCTGGAACCTCTGCAATTTGGCCAGGTCTGGCACAGGTGCGTAGAGTTACCGTGTTCGGCAAGGCAGGATAATTCTGCCAGCTAAGGCGACCTATCTGAACGTATTTATCCTGGTTTTCACCATAGGTGTGTTGCCAGATTGGACAGCCGCTTGGCCAGATTGCAGTCCACGTGCAAGGGTAGCTCGATGTCGCAGGTCGCAGGGTTCGCAGGACTAAGCCCTCAACCCTAAGTATCAAATCAGAGTCGCTTTCGCCCCAGCTGTGCAGGAGGGAAAAGAATCAGAGTCGTTCGTTAGTTTGGCAGCAGGGGAGGCTAGAGGGTGCTAGCATGGGGGGACAACTCATTTTGATTGCCCAGCCCCCTGACGTTGTAGCCTGACGTCAGAACGTTGACGTTGAAGCGCTTCCTGATCACAGGTGAACGAGTTTTGCGTATACTTTGTGGGGTTTGTTGACTGGGTGCTGATCCACACAGCGAAGCTGATCACTTCGTTCTCGATTCTGCGGCTCGGCTGCAAACCACAGGCAGCTTGTGACGCCTCCACGTGCCTCCGGGATGGAGTCGCACTCGCAATGCTTTGAGGCGGTTGCTTTTTTGTTTTGCCTTCTATAATTTGCCTAAGCCTGCCGAATGTTTCCCAGAGCACGCCAAGGTTTGCATTCTACGTGGTGTTCCGCTTTCGACATCGGATAGCCATAGCTACAGGTCTGGAACACATCACTCTTATTCGCTTCAACTGGAGGGCGACTTGGCAGGAACTTGCGGTCGGATTCAAGTATCAGACCCTTTTTGGCATTGCTGAGTGAGGCTTACTACTTGCAGTAATGCTTGCAGTTACTGTTTGCAGCTGCTGCTTGCAGACTTATGTCAGTCACGCCTGGTCCCACCCGTCAACCAACAAAGCCACAACGCTTCCGAGCTCGAAGGATTTATTTGGCCTTCGCTCGCGGCAGAGGCCTATCGAGGTATTCATCTGGAAGGCTGCGGCGGGATTCCTCGATGTTCTGGGACTGCTGCACTAAACGTTGCTCTGCGGTTGAGGACGAGAAGATCCGGGGCAGTTTGAGCGTTACCTGTGTTGTCAGCCCAAAGCCACTTGCGCGACTTGCATGTTGAGCTTTGTATGGCAGAGTCTGTTTGGGCCCCGGTGAGTGCCAGCGCCAGAAGACAGCACAACCTTGCACTTGCACCCTTTTGTGCCTATGTTGCTGTGATAGTAACAGTCCTCAATAGGGACTACACTTTCAATAGGGGGTGCTATAATCCGCATTGAGGACTGTTAGAACATCCCACTTTGTTACGCCTGTTGGGCACGTTTTGAGAAGGGTTCGATCTTTTGGTCCTTGGGCATCTGCTTACTGTTGGTTAGTAGGGAATGAGGGAATGAGGGCACCCTCTATCCCCCTATATACACCCTTTAAGATGAGGTACCCTACATCCCCCCTATGGCCCTATGTATACCCTTTAAGGGATTAGATAGGGTACCTCATTCCCTCATTCCCTACTAGCCAGCAGTAAGTCTGGCGCAGGTCGAGGGGTTGCAGAGCGCCTCCTCCAAGTTCACGAAGCCGAACGACCTCTTTGTGGAATGCCACATGGGCTGCTTGACGACCATGAGTTGGGATGTCCCCCCCTTTTACTACCAGTCCTGAGAAAGGGATTATAGTCCCCCCCCTATTGCAATAGGGGGGACTCTAAGGGGGAACATTTTAAACAATGAGGTTCTTAATGGATCTCGAGATCGAGAGCTGTATAGACATCTGACATCGGGATGTGATGAAAACCTCTGACCCATGAACGCTTCTCCTAGATGGGAGTATCGGTCGGCTGGTAGCTTGCGATGACCCGCATGTCCCTGCAAGGATACAACGAGCCCATGCGGACGCGAGTCCACAACAACGCGGGCAGTGAGGCTGTGATTAGGGAGTCTTTCCAGTTGAATATAGACGCTGCTTGGACTGGCATTGGTATGCATTGGTCAGAAAGGAACGTAGAGCTATGAACCATGCCCATCCTCATCAGTGCTAGGGTTCAGCCTGGAAGGGGACCAGCGCGCACAATAAGGAGAACTCGCCAGATACTTTGATGACGCTTCTGGCAAAGGATCAGTCGCTGCTCACCAATTCTGAAATTGTGCCACTGACGCAAGGGTGTACTGATGTGTACTTCGTGCAAGCTCTCCAGTTTCCTTAACATGTGACAGAGTCTGCAAAACAAATGGACGTTGAGTCATGAAGGTGTGTGCAGGCTTTCCATCTCTAGAGCAGAACAGACTGAGGCACGATTAACTCTCTCTACCAGAGAGCTTTGCGGAATCGAGGTGCGCTTGTATGCTGTGGTGCCGTAATCTCAGAATCTCAATCGTCTTGCTTGACTTGGGAAACCTTGCTTCCCTGCCGCAGAGCTTTTTTCACATTCTGCGGGCGGCCTTGACCTGGCAGGATCAGACCGGCAAACGTCGAAGTACGTTTTCCTATGATGAGGCATGGCGGTCAGATTGCCGTGCCGACCATGCTGCGACTACCGGTTGCAAATCTGTAGTCTGTGGATTTGGCAGGATTCTTTTCTGGAGCTCAGCCTGTCTCCATCCGGGAAGATTTGGAGCCTTGGGCAAGAAGGTCTTCTCCGGGTGAAGCCTTGGCATGGGTAGGGCAGGGGTCACATGTTCAGGTGCATCTCAGACCCGAAAGTTCTGAAGTTTGCTGTTGCAAGGATTGCTGTTGCTCCTGTGGACGAGGCAGCGGAGGAGGAACGGTCGCTTTTGTTACAGGAAGACTCGTTATTGCCCTGCTGAACGGGGCCAGGGATAAAGAGGCCAGGCTCCTGCAGCCTGTGCACTGTCCCATGCCACCATAGGTTCAGCCGGGTGGCCAGCGAAGTAGTTTGGGGTCACTGCAGGCCCCCGGGTAGTAGTTCGCAGGTCTGGCTTCCAGTGGAGCCCAGTGGCACGGACTATTAAAGTACGGCAACACAAACAGAACGTCTCTCAGCACTCTCTTAGCCTCGCGTTCCACGAATGCACGAAATTCGAGCCTTGCGGGCTGCATGGCTGTGAACAGCACAAACGGCCCGGCGAGTGCTGTCAGGACACAGGCCTCATCGAAGTTGATTTCCCAGAAGCACCCTTTGGTGAATAATGTGTTGGCCACGTGGTTCGAGCGAGAATACCAGCATAACAAGTGGTTCGTGTGGAAGCACAACGCCGGGTCACCCCCAGCGTCCCCCAACAGGCTGCAGACAGGAGTAGACAGTACCACAGTGGCTAGCAGCTAAAGACTGTGTAATTTTATAAGAGGCTGTTATCCAAGTTTCAGGAAGGAGTGCGTTTAAAGAAGGGCCTGGGGGATGTTTTGACAAGAGGATCTTTTTTAAATGCAGATGATAAGATGTACCAAAGTGTTAAGCTTGCCCGAGAGAGGTTCGCGTACCGTAAGTGTTTGTGAGGGGATTGAATGGGTTGGAAAAGAGTTTTCCTCAAGGCTGCAAGAAGCTATGAACAGGATGCTGAGAAGGTGTTAGTTCAGCAGGCTTTGGGCTTCAAGATTGTTTCAGAAGTTTTAGGAGAGGGCGCTCAGGAAGGGTTTTACTTCAAAGGATGTTAATGGGAGGCCTTGTGTCCCAAGCAGCGGTTTCACTGAGCTATGCCTCAAGCACCATAGCCGTACGCTGTGGAAAGGAAGCTTCTCGGCTTGGTTAATGCAGCTGTGAATGGTCTCGGGGCAAGGGCCACCTCTTTAGAGGTAAGCCAATGCAGTTGTGGTGACCACTGGACTTTCAACTCCCCTATGCCGGTCTTTGACGGTTGGGGTTGCGAAAGGCGCCCTTTGCTACTTCGTGTAGCCTTAACCTTTCCGCCCGCTTCGTACATACATCGTTGGCAGCCAACCAATGGCTCAAGGTGTCCATGATTGTCCATGTACATGACATGAACGGTCGCTATACCGTCGCCTGCACACCCAAAAGCAGCGCTAGTTGGCTTTAGAGCCAGAGCTGTCCAGTTGTTGCCCCGGTTAGCATGATGCTGTGCTGGTACCTTCGGCATCACGGCTGCGTAGCAAAGTGGTCGCGACCACCCTTACATAACTCACCCTGACCTATCTGACCTGCAGCATGAGCAGCAACTTTTTGAACAGCATTTGCGCCGGCAACATTTGCAAATGCCCAGCGATCCCCCAGCCACGAAAGTCCTTGGATCGTACTGCTTCAAGATGGCACAAAAAGGGGGGCCTCCGGGCCTTGCCAGCCGACCCTGGCCGTCCGGCGGAGGCAAGGTTGAGTCAGAGGTCGCAGCCGCAACACGCCGAGACACCGAGACACCTCTAGTAACTCTGCATCATGAACCTGGTACAGTATCATCAGAGCTCATGTCTCAATTCCGCGGCCATGTGCACAGGCTTGCTTCTTATCAGCCAGCATTTGCCGACAAGAGGGGCTGATTTTTTTGTGTCATGTTCACAGCCAAGACGCATGTCCAAAAGCATGGGGCTTCAATGATACCTGGGATCGTGACAGATAGTGTACTTCCTCGAGCTTTCGGATTTCTTGCCTGTGGTGGGTTCTCCGGTGCCTTGACCTAGGGATTGTTAAGGAACCTTGTGCCTGAGAGGAAGCCGTGCTTTTGCTTTTGAACCTCGAAGAATGTTTTCTGATGCTCTCATCATGGTAGGGGCAAGGACACAATGTGCTGCTCCTCGGAGCCGCCACTGCTCCCACAGGGGTCTTCAATGTACCTTCAAGGAAAATAGGGGCTTTACCCATCTTTACCCGAGCACCTTACAGAATGTGTGTGTTATGAGTCGTTCGTAGGGTCGTAGGGCCGTAGGGCTCAGGGAGCAGGACGTTCGATTTGTAACAGCAGCAACGATCGGAAAACATGCAAATGTTTGCAACAGTGCTCTACTATTGGGAAGACCCCGATGTCTCATGCTTCAATGAATCAATGAATGCATCGGACTTGAATGACCTGTGAGACAACTCCATAAGTGCCTTGTATTTGGGAAGGGCGAAATACGTGCTTTCCTTACCTTCTCCCCCCCAAAAAAAACACGAGAAAACAAAACGCCCATAAACCAAAAAACGAAAAACAGGGAAACGTAACACAACACAAAACGTTGGAGACTATTATCCAGGCCCAGGAGGGGCTAGTGCTTGAATTTGCTTTGTTGGTCTTCATGGTTTTGCTGGGTCTGCGGGACATGTGTGCTGGTGTTTGTGCTTTGTCACATGTGCTTCTCTGTGCCTTGGACAAGGAAGACCGAGAACGGCGAAACAGACACCAAACTACAACAAATACCGAAGGGGTTGCGAGAGCTGGCTCGCAACTTGAGAAAAAAGGCGTTCGAAAACCCCCGTAGAAAAGGTTGTGAGAGCTACTCCTTTATAAAGGGTTGCGAGAGCTGCTCTCGCAACCTTTTTAGACGGGTGTTCGAAAACCCCTTTTCGAAAGGTTGCGAGAGCAACCCCAGATGACATTCTTCAATCTTTTTTTGTTTGTTTTCGTTGTTTTTTTGTTTGGCATGATCCGATCCGAGCCCTCGAGGATTGGTGCTAAGACTTTTGGGTTTCTTTTGTTCTTGGTGTTTCGTTTTTTTGGTACTTGCCGGGTCTTCTGAGGGACACACTTCTGAGCAGTAGCCTCCGGGACCCGAATCTCTACCTCTCGCTCTCTCTCTCTCTCTCTCTCTGTCTCTTCTGGGGCCTCGTCCTGTCGATGTTGTATGATGGAAGAGGACGCCGAAGGAGTGTCAGAATGTTTCTGCAGGTTCCGAAGCTCGCAGCTGTCCCTCCTCGCAAGGCCGAAACTTGAGCGCAGAATGAGCCAGATCCCACTTCTGAGAAGCAAGTGCAGGCTTCGACTCCTGAACTGTGATGGCCGCTGAGATCCTGCAGGCCAGCCCGAACATAAAGCGGGAGGCCCTTGAGAAGTGCAGTGCAGAATGTGCGCTGATGCGGTCTTCTGAGGTGGCCGTCAGCGTCGACGACAATATCCCGAAACTGTCACTCGGCACTCCCAAACATTCTCAGAACAGGATCCAGAAGTTACCATAAGATGCCCTTGGGATGTTCCCCTGAAACTAACAGCCCTTCGTAGGGATGCTCGTAAACCCCACTCTTCTCACCGAACCCCTAAGGGAACTCTTAGTATAAGGGGGGGAACACATCCCAAAGCGATGCGCCTTTTCCAGCCCGAGGCTGGTGAAGATCAGCCCCAGCACCTGCACCGGCTTTGCTGCCAAGAACCTGGGCGAGGTGGTGTGTTTGGGGGCTTTCCCGAGATTGGGGGGGGGGGGGTTCCTCTTTTTGCACCCCCGAAATAGAATAGAAGCCCTTTAAAGTGACCCCCCTAAGAGCTTTTTTTTTTTGGGGGGGGGGGGGGGGACATGTTTGGGGCCCAAGAAGGTACCCCCTACCTAGTATCGTAAACTCCCATTTGGAGATGGTGCGGTGAGCGGTGCAAGGGTGCATCTGTTCATCTCTTGTGGCAGGTCACCCTCCGAAAGCCTGGAGCACAGCGTGGCCATGTGGCAGTTCTTCACCTCAGTAGGGGCCTGAGGGATCAAGAAGGATCCAATCCTGGGATTTTTGTGCAGGAGCAAGCCTGCAGTCTCTGTAATCTGCTGCCATTTGCTGCCCTAAACACTAAGCCCCAAAACCCTAAATCCTAAACCCTAAACCTCTCTCTTGAAAGGCTCGGCGGTGCCTGTGGGCTCGGTCTTCATTTCCTTGAAGCTTTCCGAGCTCCTCGAAGTGGCCTCCGGTGACCAGGCACGAGCCGAACACATGCCTTTCCGTCCTTACCAGCGCGCCGGCTTGTGCAGGTCCAGATCGTTCACTCAGATCGCATCCGGCGCACAGTGCGACGGGAGACGGGTCAGGACTGTGGCTGCCTCCACTTTCACCTCCTCTTCTGGCCTTCTCTCCCACCTTGTGATTGCATGCGCATGCGTGATGGTTCGACTTCCGCTCCTCTGTCTCTTCTAGTGGCTGTGGGGGCACGAAGTCCTCCGCTTCTGGACTTCTCCTGTGCAAGCCTGAACTCCCAAGCTGGCCCTTCCACTTCCCAGTACTTGTTCTCATGCCTCACGCACTTGAGCTGTCATCGTCTTGCCATGAGGACACCTCTTCGACGAGGCGGAGTTCTTGGGGTGACCTTCTGGGCTCAGGGCAGCACGTGCAAGCAGCTCGGCCACTCGGCTTGCATACTTACAACTGGCATCTCTTGGTCTGCATGAAAAGACCCAGGCCACGCCTCCCTCCTCACGTCTCTCTTTCGAGCGTATACCCTCTGGAGACAACTTTGGCCTTTGTTGTGTTATTGTCAGAATTCTTGTCAGCGCCTCAGAGAGGGCTTGCGACGCCAGCATCTCTCACAGGCAGAGGTTTCAAACACTTCCTAATGTTCAGTGTAGGATTCAGTCGGAGCTCGCTTGGGTTGCCCCCTTGTCATTCAGTGCTTTCAGCCGTCATGAGCTTCACTCACACAGAATCAGACGCATTTGGGGCACCCATGGGATGAGGTTTCTCTGTAGTTGTGGTTTATGTAGTCTCTCAGTCAGAAGCCTCTGAGAGGTCACCCCGATTGTTTCCCTTCCTTCCTTCGCTCTGAGTCACGTTTCCGGGGATTGCGTTTTGTTGAAATCTTTGCCAGGGCACCAACCTCTGTCCCGCGCAATGAGCCTGAGCAGCTTGGCCTTTCTTAGGGCACGGTCTATTGCAAGAGGTCCTATCCATGTAGATACGCAGACTGAAAGGGAACATGGCCAGGACTGTTGCCGATAGCAACGGGCTTTGAGGATGCAACAATGCAAGCAAAGTCCTGCAAAACGCCAGGTCTGCATGGTTGTGATTGTTTCAGGAGGAGTCCTCCAGCAGCAAGTAAGCGGTAACAAGACATACAAGTGAAGTTGAAGCACATTTCCAGGTGCTTCGGACGGCCTTTGCAGGAGTCAGCTTGCTGAAGTTCCGGGGCCAGCGGGGCCAGAGCGCACATCCGCAACAGCAGAAGTCTTACACCAATGTCCGTCCTCGAGTAGTTTGCTGAAAGGGGCATTCAGAGTTGCCCTGGCCGCAGAGTGGGAGACCAGGATTAAGACCATGGGGGTCTGGCATCTTCTGGTGCAATAGAACGTCCTCGCCCGTGGGTTTGAAGCCGTTGTTCCATGCTGTTGGGGTTTGGGTGACTTGCAAGAGACTGCTGACAGCAGGAATCGTCCCAATCGCTTCATGCTCGGCCAGGGCGGCCCCAGGCCCCGCCGAGCTATGGCAGCCGTGGTCCTCTAGCGGGCTAAAAAAAAACTTGTCTTTCTTCCTTTTAATATACGCCCGGGATAGTAATAAATATACTGTCATCCTGCACTCGCGTTTCCTTCACGAATCTCCCAACAAAGGACTCATGGAAATGCATGTGTTACCGCCTTAATCTGGTGTCCAGAGAACGTGATGAGTCTAGGCGTGAAGAGACAGGAATACTATGAGAAGGACGTACGAAGTGAGGACGCATGAATAATATTATTAATGGCGAACGAAACACACGGCGGCTGTAAGGTTAGGAAAGGTCCTAAGGTAGCAAAATTCCTTGACAGGTAAGTTCCGTCCAGCATGAGCGGTGTAATGACTTCCTCACTGTCACTACCCAGGTGTAGAGTGAACCTTCCACGTTTCTGTTCCCACGTTTCAATGTTTACTGCAGTATCGGCTACGTGAGCCTGGCCACCTCAGCTTGCCATACTCGTCATGGGGGTTTACGAAAATCAGGGAACTCCAAATCGTAGGATTCCCTGATATTAGGGACCCCAATAACGTACCCCTAATTTCGGAAACCCCCTCATGTCGCTGCCTGTCAAGCCTGTTGGTTGGTGCAAAGCAGGACTTGACTGCGCAAGCAGCTGATGAGCTTGGCACAGAGACACTTGGCACGGTCAAGACATCGCGAAGCAAATCGCCTAAGCCCCTGTTTCCACTAACCCGCAAGCCCTACCCCTGTGCCGCCTGCAAGTCCACACACTCGCACTTTTTGCTTCCTATGCAGAGGGGGGGGGGGGGCAGCAGTTGGCTTTGCTGCAAGGTTCTCACCGCTTCCGAAGGCAATGCCGAGGAGCGGGCGCTGCTACTCCGGCATTTCGGCCTAGCAACAGCTCGCAGAACATCATTTTTGGCGTCGCTGTCGCCCTTGGCCATGTCATCCTGCTACAAGGGTCGCTTGCGTTGGGTCATGCGTGAGCTGTGTGGCCACTGCCAACAACCCTGCGTTTTTGGTCCAGATGCATCATCAGCCTGAGTCGACTGGCGATGTTGTTGAGTCGGCTGCTGTCAAGTTGAATCCGTTCAGATGTTATGCACATCATGAACGGGCGAATTGCTGCGACTTGGGACATTCTTGTGCAGGAAGAAGCAGCATGTCAGTCCAAAATTCCCTCCATCGAAGGACCCGCATCCAGTCGCCGAATCAGATGTGGAGCCAGAAGGCATCCAACCTGGGCTTCGCTAATCCGCCTCTGCCCGTGCCCCTTGGCCCAAACTCTGCTCGTAGTAAATGTGCAAAAGGCACTTGAGGCTGAAGATTGGCTCGACGGTTGCACACACCCTACTCTGAAGCCTTAAAGTTTCTTGCAGCGTCATCCATAAGTCTTAAATAGGGCTTATGAAGCTGGAAGTGCTACGGAATGTTATGAAATCTTTGGTGGGCCGGAGACCAGGGCAGCGGGGTCTTCTAAATTAAAGAAGCTGGCCTAGTGGTGAACTGTTCCGACATCCCTGCGCGGTTGCGTTGCATCCGGGTGGAGACGGAACTGAGGGAGCCCGCGCTGGGCTCTCCAGCTGCTTCCTCGGCTCGCAAAATGAAGCGACATGTGGGACTACGCGGGGGAGAATGCGCATTTATAGCCTTTCTGTTGCCTCAAGCACATGACTGAAACATCCAGGTGCAGTCTGCCCGATGCGCGCCGCAGCGGTCCTTGACGCAGGCATTTGCTCAGGCAAGGCCGAGGATGGCATCGGATTGCAAGGGTCCGCCATATGCACTAGCTGGTTGAGAACCCCTCAAAAAAGAAAGAAAATCTTCTTCCTAAGGGTAGTATAGAGATTATTATTCTTTATTCTTTTGGGGTTCCTAAGCAAATAGTAGTTATGGAGTGATGGAGCAGAGCGAGGATGCTTTCTTGGCTTCTTTCTTGGCCTCGAGGCTGCTCAAAGCAGGGGCGAGGCAGCAAATAAGACAGGCCGCCGGCCCAGCAACTTCAGACGTTTGCAGTCAGTTGCAGTTGTACCCGCATGGCCTCCAGCAGCATGGTTGAACACGCTCTGCAACTTCTGCCGCCAAGGATATTCACAAACTCCCCAGCCACAACCGGTCCAGTCACCGCCGCAAGTTGCACAGCCACAGCCCTTCACTCCAGCATCCCGCACAGCATCTTGACACAACTTAGCAGCAACGGAGAAGTTATGAGCCATCTGAGGTTCGAGGCATGAAGAGTTGTGATTTTACCAATAGTTGTCCTTTCGGTTTCTCAAATTGAGTGTATTCCCAGATTATCAGTGACCATTTCGCGCAAAGCCCAAGGTTTTCAAGCCGACGCCAGGCTTTGCGCAACCTGGATCCCCAGGAATTGCCAACAGGATGAGCAATCGTGTCGATGACTTGTGTCCATCTGAGTCCTTCTCTGCGATTCTATGCCTTACACATGGGGGTTTTCGAAATTAGGGGTATTCTATTGGGGTCCTTATTATAAGGGGATCCTACTATTTGGGGGTCCCCTGTTCTCGTAAACCTCCACATCCATGCTACTCTACTTGAGGAGGCCAAGGCTCTGCACAGATTTTGCTGGAAGGACCCTGAATGCAAACCCTGCGTTCGGAGCATCCAGGCCGGGCCACATAAGTCGTGCGTCCTGCAAATCTTTAGCTTGTGCATGAACTGGCGATCTTGCAAAACAGCCCACAGTGTTTGAAGATCGATCACCAAAAAGCACCAAAAAGGCTGCGGGTTGTCTGGAATCTGGGGAAAACTGCCGTATACTTTCAAGCACCGGCAAGAAGTTTCCTGGACAGGCCCGTCGCGACCGCGGCCCCGGCAACAGGCGTGCAAAGTACGAGTCCGCCTCTTGAGTGTGCGTGTGCGCAGCTGTACCAGATTGCATCACTATCGGATCTTAGTCAGCGCAGTGTCTTAGCTGTACTTATCATCTTTCCCGCCTTGGAGGTCGGCAGGCAGAGGTGGCAGACTGGCTTCCTGCCGCCATGGGCTCGCCAGTGTGGCAGGCTGCACAGCAGCCGCCTCCCGCGTCACCACCGGCCCTGATACCGAAGACACCACCAATGTACCGCACAGAGCACAGCCCAAGCCCCAGCCCTCCGAAAATGCGGCCGGAAGGAGTTCAACCAAAGGTGTTAAGCCCAACCTTCCGGCCCCAACATCCACAAGTCCCACAACCTACCCCACAAGGAGCTTTGCCGCACAGAGTGCGCCAAAGTGTTCCCCACTTGCCATCTCGCCGTGCGCAGTCCCATTCGGACCTTCCTCCAGCCGGGAGGCGCACATCAGAGATGCAGCCCCGGGGCAGCCAGTGGAGCAGCCCGCTCACCAGCCCGCTCACCAGCCCGATCGCAGCTCAGCCCCAGTCCCTCAGCCCGCCTCCACTGCGCATGCCGCAGCCGGCCCAAAATGGGCCGAACGGGTCCTCCGCGAGGGCAGCTCGGAGCCCTGAGCACGAACGTATTCAGTCACCCAAGGACTGCGAGGCCGACAGAGGCTCCAGTCCACCCGCAGCACAGCGCCCGTCCTTTGAGTCCTTTGGGCTTTTCTTTGGGCCTTTTCACGCGCCTCCAGGCCATCCACTGAAACATGGCCCAAGACAGGATGAGGCCTCTCAGCAGAGGGCAACAATGGCGCCCGCTGAGTGCTTGAACGGCTCCTTGCTCGCATCCTGTTTGCGCACGCCTCACCAGATTGCCCACATGTGGAGAGTCTTGACAGCTGCTCAACAAGCCCTACCAAGGAAGCGCGGGCCAGGAAAGGGAGCATACCACGGAGGACGGCCGGATGTGCTTGTTTAATATGTGCATCGCTGCATTCGTGTTTGTGGCTGACTGTGGGAGAGTCGTGTGTGCTACTGCAGCTCTCTGAGTTGCAGAGCTGATCGATCTGATGCTTCGAAGCCACCTCCACGCTTTTTCTTCGCCAAGGATGCCGGGGATGCCGAGGATGTTGAGGATGCCGTGCAGACCAAGGAGACCTCGGCAGACCGCAGCCTATCACCAGCACAGCCCTCTCCTTAATATTCTAAGACATGTCATGGAAGGTCTCGAGCACCTTCTCAAAGCAGCAGCCTCTGGGCATTGTTGCTGTGCTCAGGCACAGGACGCAGCCTGCAGAAGAGCACACGGAAGAGGCCGAAGTGACCGAGGCGCACCTTGCATTTGCATTGCAGATTCCAAGGAAGTTTCGAGATGAAAGAAATCAGTAAAGGTGGCTCGGGAGCTCTGCATTAACGGTCTTCGCGATGGAGCGACACCCATCAGCACCCTCACTAATCCTTCCCTCGCAATGTTTTGCGCTAGTTTGCCGTGCCTTGCCTTGCTGTGCGTCAGGTTGACCACAGCCTGCGGGAGCCGCCCCCGTTGGCTGCCAAGCTGCATCGAGCTTTGAGGAAGTGAGCCTTAGCAAACTAATTGTCGGAATCAGGCCTCGCTCAGGGTAAGAATTACGGGAACCTGGGTTTGGGCACCCTTTCTAATGATCCGCGAAGGGAATATACTGGCCATATTTGCAGTACATTAAGGGAAACCTTTAGCGGCACAATATAGAGGTACGAGTCTTAACTTAACCCTTTGAAAGAAGACAAGATGTGAGAAGAATCGTGTGACCAGCGTTGCGGGTCACCAGTCGTACTACGTGCGCCTTTAACCAATCTAAATTCTGGTGGCACAGAGAAGCACAGAGATACGCAGCATTGGAGTTCACACTCACAGCAGTGACACCGCAGGTCCAACGCCGCTCCGACAAAGTGCGGCCTACAGCCTTGGTTCACCTGCCAGGACTGGACCTTTTCCGTCCTTTCCTGGCAGTCAGCTGCAGAGCCCGCAGCAAAGCGTGTGTGCTGTCAATTTCCTGACGTCTTCTGTTCGGATCTGCAGGAGGTGCCCGCAGCGTCAGTGCCAAGCCTGGGCGACTGGGCACCTTGCGGCGGCCGACCTCCCAGGGCCTGGGCAGGGGGCCCGGCAGAGAATTACTGCGATTAGCACGTAACAGTCGGTTTTGATGCTAAGAGTTTACTCAGTTTACTCCTCCGGGGTCGAGCCAGGGTCCCTGTGGCACGTTCTGGTGGCCCCCCGAGGTCATTTGCAATGTGAGCCCTGTTCAGAATGCAATCCGCCCAAAGTTCCGCTCCTTGGCTACATGATGGTGCCTGGTCTCAGTTTGAAACCTTTACAACTTTACAAGGCCGCGTGCCAAAAACACAGCTGTACAGGGGGCTTGTAACAGGCCCGGTCTTTTCAACAAGACACGCCTATTTGAGCCGGGGCTTATGAAAATAAGGGACCCCTAATATTGACCCCAAATCGTAGGATTCCCTTATAGCAAGGACCGCAATAAGATTGTAGAACAGCCGATGCACAGGGCGGCGGTGAGCTGCGACTGGCGTCGGCCGCAGAGCACGGGAGGAGGCCGCGGATCCGACTCGGATGGCACAGATGTGTTTGGTGTCACCGGAACCACGAAGACACGAAGAGATCCCACGCAACTAATTGCAAGAGCTGGAAGGCTCTTAACAGAACTGAAACACTGCATGCGGTAAAACAAGCAGCTGTGCTCCAATGTTGTATATATATATATATATTTACTTATTTATATATCATGATATTCTACTTTCTTATATATATATATATAATCATGTAATACATAGAATATACTTTAATATATTATATCATCTAGTATAATACACATTGATAGAACATTCTAGAGTATAATCTATGCAATATAATACAATATAATATTCAATAATGATGTGCATATATATATATATATATACGTAAATACTGTGCGGGGCAAAAGGCCTGGAGCGTTCCGAGCTTGGCCCAGAGATCACCAGCGAAGTGCGGCGGTGGCTGCTGGGTCTCACGGAGGGCCTGCAGTGCTCCCACGTGCCTTGGAGAACAGGTTTAGGGTTTAGGGTTTAGGGTTTAGGGTTTAGGGTTTAGGGTTTAGGAACTGAGAAAGCCCCCACAGACCCTCCTCTCCTCAGGGTTCGCCTGTGGATGTCTCGTGCGACTCTCGTAAACTTGCGTCTAAGTATTAAGCTTCTGTATTCATGGGCCGGAATGAACAAGAACGCCATGTACTCGTTTGTACTCGTTTAGGGAATTCTGTGTGTTCTTTGGCTGTTTCCTCTCCATAGCGAAACGAAACCAGTAGCAAGCAAGAAGTGCAGTACGTAAGTTCCTTGCCGTCATTTGCCCGTGTACTCCAGCTTTGGGCACACCATCCCTGCATGGTCAGCGCAAGCCTGGACATCTTTCCAGGTGGTCATGGACAAGGCTTTGACGGTTCTTTCGAACTTCAAGCTCTCCAGCGGCTGCGAGCTTGAGGTGCTGTGTGTGGTGTTTTAGGGTTTAGGGTTTAGGGTTTAGGGTTTAGGGTCTAGGGTTTAGGGTTTAGGGTTTAGGGTTGAATATTCATGGTGTTGAAGTATCCATGCGCGCACACAGATCGTGATTCGTGATAGTTGCATCGTTGTCCAGGTGCTCGGAGGACCACTTGGTGCGATAGTTGGCTCTTGGGTGGCATTGATTTTTGACTTTTGTTGCCTCCTGACGGGCAACTTGGTGCAGAGTTGTCAAGCATCTTCAGGCGGATACAACGAAGCCGACTGGCTCCATCAGGAGATCTTCTCCAAGACTCCAGCTGATGCCGTGAAGGCCGGGCTTGCGCCTGCTGGCACCACAATGCGAAACATATCCGCCAATCCACCAAAAAAGGAGTCCTTCGAGATCCTCGGCTTCAGTGAGGCCAAGGCCAAGGAAGGTGATTGGTCTGGAGTCATGGTGGAGGCCGGATGCTAGGTACTGCTTGTCGTGCGGGCGGTTCCGAGCTCCAGGGCCTGCAGGCACACGAAGATGCATGAAGGTTTCAGAAGGTATCTTGGCGTTTTTGATGGCGGATATCCGGAATCTCGTTGGCCACAACTGCAGCGGTTCTTGCAGGAGGTGTCCTTGGCATACCGCCGGCAGTGCCTCCGGGGCCACCCCAGCAGGGGTGGACCTGCTCGCGGCTACTTGAAGCTGCAGGCTCCGCGTCGTTCTGTCGTTCTGCTTCCACTATACATGGGTGTTTACGATATTGAGGGTACCTTCTTGGGATTCTTTAAGGAGAACCTACTACTTGGGGTCTGTTTTAAGGGGTCTCCTATTTTCGGAAACCGCCGCATGAGGATTGCAAGCAGTAGGCCGCCATGCGGTAGACGCTTCAAATCCCAGAGGTGGCCATGGAGGTCATCCGTGCTTTCTGTGGAGAAGCTGGGCCCCTCACCCCAGAACCAGCAGAGGAGGTGGGCAAGGGCAGACGAAACCAAATCCCCTAACAGTCGGACGTGGCCTTGATCGGCATGTTCGGTACTCGCTGTCGCATTCTCGAGGCACAGGTAGAACGCCAAAATGCGTGCAAGAAAATGCGAAGTGATGGCAGAAGGAATTTGGCAGAGTTGTCGCTCTGACTGCCCTTTCAGCTCAAGCTCGCACCGAGTGAGGTTTTGACCCGCGCACATGAGCAAATTTTGCGATATCCATATCGTGGGCAGATCATGCATGTCGTCGCCGGCCCAAAGTCTTCGGTGCAGATGTTGTTATTTGGTGATTTTGGTGCAGCAAGCAAGGGATTTCGCACCAACCAATTCTTTAGTGCCCAACTCGCAGCCATGGCTTCCTTGCTATTCGGCACAACGGCATCATACGACAATGTGGCTGGCAACAATATGGAAAGTCCGGAGGCATCTTGGCATCACATGAGGGTGCGGTCCATCACCAAGTAAGCAAAGCATTTTTAGACAAACGATGCAGCGCTGCAAGCCATCATGATCTTGAACATGTTGGGTTCTTCTGACCAGGACAATCTGCTTGGAGTCCGGAACACTTTCTTCGATGTAAGCGACGCGCCTCCTCTGAAGCAGTGGTATAAAGACATCAGAGGGGTGCACTCCTGCCCGGCCAGCGAGTGTGGTGATGATCGCAGCATGTGCGGCGAGAGTGAAGATGCCGAACCCTCCGTGCAGACGCCAGAGCCGTCTCCACGTGTTTTCGAGAAGTCTTCCGAACCCGCCCCAGCAAAGCCACCAGCAAACGCAGAAAAGCCAATGGCAAAGCCAATGGCAGAGTCAGCGGAGGCCAGGACTCCGTTGAAAAGCGGCGCAAGCCCATATCGGCCAGCTCCTGTCACGACGCCGGTTTGCAGCACGACCTACTACGCTGTGCCATCGGCAGTTCCACGAGTTGGGACTCTAGGAACGAGCGATCTCTCAGCCGAGTACCATCGAAGGGTGCAAGCAGCGCAAGCATCCCGGGCGCGTCCACAGGCCCAGGCCCAGTGGACCCAGCAAACACCGATGTCACCGATGTCACCGATGTCACCGATGTCACCGATGTCACCGATGTCACCGAGCCACCAGAGCCACCAGATGTCGGCATTGTCCACACATAACCTCGAGGCCGGCCCCGTCGTGCGGATCTTCAAGCATCTTTTGTGCACTCTGGTGAAGACAAATGATTTTCACTGTCACAGTAGAAACCGCATATCGCTGCAAGGCATTCAAGCCAACAGTACTTCAGTACTATAGCAGTATAGCATGAGCAGGTGGAACAGACTTGCCAAAGCTGTACGAGTTTTTGCATGCGGGATTTTGTGTGATCTGCTTGCTGCCTGGGCAGGTGGCACAGTCAGCAATCCTTGGCTCGGAAGCTCTCCCAAGCAACGCTGGCACAATTCTTTCAGCTTTCTTTTGCGGTGGCCGATGGCCCTTTTCTAGCACGTTGTGTCCAGAAAGCCGCCTCGTGCAGGGAACCACAGCTTGCAGGGTTTAAGCATTCGCCGAGGTATTGGGTCTGGTGCTCATGCCACAGATGAATGTCGACCTTGCGCCTTCTTCCATAAGAACCGCTGCGTGTCAGGCTTCCCTGTGACCTGTGTCCAGCATAGTGCCAGCATGCAGAATCACACACACCCCAATCACTATCAGTGAGCCGCCAAGCTTGCACCAGCCGGAGGCCGAACTTGCCTCTTCTGCCACATCTGTGATGCGGGCGAGAAGAAGCGCCGACTGAGGATGCAGAAAGTCAGCTCCAAGCGATCGCAGACTTGAGAGCTTGGCCTCCTTTGTTGTTCGGGGAGATCTAGCATGATCTAGCTTTTAAGCAGCAGACTTGACGTGTGTGGAGCATGTCTGGTACAAGCAACGGCCAAAGAGCAGCTAAGACAGCTAAGAGTGTTGAGCCGTTCTGCGAGCAGAACTAGAACAACGTCTGCTGCATTCTGATGGCCAGCTGATGGCTGATGGCCTGATGGCTGATTGCCGACAAGTTAACAAGTTGTTGCACCTGCTTGACTGCGTCACTTAGGGTGTTTCCAGCAAGTAGAGGCACGCAGCTCATTCATTTTAATCCTGCTTCCAAGCCCAGTTTTGCTGTTCCGCCAATTCCGATGCTGTGGGCTATGGGTTTCGTTGGGTCACTTTGTCACTACTTGGCCAGCTCAGCTCAGTGGATTGTGTGTTCTGCGGCTGTGTGCTGCGGGATTGGTGGACTTAGCCACATAGCTGACTTAGCTGACCTACTTAGCTATAAGTCCCAGACTTTTAATCTTATTCAGACCAACTGCGGGACCGCACGAGCCTTCGTCCAAAGGACTCCGCCTGACTCCAAGCCGGCAAGCTACGTAGCCTCAGTCTCGATGGTTCTGGGTTTAGGGTTTAGGGTTTAGGGTTTAGGGTTTAGGGTTTAGGGTTTCCCCCTTATACTAACAGCTCCTTTGTCGGGATTCCAATAGGGGGTACTATAACCCCCCATTAAGAGCTGTTAGTATCAGGGGGAACATCCAAGGTTGTAAGTTACCAAAGCGGGCTCAGCAACCTCTCAGCATGGCTGTGATGGTCGGGCCATCGCTGAAGGGCACAGAGTTAAGGCTCTCATATATGTAACGAAAGCGTTCTTAGTCTCTCAGAAGTTGCGAACTAAGACAGAGTAGCTGATCAAGTGCATGATGGCCAGTTGACTACCATCCAGGTTCCTCCTCAAACCTTCCAAGTAGCCAAGCCTCCAAACGAGCAGACCAAAACTGCCGGCCGCAGATTTCCTCGACATGCTTTGTGCTGGACGACCTGGCGTTGGCACGGGAGCCGCTCAGGTGCAAACTGGCCTTACAGGAGCGCAGCAGTTGTTGAGCACGTGGCCGAAGGTGGCTTAGGGTTTAGGGTTTAGGGTTTAGGGTTTAGGGTTTAATTAGGGTTTAGGGTTTAGGGTTTAGGGTTTAGGGTTTAGGGGAGTTGGCAGGCCGTCTTTCGGCTATGTGCATGGTGCTTTCGCTAAGGCTAGAATTGACGCCGTCGGAAGCTGCGCTCGAGGCTTGTCAGATCTCTCAAAAAGTGCGCCACCGTTTCTTGCAGAGGCATGGCGCATCACCGCTCACTGGAACAGCTAAAGAGCCAGTTTTTGATTCCCTTCCTGCCGTACTTATTGGCAGTGCAGGCCGACAGCTTGCCCACGCAAAGGCTCGAGGAGCTAAATAGGGCATTGGACGAGTACATCCTAAGATGCTCGGCGCAGTTTAGCACAACTTTCCTGGGGATTTTTTTGGGAAGCTTTGTTATTAAACTGCTATGAGTCCTACGTCATCCGATGGCTAGTCAGTGCTCCACCCACGAGCCAGGACAGATGTGCTTCAAGAGCGAGATCGTGGCCGAAATCGCGCGGCTGCACGAGAACTCTGCCTACTCCATCCTAGGGGTGTCGCCCGATGCCTCGGACGCAGTGTCTTGGGCAGCATCTTCAGTTCGCTCGCATGAAGACGCACTCGCTCGCGATTGTCTGGGGCAAATCTAGGCGAATCTATAGGGGTATTTCCAAGTCCTCAAGTGCACCGAAAGGAAATCAAGAAGGCGTACCGCGTCGTTGCGATGCAGTGCCATCCAGACAAAGGCGCACGAGCGAGGGTTCACCACAGCTGCACGTCACACAGAGGGGGGGAAAAGTTCGGAGGAAAAGGGAGAGGATTGAGACACTGGAAGTGGACCAATCGGAGAGAAGGGGGAGGAATGAGAACATGAGAGAACGGGAGTACTGAGAGACCCTAAACCCTAAACCCTAAACCCTAAACCCTAAACCCTAAACCCTAAACCCTAAAGTCTTGTTCAATGCAGGTAATAAAGGAATGTCCCTCGCATGATTGGTTTCACAGTGTGAAGTCATACCGATGTGGTCGTCATATATTTTTCTTTTCTTCTACGAGCCATTTCTTGGGGCCTGACTGATCACTTGGTCTGAGCTTGACATGATATAGAGGGGGTAGTACAGTTTGACGAATGGACCCACGGACCTTGCCTGCCTTGTGCGAGAGTGAGCGACTAAACCCTAAAACCCTAAACCCTAAGCCCTAAACCCTAAAGTCGGCGAGGTGGCGACAAGGCCGAGTTCCAGGAGCTTCATGAGGCTTACGAGAAGATCATGGAGCAGCGCAGGAGTTCCTCGGAGGGCATTCGGGGCTTCAGCAGGTGGGTTTAGGGTTTAGGGTTTCGGGTTTCGGGTTTAGGGTTTAGGGTTTAGGACTCATTGGGGTCTTTATGATAAGGGGATCCTACTATGCTGCTATTTTCAGCGTCCATTTCAGGAGTCCCCTGTTATTGTAAACCCCCATATGACTGCGCCGAATCGCCGAATCGGCCACACTTGCGACCTTTACCCAAGACCCGTCGAAGTTTCAGAAAGCATGGCTAGATCTTCGCATCACATGGTGCAGCTTCGAGCAAGGCTCGGCAAATCTCGATGGCAAGTCTCGCACCTTTGCTGCAGAAGGTGTCTGCAAATGTCTGCAATATGGCAGCAGCTCTTTGGAGGGCAACGCTCCCTGCCCCAGGCAAGAAAAGCGAGACTGACAGCGACGACGATGCGCAGGCCAGGCAGGAAGAGAAGGAAGAGAAGGAGGCTGAAGAGTCCCACCAGTCCCACCAGGCAGGGCGGCGCGAAACGATTTGGTGGAAGCGACGTGATGAGTTACCCAAAATAGGGGTAACCCTTACCCCCAAATACTCCTATCTTTGGAAACCCCCATGTGATGAGTTCTCCATAGCTGTTGCAAGAGGACCAGCAGGCTGAGGAGAAGGACTCAGAGGCTGGAGCTGAGCCGGAGGAGTCGGAGGCGAGGCAACAAAGAGGGGGAAGATAGATGGAGATGCTCAGGGAATGGTTTGAAATATTTGGACATACTAAAGCTGACAAAGTTTTCATGCCCTGAAGTACGGAGTACGGAGCTGTTTGTGGTTTATGGTTCCGGCTGGTCCCTACCTCTACACCCTAAACCCGAAACCCCAAACCCTAAGCCCTAAACCCTAAACCCTAGCCTAAAGCCTAAATCCTAAACCCTAAGGCCTAAACCCTAAACCCTAAACCCTACGGATTCGCCCCAGCTGTGCAGGAGGGAAAAAACCCTAAACCCTAAACCCTAAACGGTCCAGGACGGCTCCGACGCGCAGCTCCTCGCCAAGGCCGCCAAGGCGGCAGATGAGGCTTCTCACTACGAGCCTTGGTGGCGAGGAGTTGGGACCCTAAGCCCTAAACCCTAACCCTAAACCCTAACCCTAAACCCTAACCCTAAACCCTAAACCCTAAACCCTAAACCCTATGTCTTCTTGTGCTGACACTCTCCTCTCGAGTCTAGAGAACTGCTCGGTCTCTGTCCATTGCAGACAGCAGTCACCAAAGGCCAAGACGGCTGCCGAGTTTGCTCATCAGGCTCATCTTGTTGGGGGTTTGGGAGCCTCAGCGAAAACGCTCAGAGGTGTGGTTCGACTTTAGCCCCTGCCGGCTGCTGTTGATTCTGTGAGGCTGCGGAAGCGGCAGAGACGGCGCGACAAGGCCTCCAGCACCCCTTCCCCGCCCCTCCGCCACGCCTCCCCCCCCCACCACCCACCACCCCCCCCCCCCACCACGAGTGGTCCTGATTGACCAGCCAAAAATATTGCAATTTGGTGGTTGAGAGGAAACTTCGGCATACTTAGATGTCATTAAAATCTTGTCTTGTTTCGCTCGATTAGCATAGTGTCAGTCGTTTAGATATTCGCCGCTGTCGGTTAAAAGCACGAATGCTGAGGGTTGGGGTTCGCAGTTTACTTGTAGTTTCCGAGGTTTTAGGAGACGTTCGAAGCATGAAGCTGCACGGGACAGCTTCGTTGCAGGTCGCGACTCCGGCGGCGCAATCACCTTGACTAAGTCCATTGCGCACTCGGCCATTGTTGGGCACTTTCTGCTCCCCAGCCATCCGCAACAGACAATGTCGGAGACTGCACAAGTTGCAAAAGCTTCAGTTTGAGCTTCAGGTACACATTCTTACAGATGTCACGTGTGCTGAGGTCCTCACCTTGACGGTGGTGAAGGCCGTGCGAGTCGTGGGCTACGCGACTATGGACGTAGCCGCGCAGTGCCGCCTGGCATCCAGGCGCCTCCAAGTGCCCCAAAACGGGGAAGAAGGCCTCCAGTTTGGGCTAGTGATGTGGGCCCCAAATACTAAGATCCCCTTCTAATAAGGACCCCCTAAACCCTAAACCATGTGTGAAAAGCCTCTCTGTTGCAGGAAGTTCACGGAGGCCTCCTGTGCGGAAAGCTCCACAGAGGCAGCTTCTCCGCTTTTTTTCAAGAGCCAGTCAGATAATATAATATAATTTAATATAACATAGTGTAATATAATGTAATGGATACTACAACATAATATAATACAATACAAGATAAGAGGCCTCAAGGGCTAAGCCTCATACGTTGCCTGGGTCTACATACATACATACATACATATATATATATATACATATACATATATTACAAGCTGTGAGCTTGTGGCAGCGCTCCGAGGCAATGGGCTTGGGCCTGGAGGCCCTGAATGCGGCCCTGGCATGTGCAGAGGCCGACTCTCTCGCAGCACTCTAGATATGAATATAGGCACTACTTGCAACCGACATGATCATAACAGCTGAGCAGGTGACAGAGACCACGGCAGCAGAGCTCCAAACACCAGAGGGCCTCGAGGTGCAGCTCCAGTGAGGATTTCTGGCGATGTTGGTCTCGGAGTCTGAGCGCATGCAGTTAGACTCAGACTCAGTGTGTTTTTTTGGGCTTGTAGGGCTTGTAAGGTTTAGGGCTTAGGGCTTATTTAGGGTTTAGGTTTGACTCCATCAGACTTTCTAGACAGGGCATCCGATGCAGAAACTGTGACCTTGCAAGCCGGGTCTACGTCTATCACTTGTGACTCCGCTTCCTCCAGGCTGCTGAAGCTGCCGAGCGCTTCGTCAATGCTGCGGTCGCTTTGACGATGGGTCGGGATTTTGGATGGAAGGGGGCGAGCTTAGGCGGCGCTCGAAATGGGCTTGGATACTGTGAGCCTTGCAATGCTGCGGGGCGTCATATCATGAAATGCAAATGTCCTCCGATGTCCCTGATCGTCACTGACATTTCATACTTTTGAGGTCTGCGCAAAACTGAACTATTCATCATCAGAAGGCATGTGCCTTCAAATCGGGGTTTAAGGACCCTAAACCCTAAACCCTAAACAAACCCACACCCTAAAGCCGAAACCCTAAACCCTAAACCCTCCTAGGTGCGAGCCTCGCTGGCAGCCGCCAGCGCTTCCAACGCGGCGATGTCTGCAGCCATTGCTGCCGTGGAAGGGCATCGGCAGTGTATGCAGGCCTCGGTACGCAGGTCCTGGCAACGGTTTAGGGTTTGGGGTTTAGGGTTTAGGGTTAGATCATCCGATTTGAAGTTGTGGTGGGCCGGTGGTCGCGCGTTGACGTGCCAAGACTGTGAGAAGCGAAACACAGCTTTTTTCGCATGAGGCTGTCGAGGCCAAGACCGAAAACAAGGAGTCTGCGGAGGCCAAGACACCTCCGGCATGTGAGCCTCTTTCAATAGCAGCTGCGTCCAGATGCTATTAATAAAACTGTTAGTAGCATTGGATAGCAGATGGTAAGCTGCCAAATCTGCTGTTTGGCAATCTGAACTGGAACGGCAAGACACCTCGGGGCTTCCGCAGATGGCGCCTCAAAAAAGATATCCGAACCCAGTGAGAAGGCGCCTTGGTTGCACGCACATCCGCGAAGATGCTCCGTGCAGGAGGTGCCTGAACCTCCCGATGCTGACAAAGACGATGCATCGGAGGTGAGGGAGGAGAGAAGATGTTGGACGGTTGTTTGAGTAGCTTCAGCAGAACTTGAGCACCTGTGAAAATATGAACCCCTATCGAGGACCAGTCGCAGAAGTCAGACGATTCAGACGATGAGTCCCGTTCCTGAGTCGATTGCGCTTTTGACAACTTCCTGTGCATACGGCAATCTACTGCAAGATGCTGCAATCTCCTGCAATACGCTGCAGTTCGCTGAAATATAGCATAATAGTATGATATAGTAAAATAACGTAATAATATAGTATAATATAGTAAAATAACGTAATAATATAGTATAATATAGTATAATATAGTATAATATAGTATAATATAGTATAATATAGTATAATATAGTATAATATAGTATAATATAGTATAATATAGTATAATATAGTATAGTATAGTATAATATAGTATAATATAGTATAATATAGTATAATATAGTATAATATAGTATAATATAGTGTAATATAGTATAATATAGTATAATATCGTATAATATAGCATAATATAGTATAATATAGTATAATATAATATAATATAATACAATATAGTATAATATAATATAATATATAGTATAATATAGTCATAATATAGTATAGTATAGCAACATGCTGCAGTGCACGATGGCCACCACTCAGGTCAACCAGCCCGCCTGAGCCTCGGCGCCACAGCAAGGAAGACTCGGCGCAGGCCGCTGTCAGGAGGCCCGGATCGGCTTCAAGCGCTTCATGCTATATGATGCTATATTACACCATATTATACTATATTATACTATGCTATATTATGCTGTATTACACCATATTATATACTATATTATGCTATACTAGATTGCATTCTACTAATACTGTATGTAAAGGTACTTCGAAGGTTCCGAAGGTTGAGAATGGAGAGCTGCGCAGGCTGTTGACCAGGTTCTTAGGTGGAAGTTTGGAGGGACAAGGACTTTTTTGAAGATATTTTTTCCGAGATTGTGCCCGAAAAGGCAAATCACTCAGCGGAACAACAACCACAAGGCACTGCGAAGTCCAGTGCAGTCAGAGTCAAAGATCTGCAAAAGCAGCCGAATTGCACGCAGGTGCTTCAGCGTCTCAACGTCCAAACCTCGGGTTGACAAAATAGGTGACAGATAGTTGTGACGTCTTCACAGCGCCCGAGGCGGAAATCTTGACCCACCAGCAGAATGTCAGGGAGTTCTTGCAGGCCCTGTCATGTGCCATCAACTGGTTAACGGAAGCATGCTAGAAGACGAGACCCGGTCAACAGTTGCCCGATTTGAGCTATCCTGCTGCGGGCGACGCGGGTTTCGGGGCAGGCATTATTTGGCCGCAGCTGCGATGTTGTGGTTGGTGCATAGGGTCCAGTGGACGCTAGTGGAAGGCGACACGCCGTCCGTCCCAGGATGGACCTTCCTCACCTGACCTGTGGTAAGCAGAGGTTGGGGATTGGTTGCGGCTGTGGGTCACGTCCCTGACGTGTCGCCGAAACGCCACGAGCTCGAGCTTTGGCCGCTGCCTCACGATGCCGTGACGCCAACAAGCCGAGCTGGGTCTTCAGATATGTGCCAGACGATGATTTTCGGGCACCAAAATGCCACCGGCAGCACGCCGAAGCTTCCCGAAAGGCACGTTCAATTCCGAAATCAGTCGCCAAGATGCTGCAAATCAGTGCAACCCTGAATACGTCAAACAGGCACTTCTTCCAATTTGCCTGTGATGCGCGGCACTTCTCGCTTCGGCATCCTGACACGTGACGGTACGATCCGGCACGTCTGATTTGAGGTTTGGGGTTAAGGGTTCGGGGATCAGGATGAAGGTTTAGGATGTTTAGGCGTTTGCAGAAGGGCAGGCACCGGGGGTGGGGTGGATCTCGAATATGTTGACGCCTCGGCCATGGCAACTCTCCTTACCCCTCACGGGAGCTTTCGCCCCTTTCCTCAAGAAAACTGCGAGGCAAACCGGCAGCTCATCCCGGAGGTATCCAGCGCGGCAAAGAGCAAAGTCCTCACACTGCTGCTAGGCAAGCAAAAGTTAGCTGTGCAAGGACACGCATGATGTAAACGACTTTAAGGCTTTGAGTCCTTTCAAATCTCTTTGCAACCAGAGGCCGTTGCAGTAAGCTCTGCGGTCGACCATGTTACATCGAAAAGTCTGTGAAGGGTCATGAAGGAGCTTACATTCAAATGACCATCGGGTTGATCTGCCAAGGTTCTTGCTTGGAAGACTCACGTGAGTTTCTTTCGCGCAGCGAAAGATGTGCGAGGGATTTGGGGGATGGGCGGTTGGGGCGGCGGTTATCAAGCGCAACCTTCTCAAATTCGCAGATGCTGCATAGGTTTGCATCATTTCAAGCTCCGCATAGGTTTTGCGTAGCTCAACGGCTAACAATGTCCGCAAGGCAAACATCCGTTCACGTCCATCTCGTTTCATAGTGCGCACGTGGCCACATGGCATCCCAACCGTTTAACGACCGTCCAAGCAGGCCAAATTGATAGCTTTGTCGTGTATGGATACAACATACTTCATGTGGTCTTGTGCAAATTTCACTTTTGGAGCTTTTCTTCCTGTACATCGCGCGACTATTTCTCCCCAGCGAAGCTCGTTCTCTGGCTTCGGGAAACCTTCCTCAGCAGGATTTCCTTTCCATCATGCCAAGGGAGCCTGCCGCGTGAGGTACTGCCCCGTGTGAGTAAGTGTTTACGCACAATTTGAACGAAACGTTCTTGCCAAGAACTCGTAGATACTCGCCAGATCAAATCTCTTTCGCACATCTCATCTCACATTGCTTGACTTGAAGAAGGCACGCAAGATAAGAAACTGGACGGATTGTGCTGCGAATCCTCAAGTGCAGCTCAAGGGTCTTAGTTTTCAGAAAGGGGAAGTGGACGGCGCTACGCTACTAAATTTGGGTCCAAGCCGAGGCTCAGCAACTACGCACGGGAAGCATGCTGCTCAGTGTCGGAGTTCCTGTTTGGGGCATTCGTGGCATGTGGTGGTTTACGAAAACTGGGGACCCCCAAAATAGACCCCCAAATATCAGGATCCGCTTGTAATGAGGACCCCGACAAGGTACCCCTAACCCTAAACCCCAAACCCTCAACCCTAAACCGCACTGCTAGCAGAGAGCGCGTGCCAAACCCTAAACCAGTGTCCATGATGTCGATGTCTGAACTTGCAAGCTCCAAAAGCTGCTCGGACCCTCCAACTTCCGAAGCCTGTGCTGCGCAGCTTCTGTTTAGCTGCTGCCAATGCTGACCCTAAACCCTGAACCCTAAACCCTGAACCCTCAACCCTGAACCCTGAACCCTGAACCCTGAACCCTGAACCCTGAACCCTAGCCCTAAACCCTAAACCCTAAACCCAAAAGCCTATAAACCCCAAACCGTAAACCGTAAACCCTAACATACTGTGATTGTGGAGGACCAGTCCGTCGGAAAACTGCCAAGGTTCGCGAGGAGCTACAAGAGCGCGCGCGACACTGCGATGCTGGAGATCTTCCTGAGGCTTGGGAACGGCTCTAAATACCAAGACACCTCATATGTATGTACGTATGTATTTATGGGGCTTCAGACAGCTCTGACGGTAATTCTGAAGATTGTTCAGGCTTGTCCTCTAGTTGAGGCGGGAGGATTTACATACCCACGGCTAAGGCTGACCTCGTTCCCTCCTTGAGGCTTGTGTCTTTGATTGAAGCCAGATGTTCACATTTCGAATGTGCCCCAAACCCTAAACCCTAAACCCTAAACCCTAAACCCTAAACCCTAAACCCTAAACCCTAAACCCTAAACCTAAACCCTAAACCCTAAACCCTAAACCCTAAACCCTAAACCCTAAACCCTAAACCCTAAACCCTAAACCCTAAACCCTAAACCCTATGCGACTGGACCCGAAACTTCCCTAAACTGATGGAACCCAGCATGGCGGAGTCACTGCGGAGCCCAAGCTTACCCAGCTATCCCAGCAGAGCTGGTTTCTGCGTGAACATCGAAGCTTCCCCGGTTCTTTCGCACCTAAGTCAGCACGTACTTCAAGTAAACTGGTTGCACCGTGCGATGCGGGGGTGGGGGGGAGGGGTTTCAACAGTGAGAGGTGGCCAGGGTAACATGTGGCAGACACGTTCAATCACCCAGCACCTGTGCAATTGATGGCGCTTCAGAGGCAAGTATCTGCCCTCAGAAGCTCAAGCTATGTGCGGACAGTCCAGGCGCTCCGGTCAGTGCTCAGATCGACTGGGCTCCTGGCACCGTCCCATGGCCAAAGAAGCGAGGTTTTGAGCATGCAGTTTTTGTTTCTAGCGCGTGACCGGCATAACCACACGCAAATGAAGTATGGCTTCATTGCTGTTCCACTGAAAGCTTACTTGCAGCTTGCGTCATGTCTTTGACCTTGAAGCCTGTTCGCAGCATTCCAGGTTTCTGCAGAAGCAGACCTTGGCCATCCCCATTTGCCCGAAGGCTTCCGCTTGCTGTCTTATTTTGCTTTATGATGCCTGTTGGCCCGTTTGCCCCTTCAAGGACACCTGTTGGTCTCGCAATCCAACACCCGAACGGTAATAAAGGGGTCGGAATAACTACTAATATTATTATTCCCTGCTGGTCCCTTTATACATATACCATAATACCCCTCAAAACCCTATTCATTAAGGCCCCTTTTTTTAAGACCCGGGTCCCACTGTTCCAAAGATGGCAGGCAAGGGTTCTGAAGATGGCTGGGCTGTATGACCTGCGCATGACCATCAAGGCTAGGGCCCATCATGTCACTGGCACTAGCTTTCCGTGCAGGGCTTTGTGACGCTGTCTCTGTGCCTGTGTTAGGGTTTAGGGTTTAGGGTTGAGGGTTTAGGGTTTAGGGTTTAGGTTGTGTGTGTGTGCACGTGTGTATTCGAGAGGTCCTCGACCAGGAGATCTTCGGACCTGCACGGTCTCTGGAGGAACAGGCGCCATGCTCCGCGCTGCAACACCACCATCACCATGCACACCACATGCAATTTCAGGGGTCACTGGGGGTGCGAGAGCCTCTCCTCATTGATGGCCCAGGTTGACGAGAGCCAGGCTCGTGCGTCATGGACTCAGCGATGGGATCATGAGCTCCGAGTCTTGTGATTTTGGCTTTGGAGTGCGGCTGTTGCTGGTAGGCCGTGCGACCCGTGAATACTCAGGACTGTTGCTGAGATTCAGGAGAAGGTGGAAAAGGCTCGGGCCGCTTTGTGTTTTTCTTTCTGGCGAGGTGTTCTCCATGAAAAAGGTGTGAGACGAAAGGGTAGGAGCACCTGTTTGTTCGTGCAAGCCATTCGGCGTCGCTCAGTATCTCCAGGAAGGGTCCACTGGGCCCGGGTTCCGTACGGACAAAGTAGACATCTATTTCTATATCACTACACTGGCTCGAGGTGCTAGGTGTGAACAGGGTGTGAAGAAACCCTAAACCCTAAACCGAAACGCTAAACCGCCTGCAGGAGCTGACACGCTGCGTTGAGGAGCCTGACCGGATGTGACATGATTTGGTGAGCCTGTCTCGGTGAGGCTTGACTCCAAGCCTGTCATTGGAACAATAGTAGTATCGGATTCGCCGCTGAGCTTATTTTGTTAAATGGCCTTAGAGAAATATATGCAACATCTAGCTCCGAGGGTCTGTAGTAGTCCTGAGCACAGAGCCCCACTCAATTAAGTTTCGGCCCAGCTTGCCTGGCATTGAGATGGAAAGAACGACAACGACCAAAACTTCAACAGACGCATGATTCACGCCATCTCCATGCCCCGGTTCCAGGGCAAGATTGTTTACAAGAGATGGTGTCAAGTAGAGGCTACGCCTCCCTTTGCTCAGTTATCGTGCTTGCGGAGCTGAGTGCGGATGTGCTTCGCATAACCACATCGTGACGCGCAGCCCCTACAGCTGACCGCCCGGCATGCGGACCGGTTCTCATACTGGTACGTGACACTTCGCAGTACCGCTGCGGGGCCGAAATCCTGTGTGCCCCACCTCAGAGAAAATACCACAGTTGGTTTCACAAACTCCTTTCGGCAATCTTCCAGCGCCAGTGCAGCAGTGCAGGGTTTCTTTCATCCACCGCAGCTCTCTTGGCCACCTCAAGCTGGCTAGATCCCAATCAAAAACAGCCCACAAGGAAAATTAAACCCTAAACCTTAAACCCTAAACCCTAAACTTAGCACCGAAGTGGGACTCAGCTGAGGAAGGCAAAAGTGAGGGCCTGAAGTCCTGAACCGATCCCAGCGATGGGATTCTCAGAAATACTCGCCTGCCATATGGCAGCGGACAGTGGCCCTTCTGTGGCCCAAGACATGTATGACATGTCAAGCTCAGTCGCCAAAGGCCCCGCAACAGCGTGAAAGATTGCAAAGCCTAGCTGAACCAACTCGCTGCTTGCACGTTCAAGTACCTTAGATGTGCTCGCTGAACCCGAACCACAGGGTCGGACACCATAAAGCATAAAGCAGAAACCCTAAACCCTAAACCCTAAACTCTAAACCCTAAACCCTAAAAAAGTATTTAACCGCCAGTTCCCTGCAGAGTGTCCGAGAGGTCAGCTAAGTGGGTGGCAAAAAAAACCCTTAAAAACAACCTGTTAAAAAAAACCTAAACCCAAACCCTCCCCTAAGCTGGCATCTGCTCTTGTTGTCCGCATGGTTGTTTTCTCCTTCGCCTTGTCCTTCCCGAGCTCCAGTGCTTCCGTAGGTGGCCCCCGCAGCATTCCAAGGATTGAGTCGGATGCCCCACAAGGCGGTTCATGCACCTTATGACTTCTGACGAACAGGATACTGAAAGGCTACCAACACTTGCCTGTATTCTCCTAGGAACTTGCCTAAGCAGGGATGGCTGGCCATGCTGGCCCAGTTCCTTCTGAGCCAAAGGCGATGATCAGCAAGGCGCGGTGGACACCTCCACCTTTGCATCGCGCAGCCCCCAAGCCCTGTAGAGTCTGTAGAGGATGCGCTGGCTGCCTCCTACGGGAAGTCGGCAGGCGGATACGAGCCACCGAGCGGCACGCCTGTGCGCAAGATTCCGTAAGGGTAGCGGGTGGGCCCATGGTTAGGGGGATCCCTTGCGGTTGCATGACACTCTCCGGGACGATCCATTGCTGGTGACCACCCTGCTTTGCCGCGCGACTCAACAGATGTGTTGATGGCTAAAACGCGTGCAAGTACTTGCAGTCACGAGACTGCAAGGCCGGGTTTGCATGAAAGGGTCCTCATCACTGTCGTCGTTCACGCTGTGCCTCTTGCAGATTTTGTTTTTTGAAGACCGGGGCGACCCAGGTCCATGCTGGACCAGGAGGTCAAAGACAAGAAAGTGCATTACGACAAGATCGTGAGCATGCTATTGTCAGGCAGGCCGCGTCCCACTACCCTGGCCTCCTACTGCTAGACTGCTAGATGATACTAGATATCCTACTAGATGCATCGATGAATCTGTCTCCAGAGACTGCACAAAAGATCAGCGACTGCATGAGCATCTTGCCCATGATCCTGCAACGTTGCAGAAGTTGCCGTCCTGGCAGGGATCGGTGAGCTTGAGGGGCCAGTGGCTGATGTGTCCTGCGGCCCCGGGCATGTCCTCGCCATGATACAGGATGGGAGCCGACGTGAATCGCAGACAGGATCTTGTCAACCTTGTCATGATAACAACAATAACAGCAATAATAACAGTGATCATAAAAATATACTGATGGGCTGTTGGTGGGAGGAGGTAAGAATGAAAACAATAATATTGACAAAAAAAAGATGAAAGGTCAGCCAGCGGCTTCTGTGAGCTGCCTGGAGGAGCAACAAAAGCGGCCGCTCATGGGCAGCGATCTTTGCCAGGACCGGTCCTGCCTGGCCAGGGCCACCGCTGTACAGGTTTAGGGTTTAGGGTTTAGGGTTTAGGTGCAGAAACGGGTTCATACTTAGTTGCGGAGCTGTGGAAACATCGATGTGCGCCGGAATCAGATGCTTCCTCTGGTGGGGCAAAAGTGCGAGAACCGAACCTCGTCAAAAAGCTTTGGAGGAGATGGTGGAAAGAGCTGCTAAGCGCCTTCCGGATGCAAAGTTCCAGTGCGCCGACATGACGGACCATGCTGCTTTGACCTTTCATAGCTACCGTGCTGTCCCCACTGCATTCCTCTAAAGGAGGGACCCTTATGAGGGACCTTAGGGTTTTAGGGGCTACTTAGGTATAGGGACTATATAAGGTATATAAGGGGAGGAAGATGAAGGGTCCCTTCTAGGGGTCCCTCATTATACCCCTTGAATTCCTTAGCCGTCCACTCTCCAAGTTCACGTTTCGGGCGCGATCATCGAAGAGCTGTCTGGCATAATCTCTGCTTTGTGGCCTGCATTGAGTGTTGTTACTTTTGAATTGATATCCTGCGAAATCTTCGACGCTTTGTACACCGAGGTCCATTTTCGGGGTGACACTCCCGGATTCGTCCCCTTCCTCTCGTGTCTGCTTCTTTCCACGCGCTCCAATTAATCACAAACAGAGTTCCAACATGAGAGAACTTTTGCTAAAGCATCCCATAGGCCGCTTTGACAACCACGTGTGAAGGCCGTCATCTATCCAAGGTCACAGCACGTCATCGTTGAGGGTGCTTCTTCAGTGGTGGCTATCATGCCTATTTGGATGTACGTTAAAGGGCCAGCTGTTCAGGGGTGTGAGTATTTGAGACGCGACTTACAACAGTGTCTTGAGTGTTTCAAGATTTCGTCAATCATTCTGAAATTGTGACCCCACCCCCCTTGCCGTGTGATGGGTCTGCTTGGCGGCTTTTTAGAATATCGAAGTTTTCGGAACTATGCGGAATGTCATACCCGAAACCTAAACCCGCCCGCGCATGTCAGTGTGAGAGTCGAAACCCCAAACCATGGCCACAGGCCCAGACATGCCGACACAAGCTACCTCAAGCCGACAAGAACTTTCTCCTCAGCAGGTTTACGCTGAATTCTGCGGGCGGAGAATGTTGTACGAACTTTTCGCGTTTCTAGTCGGGCATCGGTTTGCAAGAACGGCTCTTCGATGGTTGGAAAGACTCCGCAACAGACTCATGCCACAAGATAATGGGCAACATTGACCCAACGTCGACTGCAAAATGGTTTCCTGAAGCCTGAAAATGTTGTGGCGTCACGGCTTCTGCGGTGAGACTTGTGCACGATCATTTTGGGTCTTTGCTGAAGGCAGGCATCCTAATGCTGAGAGGAACACCCTAAACCCTAAACCCTAAACGCACGGGCAGGATCTGTCTACGGCTTTCAAGGATGCCGAGCTCGCAGGCCTGGGCTGCGCGTATTGGCAAGAGTTGTCGGTGGTGGCAGTGGTGAGGCATGTTCACTGGCCCAAGACGCCCATGCTAAGTGAAAGGAACGGTCGAAGGGGTCCTAGCCGGACGCGGGGCGCATGTCCGCTTGCCAGGCATGATCAACATGTTCGCGGTGGTCTCAGTCAGCGGTGCAGAAGTCAGGATTGTGCTGCAAGTGCTCTGCTGAGGCCATTCACCATGTGGATGAGGCAGGTGTGAAGGCTGCTTTGCGAGAGGCCGCTCGCGCGCTCAAAGGACCCATGGCGATGTCATAGACGCCATAGCTGGCAAGTACAGTAGTTGTGACAAGATGTACTCGAACAATCCAGAAGTTGAGAAGCTAACCCTGCCGAATGCTCGAGGAGGTGGTTGTTTACTGCTGGCGCAGCTCGGAAGTGTTCTGGTGTTCTGGGCGACGGGATGAACCATGATGCTCCAGACCTCTTTGGGATCAGAGACCCATAGAGACCCTGGACTTGTAAGCAGTAGACCAGGACCTGTTTCAGCCCGGGTCTGCCCCTGCAAGCAACATCTGCGATAGCATATCGGCACTATGCCCCGGTAATTCCTCTTCAGCAGCGTACTCGTAGCTAAGCCCGGTTAAACAGCAGTCGCAGCTTTTGTGGACCATGCAAGTTCCCTTGTCCTGTTCTCGCAGGTCACAACTGCCATTGCGTAGTTTGTCATTGCGGACGGGTATGGGGACCCAAAACCCTAAAACCTAAACCATGGAGTACCCGACATTCCCCTGCAGAGTGTCCGAGAGGTCAGCTAAGCGGGTGGCAAAAAAAACCATGGAGTGGAGAAGTGTGCCAAAACAAGCCCATGGAGTGAGGTTCTGGGAGGGCCCTTCCCATGGTGCGCTGATGCCCAGTGCACCAGAGGACGGACCTCGGCGTTGCTTTAGACCGTGTCATGTGCTGCACAAGCCAAGACCTGGATGCAAACTTAAAAAAACAGCCTGCCAGTAAGAAATGCTTTTCGTTCGGAGAAGACATCCAACACCCATTCAAACGAAAGGGAACTACATCTGTTTGCGGGAGTCTCTACTTGCTTTCCAGTGCTATTCGCCCGGAAGGCAGGTCGAAAACACAAGTTGATGCATATCTCAGGCAGATTTGAAGCAAATCCAAGCTATCAAGGTCAACGTTAGGCCAAGTATGGTTTCCGCAGGTTCGGAAACTGGCTTTGCAGCAGCTGCGGCTGGGGATGCTGCCACCAAATTCTGGAGGTCCATCGCGAAGCCCGATCCTGCGATTCAAATGCAAGTCGACGTAAACCAATGCATCTCAAAAGATAGATCGATGCGAGCGTATGCAGCTCAGAGCAGAGGTCTCTCCAAGTTGATGCTGAAACTAGGCAATATTTGGGCCGTCCTGGCACCCCGCCCCTCCCCCTCCCCCCCCCCGGGAGGTGTAATTCCCTTGCGATACTGACCTCGCAAGGATACATCCGGCCAGGCGGTCAGATGGTTTTTGTTTGTCTCCAGGAACTGGAGTCAGCTATCCGCGCACGAACATTGAACATTGAGCATCAGGCAACATGCATTTGCAGGTTCAGCCAAGCGCAAGTTGCAGAATAAGAATTGAGCAATGCACCGTCGTTTGGCAGCTGTTTTGCATTGTCCGAAGTTGCATGCGGAGCTTTCAGAAACTAGGGCTCGAAGCTTTGTTCAACCACAGTTTAGGGTTTAGGGTTTAGGGTGCTGCAAAAGGGGTTAGGGTTTAGGGCATAGATGTAAGCAGCACTTTTATTAAACTGCTGACCACGAAGACCAAATCAGCAGAACAGCACGCGCACAGTTCGCCCTACGTCACAGTTGCGACTCCTCCGAAAGCTATACGGATGAACGGGTGCACTCAGACTGCTTACTAGAGATGCTTTCTGGTGGCAAGGGCCATTTTGCAAGGTCTAACGAACTTCAACAGACGTGCACATATCAAGGATAAGCATACTGGACACGCTCAGCAACAAGGAAGGGAAGGCTTTCGCAAGAGAGATCTTTAAACCGAAGCTTTCCATTAACGCAAACTTCCTGCGCTTGCCCTTGCCGGTGTGGTTCCCTTGTCTAAGTTGTGAGTCATGCGAGCCAGAAAGATCTTTGAGCACTAAATCCTGACCATCCGTGACCCCCGAAGAGATGAAACGAAGCGACGATTCAAGGTTTGCTGATAGCTGCCGGCTAGCCAATGCGAGCACCAGGTTCAGCGTAATGTGTTGGCTTGGTACTGCGCCTTTTTTTTGGGGTTCCAACCTCGATCAAGGCCAAGTGGCTGGAATGAACGATTTTCTTGACAGTGCCGCCTCTACAGAGAGTTGAGGCAAGTTGACGGGTGTTTGCCTTCAAGAAATGATCCGCGACACGAGTTTCGACATGCTTCCCAATTCGCTTAATTGCGTTTGCATACACCTAGAGCGACATAACGGCCACTGTCTGAACCAGCAGAACTTAATTAATTTTAACGCTACGCGACCCGCATCGGCCTGAGCTTCTGTAACGAGGCAACCCAAACTCGAGAAGGCGGCGGGGCGGGGGGGGGGGTCTGCTTTGTGCTACTCAGACACCTACGGCCCGAGGCCTCGGCGGATTCATCCTCCCGCCGTTGTGAAGTACAACGTTGCTATAAATGCTGCGGAGATGCTTTCAGAGGAAGCTTCATCTTTCAGCACTGTTCCTGAGGAGTGGGGAGCGGCTCATCTCTGGAGCATGGCAGGGGTTTCCCAACTCGCTGCGCCTGGGCGGAAGTTGATGTAGTGTAGCCTTGCTCCTTGCGAGATTGAAATCGCGTAGAAGCTCGGACATGTGATCCCAGAAGTGCAATGTGCTCACATGCACTCAGCCATACTTAGCCTGATCCCCGTTGCAGCCCCTTTGTGGTAGACACGAGGACGCTGCAGGCTTAGCGGCGGTCTCGGAGTATCAAGAGTTCGAGAAGGACTTTTGCGCTGCTGTGTGTCAAGCTGAAACGGCATTCTTACGCTTTGCAGCTGTCAAGAACACCACGTGCGTGAGGACCTTGAAATGAACATGGGCTTCTACTGCTTCAAGAAGAGGGGCTGACGTCCACATGCCATGGGCGTGTGGATTTTCGACCGTCGTGGCCCGTGCGGCCCGTTGGCCACGAAGTCGACACCTTGTTTCTGGTAGACCGGCCACAAGACCCTCGCGAAATCTGGCGAAAACTTCGTGCGAGCCTGCATCCTGACTACAGTGACTACGGGTCCAGTCAATGGGCTTGAGGGCTCCTCTGGCATTTCGGGCAGGGTGGCCTCGCTTGGCCATGGCCTCTTGCGGAGATGCGGGTGTCTTTGTGTGTTCAGCCATCCAGCTCAAGGATACCCTAGGTTGTGGTCGCCAGGTCCTCCGTACGTCCACGGCGATGTTGCGATGCACTTGCTGGAATGTGCTGACTGCATCAAGCAAATTTCGCCCGGAGTGTCAAATTCGCAAGGTTTGCAGGGCTCCGCCTCTGTGCTGCCATCAGAGTCGGCGCCCATTGAAAGTCATTGGAGCCGAACCGGTGATCCGTGGAATCAGGGCCTTGGAGGTATGGCACAGCGGCCAAGATCAGCAGAATAACTTGGAGAACGCGTTTGCTTGCTGACGACAGAGCTGGCAGCTTCGGCAGTAGGATGGCCAGAGGGTGAATGCAAACGCTGAGCCGCGCGAAGTGGACCTGCAGAATGCGACAACGATAGAATCGGATGCGGTGCGCACATTGAGATGTACCGAGAAGGGTAAGGAGACATGAGTAGCGCATCGGAGCGCCTGGCTGGAGCCGCCTTACCTCGCCACCAACTCTTCGTTGTCTGGAGCCTATCATTGGGAATCCTCCTTTCGGCTTTCTCCCTCCCTGGTCTCTTCTTCAAACCGAGTGCTTTGCGTGATGCCAACGCAGAGGCACAGAGGCATTCAGCGACTCCGGGCTTGCAGGCTGAGAGCGTGCAACCTGTGCAAGGGGAAAAGGCATCGGAGCACAGGAGGGTGCCCACCTCGGCCACACCATGTTGTCCTGCGAAGATTGGGAAGGAAGAGAAGGTTAGTTTGCGTGCTGCTGTTGTGCTTGGTGTCGTGATGCTTTCACCTTGCTTGCGAGTGCAATCAAGATTTTTGGCCGATGTTTTGCGGCTCAAGGCAACCAGATGCAAACATGCTGGGATTCGCAAACTGAACCGACCCGGGCCCGCAGCCATGGGGTGAGAGCCTCGTGGGTCAGGCCTTCATCAAGCAGGTTGAAAGGCCCCCCCCTCCCCCCTTCCCCCTAAAGCCCTAAACCCTGAACCCTACTGTTGTCGCCCGTACAAGACGCATAGCCGGCCATTGAGTCGAAAGCCTGACGTGCCTTGCACTGAACCCAAGCCTTGCCTGTTTATGAAGTGCGGGTCGAACCTTTCCGATCGCCCCATACACTTCCCCGCCGCCGCACACAGAGGGCCCAGAGGGCCAGAGGGCTGCTCCCAACATCGTTTGGGCTTGGCGGAGGGGAACCCAGCGTTTGAAAATGTTTGAAACTCGTCAGGCTCCTTTCAATCCCCAACGCCCCGCTCCTTCTCAGCAATACTACGCATTTGTTCTCAGCAGCTCCGTGCATTGCAGGGACCCCTATTCGCTCCCGACAGCTTGCAATACCCGCCATACGGTCCATCTGTTTGCACGCGGGGTGGTTGCGCCACTGCTCCCTCCACCCTCCCCCCCCGTGCAACACGTGTGTTTTCAACCTCTCAGGGAGGTCGACAAAAGGCCCATGCAGTGGAAGAGAGGCTGCGTGGTCAAACCGACTATGCGGATGGAGGTCAAGAAATGTCCTCCTATCACAAGTCTTGTAGGACCAGGATTTTCTCAATGCATGTACATGCATCATACAACAGTGAGTTTAGGAGAGAATTATGCTGATTTGTGATTCCACCCACTCTTCAGCTTCCATGCGCTCCAGGTCTATGCGTGCAGGCATCATAGAGACATTCTCTGGTGTCGAAGGGGTCATTACGATGCCTGAGAGTGACATGGTTTCTAGCTGCAAGCCCGACGCCCACCTAGTCCGTTTGGGTAAGGTAATGATAGGAGCTCAGTCCCAAGGGCCCACGACCCCACGCCACACGATACAAACCGAAAAAGCAAGAAGTGTCATGGGCGAATTGGCGAATCCCAGGGCATGGTGAAATATCTTTGAGGCTTGAGTCTGGGCTCCCTTCACACCACGGCCGTGACAGGGGCGCTCAAGAAGTTAGAGTTGCCGAAGGGCATTGGTTTAGGGTTTAGGGTTTAGGGTTTAGGGGTTAGGGGTTAGGGGTTAGGGGTTTAGGGTTATGCTGTCACTAAAGTTTACTTCTTGGCGGGGCTCTGCTCGACCAGATCGAATCCTGCTTTCGAAACCCTGATGTCGGACATGGTTCTGCTCGCTGTGTTGCGAGTCGTAGTCGGTTTGTTTTTGGCTCATTTGGGGATTTACAAGAAAATCGGGGGCCCTTTGAACCAAATAGTAGGACCACCTTATCAGAAGGATCCCAAAAAAGGTACCCCCTTAATATCGTAAACCCCCATTTGGTGAATCATGAGGCCGCGGACATGGCAGGTATTGTGCATGCCGCCGGGCAGCAAGAATAGTGCATTCAGGAGGGTTTAGGGTTCTAGGGTTTAAGGTTGAGGGGTGAACACGAGTTTCGCCTCTTCAGTAAATTTGGTGATGCCCGGCGTCAGACCTGGATGCAAAAGGGTTTAAGGTTGAGGGTCATGCGCATTGAACTTTTCCACTTTCCCCACACGCGACGGCACGAGCACGACCGAGATGGCTGCTTCCATTTTCATCGCTCCATGTGGAGGCTCACCTGTTGCACGAAAGGGCTTAGGGTTTAGGGCTTAGGGCTTAGGGATGGGAATTACGGAGTTCTTAGGAGCAGTCGGGCGTTTTGCTGTGTTTGGTGGCAGTATGTTGCGAAGGACGTGCGTTTTTGCACTTTCTTGTTTCGAACCCACAAATCAGCCACATGCAATATCGACATCAGAGTGAACTCAAATCGCATACCACATTCCAGGCATTGTCTGGCATGAGGCCGCATGCCATACCCGCTGTGGCGCGAGAGTCGGCTTTCCAAGCGGCCCCAAAGGCCACCCCGGTGCCCGTGCCCCCAAGGGCGCTCGGGCGAAACGGGCGTTTTTCGAATGCCCCTCCGGGCGGGCCCCCGCTCGGCCCTGCAGAGAAGCATCGTGAGGCAAGGTCGGAGGCACTAGCGTCTGGTCCATTTAAAGCTTGTTAGCTAACCCATGATCATATGTCCGCACTCGGAGACCGAGCGCAGCGCGATTTCATGGCTACCGATCCCCAGACTTGAACCCAAGTCTTACAAGTCCTGCGAGCCCGCGGTCTAATCCCACGAGCCCCCAAACCTGCATGCCGAAAGTCCAGACGCGAGAGTCGGGAAAGGCGATCGGTTCAGGCAGTGGCCTCTGACATCCCATATATGCCAACTCCAACCTTGCCCAGAGCTCTTAACCTTCAACTTTGGATCTTGCCTTTGTGAGTGGCAATAGGTTAAGGGTGTGGGGCTTCAACCCTAAACGCGAAACCGTAAGAGTCCCAAAACCTCAACCCTAAACAGCGTGGACGCATTGCATCCCTGCAGCAGCGGTAAGTGTGGGTGCCAAGGGCGGGGGTGAGCGGTGTGAGGAAAGGGGGGGGGGGTCTGCTGCGCAAGTGGGTGCTGGGGTGGTGTGGACGGTGTGGGTGGGTGAGTTTTGGCCCATACTTGTGCCCTTTAAAGAAGGAAGGATTCAATCTGGCGCGGGCGGTGGGGAGCTGGGGGGGCGGCGTGGGGAAGGGGGAGGGGTGGGGGGAGGGGTGGGGGGAGGGTCTTGCTTGAAAGTGACCCAAAGGAAGTAATCTAAACACCATATGTTAAACCGTGCATGTGCACAAGCTATCCTACAACTTCAAGCTCGCCTAACAAAGGCAAGCCAGCCGAACGCAATACGCCTCCAGCAAATGTGTGGCACAGCGAACCCTAAACCCTAAACCCTAAACCCTAAACCCTAAACCCTAAACCCTAAACCCTAAACCCTAAACCCTAAACCCTAAACCCTAAACCCTAAACCCTAAACCCTAAACCCTAAACCCTAAACCCTAAACCCTGAATGGCAGGCAAGGAGGGCAGCCGGAGTCTTCGAGGATGCGTCTGACCTTGAAAGCCTCTCGCCCCGGCCCCTGCAAGTACTGCGGGGGGGGAGGGGGGGGGGAGGGGGGTTTTAGGGTTTAGGGGGGGGGGGGGGGCCGCAAGCACTTCAGAGTATAGTAAACAGTCAGGTGTAGAGCTCTCTTCGGTGGGGGTCGCCTGAACGGAGATTGACAAGAATCATCTTGAGCGCACACTGCTGGCAGGCTCAACTAGCGGAGCAGGCTTTCAGGCAGGCCACAGCTATAGGTTCCATCATTGTCAAACAAACAGGTGGAACAGCTTAACATGTGCCGATGGAGCTGGTGCAGATGGTGTGTGCTGCAAAGAGACTACAGTCACCCTAAACCCTAAACCCGAAACCGGCCCGATATTCGCTCTTCGGAGATGGTGCCGCAGAAACCCGAAACCCCAAGTTCTTGAGGTCCTATGTGGTCTTTCTCCAGACAAGGCTGCGCAGTGAACCACCTCGAGCGGAAGTGTCAGAGGCCGAGCCTCCACCTATGGGCCTATAGTAGTAGAGGAGGTAACCTTTAAGCAGTATATTCCCCTTATAGTCCCAAAGGTTAAGCTTGAATTCTCCCAGGTTACTGGACAACTAGGCGTGGATAAACAAAGCACGACGACTAGCTGGCAACTCAGGCCTCGTCGCACATCAACTTAGGACGGTTCAGGTTTTAGGTTTTAGGGCTTATGGTTTAGGGTTTAGGGACTTGTGTATAAGATGGTGTCTTTACACGGCGTATCTCTTGCAAAGTCCACATCAAAACTGCTTCGGCAAGTCTATGAACTTGTAATGTGCACGTTGTGCACTCAAGGAGCTGTCTGCTGCATCGCACCAATTGTCATGTTCAACGCCTCCTCGATGTGTACTGATCCTCTGGCATTTGGGAGTTCACGAAAATAGAGGGCCCTGAAAATAGACCCCAAACAGTCGGAAGCCACCATAGAAGAATACTTCCAAGCAGTAGTCAGCCCCGAGTCTCCTGTTAGACACCGCCTCTCCAAGGTCACACAAGCTGGCCCGAGGCCTGTTAATGCACGATGCCGCAGCCAAAGAATCCGATGCACCCTTCGGATGCAACCCCATCAAGAGTCGGAGTTATGCACTGCGTATCAGCACTAGCCCACATCCAGAATGACAGACTGGAGCATGAGAGCGTCTGATGAGCATGTCAGCCGGTGGCAGGTATAGCGGCCAACAGCTCTGCTCAGCGCTTGAGCCGGCATGCAAAACGCAACAGCACCGAAGATGCCAAGCATGCCAAGCAGCCCAAGCCGCACCTCGCGGCACCTAACGGAGCCGCGGAGCCTGCAGAACCTGCAGAGCTCCCGCCTTCCCTTGTTGCGGGCAACCGGACGAACCAAACACTCCAGAAGACCTTCCAACCAAAGCCTGCGCCGATCAGTAAGTCTGTGCCGCTCCCAGCAGTGGATGTTGTCATAGTCATCTTGAGCCTCGACTGAACATGGAAGATGCGGATGCTTCCATGTCGGTGCTTGATGGTGCACTGGCCTGTGTCACCATGCTTTCTTTAACCGTGAATCGCGAATCCTACGCACACCAATGGCTCAAGGAAAGCTGCTCCCGTAACCTGTGACATGAGATGTCTAAATGAGTCCTCGTTGCTCACTGCCAGGGCTGCAGCATAGCAGAGCCTCCCAGTATCTACCAGTTCTCCTTTCCCACAAGTTCGCCTGCCCAGCCAGATGGCTCGGGCGCCTTCAATCCGCGGACATCCCTAACAGGGCTTTTTTTTTACGGCATGCCCGTCGGAGAAGGCAGGAGAGCGCAGCTGCATGTGACGGCACAAAGGCGTGTTGAGTGGTCAGCTGCTCGTCTTTTATGCAGGCAGACGCAGCAAAGAGCCAGAACCTGACGCATCCGGAGCTCATCCCGAGCTGGACAGAGACAGAGGAGCTGATGCAGCTGACGGCCAGCAAAGCGGCCTTCAGCAGTCTTCACCCAGATGGTCTCCAGCTTTGGGCAATCTGGATGCCCAGGATATGTCATCCAAGGCGGGACACACTTTGCATAGCCTGTGCCCCTCGCATGTTAGCGCTTCGCGCCTTCCGCGTAGACGTACGGGTGCTATGTGGAAAAATCGAGGAAATAGGAAGTCAGCACCTGAAAACCAGGCAACGAGGCTTGTGGCCGACAGGACCATGACTTCTCGGCTTCTGCAGACAAACCCCCTTGTTACTATTATCATCATTATTGTTATTGTTATTGTTATTGTTACTGTTATTATTGTGATGATCATTTTTATTCTCCTTCTGCATCCACTTTGGCCAGGGCAATTCCGGCCCTACACTCCCCTGGGAGGTCGAAGATCTCATCTAAACTCTAAACGCTTTTTGAACGTCGTGTCTGCAGCTTTTTTTTTTGCTTGTGCTTGCCAGCTAAGTCAATGTCTTCAAGGAATCGAGTGGTTGTTGGATAGCCGCCCACTCTAAGGCATCGGAAAGAAGCGACCCAAGTGCGGAAGCGTTCTGGAACCCGTGTTCCGACAGCAGTGATTGGCTTTGTTGATTTCCCATGACTTGCATGCCTGCTACTCTTTGAGCCTCAGTTCGGCACATTGGGATGGGAAAGCATCGGGGTTGAATCAGGCCGTCTGACCGGCTGCGCTTGACATATCTGGCGGGAAATGTCTGCACTGTCTGCGACCCTAAACCCTCAACCTTAAACCCTAAACCCTAAACCCTAAATTGTGCATCCCGAGGTTCCTCGACAGCGACAGCGACATTGCGAGCAGCAACGCGCAGTCTGAGGTGAGCGAGCAGCCGTCACGGCCACTGGAGCCTTTTTTTTCCCGTCCTCCTGGCTATGACGTCGTTCCAGATAGGGTCCCTCGGCTGCACTCGTTGAGCCGTGATGCCACGGCTGTGGCAGTTTTGGGCTGCTGGCAGCTCAGTGGTTTCAGGATGAGCGAATCAGCAGACTTACAAAACGCCCCAGGTTTTTTGCGAAACCGGGGCACTCACGAGCCAAATTTGCTGAATCACATGACAGGGTCAGACAAAGTAGAATCCAGCCATGATCGGGGTTCAGACCGGAGTAGCAGAAATAGCCAAGAAACACCAAGAACAAATGAGACGTGGAAAGAACATGTTGACCTGGTTAGGTAGGATTCATTTTCCATTTTGTGCTACTCTCCTCGCAGCCCTATTTGTCAAGTGTTTTTCGCTTGTAATTTCTCAGTCTTCAAGTTGTCGCGTTCCTCATATTTGAACGTTTTCTACCTTGCCCCACATCTGCTTTCGCAACCCCCCCCCCCCCCCACACCCTTCCCCCCGCGCTGCCAGACCAATTTTGTGGACACCCCCCCCTCCCCCGCCTTGGATGCGGAGCTAGTGTCCTGGAACCATGGACCGCGTTTGGTAACTTGAACACACAGACCGCAAGCGCGCGAGTGACGTGGAAGACGCCATCGACCGAGCCAGAACGGCTGGCGACTCGTGTGGTTCGCGCAGGCGCAAACCGGAGAAAGTCGTTCTCTAACTGCGCAAGCCCTCAAACGGTCTGATGTGGCGATTGCCAGGTTCCGGCATGGATGCTCTGATGACTGGACGCTTTGAGAAAGGAATGTTCCCATATTCAGAATCCATGCCTGAATCTGATATCGGCCATTTCTCAGAGCACCCAGTCAGTGCCTGAACCTGGTCGTTGGCAACACTCATTTTTTTGCAGCCATGCATCAGGGCAGCCACGCCTGCCAAAGCACCCAATCATCACAGCATTCATGCCTGAGTCTGGCGTCAGAGCTCGTCCCTGGGGGAAGTGTTTGAGATCTGAAGCTGCAGAAATGCGCGAAAAGCATAGTGCCCGGTTGTGTATGTTTTTCCCCCTAAGGGTAGTTGGCCGTTACATGGGCTCTTAATACGGCCCCGTACCTCCCTTAAAGGATCGGTATGTAAAGGTTTTTTTAAAGGGGTCCCCTTTCCAGGGCCAATACTTGGGGGTAACATTTTTGCGGTTGCAGCAGCTTCTCCGCTGCTTTGCCTTCCAACACGCTGATTCACTGCAAGTAGCAGTGCCTTAGCATGTTAACATGTAGTTACGACGTGCCCTTTGACATTTCTTATTACTCCCTGCCGACAGCTTTTGTAGGTTCGGCGGGTGGTCATGCCAGCGGTTAACGGTCTAGTGCTCATGGACACGGCTTCCTTCAGCCCAACAACCCGAATGTTGAAGATGTTTCGTCTTGCTGTTAAGCTTTTCAATTTTCTGAAGCATCTCGGGGATCGGAAAAGCTAAAGGGGATCAACCCGAAATCGTTGTAGATGTTGGCCCTAAATCCTAAACCCTAAACTCTAAACCCTGAAGTCTGCAGAATCGTGTGGGCTGTGTCACCAGAGAGAAGTTCCAACCGAAGCCTTGCCGGCCTTGTGCGAGTGTGAGAGTCGAAACCCTAAACCCTATATCCTAAACCCGTTGGAATAGCAGCTGGAAGCGCTTCCGAGACCACTGATCTGTCCTGCCTGTAAGGATTCGAGAGGGACCAGCGCAATCACCATTACTCACCGTTGCTGGTGTTTAGACATTGGGATGCTCCCCTTTCTACGAACAGTCCTCAATAGGGATTATAGTATAGTACCCCCCCCTATTATAATCCCTATTAAGGACTGCTTTTTTATAAGGGGGAACATCCCAATTTAGACGTTTAGACGTCTTTCCGACTTCAAGCTGAGAGGTGCACTTAGAGCCCTACGGTTCCCGAAGCCCCGAAGTTCGGGCGCAACCATATGCAACTGCCAAAGCCGCTGAACAGCTCAGGCAGAGTTGAGTGATTGGCTCTCTGATTTCCCCCTCTTTTCTGTAAAATATACATTCGTATGTATTGTACATGTATATAGGCCCTAGGCCCAAGCTGCCTTGCTTCCAGCCCTCTCGAAGGTTCCCGCACGGCCACCTGGCACTTGGAAGCACGCGTGGCCCGCCGGAATTGCATGGCGCCGAACTTTGTATAACATCGTTTAAACCCGGGCCCCCATGTACGAGGCGCTTCGAACCTCTAGTCAAGCACACTGGTCCCGATTTTGCCATGGCATGGGTGTGCCCCATGGCTGGTGCTCGCTGTCACTGAGGACGCTAGGCCAGCTTGAGGGCGAGTTGGAGATGCCTGGCGAACAGCCTCCCAGAACGGCTCCCTCCCGGCCGCCAGGAGAGGCTGAGTCTGAGCGGTCAGGATCGTGGGAAAGGGGTGCGGAATAACCGCTAGTTTCCTCATGTTTCATTGCAAGGCGCTCTTCGGTACAGCGAGGTTCTGAAAGAGTGTCCCTCGCAGTTGAACTTTCCAGCTTGATGGAGGAGTCTTCCACTCACGCCCTCCCTCCACTGCTGACACGAGCAGCCGCACACAGTTCAACTTGAATGCCCCGGAGTTCGTTCCACAGGGCTGGCATCCAAAGGCAACGGCGACGGATGTGCAAGAGACGAACCAGGCAGGATTCTTCACACACCCGTGGAGTATTGAGTGATGTATTGAGTCTGAGTGATGATCGGGTGACAAATGCAATTGGCACTTCTTTGGACGAGCTGCTTCATTAGTCAGCCTGCAGCCTTCAACAGCTTTGCATGCTGCCGCTTCGAGCGACTGCACGCTCGAGTGTGCGGCACGCTCCCCAAAACCACAACCCAAGATCCACGTTGGCCCGAATGAATAGTTTCAGGGTTGAGCACGGATACGTGAGAGCAACCACGAAAGCTAAGCTCCACGTCCCAGGTGCGCGGGCACGCGTTCAGGGGACGAGAGGGCGCCAAACTTCCGATATCTCCTTCAGAGGTCAAGGTGCCCGCCTACTGTACCCCTGGCAATCCCCTGTACGACCCACAGAAAAGACTTCAAAGAAGAAAAGCCACGCAGCATCTTTCAATTCCGGCTTCCGCGGCGAAACTGTCTGGCTCAGGACTCCTAGGCCGGCATCTGGAGCCCAGTCCAGGCCTAAACCCTGCCTAAACCCTACATGGGGGTTATCCGCAAACCCCTGTCTTTTTTTTAATGGCGAATATTTTATGCTTGTTTTTTAGTATCCGCGAAAAGCCCGCGAAAGCGCGGCGGAAGGCGCCGCGAAAGGGAGAATCTGGTTGATAGAATATCATGCCCCTTAACCCTCAAACCCCAAGCGAGTGCGTTTAGGGACCGCCTTTAAACGCACCCATTGTGCAGGTCTCAGCCTATTTGGGGTTCATACTGATAGAATATCCTGCTGAACGCACCCATAGTGCAGGTCTCAGCCTATGTGGGCTTCATACATACTTTGTTTTGCTCCCCGACGAATGCGTTGCAAACGCACCCATATGGGGCTTAGGGGGCTTTATGCCTGATGCTTGAAAGCATTCACTTTGTTTCTTCTAGTGGCGGCCGGTGGTTGCAATGGGGCTGGGGAGGGGGATCAGGAGCAAAGTGCGTTTTGGAAGGCTTCAAACATGCACACTGATCCCTGTCGAGTGCAAAAACGCAGGCTTGGATGGTTGATGGCACGTGCTCGAGAGCAAGATCTCCGCGACTGACCGCGAAAGTGCTCCCGGATGTCACGCTGTTTCTGAGAGGAAGCGCCCGCTGAAAATCGCGAAAGGTCCGCGAAAAGGGACGCGATTGGGCGACAGGTCCTGGAAAGGTATTGGCCAGCCGTGCTTCCAACTTCCATTAAATCTGGCTGACAGTGCCCCTTAGCCCTCAAACCCGAAACGAGTGCGTTTAGGGACCGCGTGCAAACGCACCCATGGTGCAGGTTTCAGCCTATTTGGGGTTCGTACTGATGGACTCTCATGTCCCTGAACACCTCAAACCCCAAGCGAGTGTGTTTAGGGACCGCGCGCAAACGCACCCGTGGTGCAGGTTTCAGCCTGTATGGGGTTTATACACAAAAAAACTATGCCACCCATCTCCCCAACGTAACACAACTAATTAACCCGCAAATCATGCATACGCTGGGCATTTAGGGGCGGTCCCTAAACGCACTCGCGTTGGGGCTTGAGGGTTAAGGGGCAGGATATTCTATCAGTATGCACCCCAAATAGGCTGAAACCTGCACAATGGGTGCGTTTAAAGGCGGTCCCTAAACGCACTCGCGTTGGGGCTTGAGGGTTAAGGGGCAGGATATTCTATCATGAGCCCCAAACACTATGGGTGCTTTTAGGGGCGGACCGTTTGTCCAGAAGCACTGAAAGCAGCACATTGATTCCCCTTCTTGGGATGAGCGAGCAAAGTGCGTTTTGAAGGTCCTGGAAAACGCACACTGGAGCTTGTATTTGGTTTTGTCGACCACTTGTCCACAAGCATTGAAACCAGCACATTGATTCCCCTTCTTGAGGTGAGAGGGCAAAGTGCGTTTTGGGGGCCTGGAAAACACACCCAGCTTCCCTGCTGTTTGTACTTGGTTATGTCGACTTATATCATCGACGAAAACTTTATGATAATTTTATGTCTCCGCGAAAGGGCGCGAAAGGTCCGGGAAAGGCGCGGCGCTTGGTGCTTTCCTGGGAACAAGAAAATCAGACAACCCCCACATGTTCCCTGCAGTCTGGTCGGATAGATCAGCGAGGTGGCAAAAGAAGCACACACGCAAGGTCATGCAAGCATGATTTTAAGAATGTGGGTTGGACCTGGCGTGACTCACTTAGTACGTGAATACTTTGCCTCCGACCGAGCGACTTGGTCGGCGAGGTGGCCGGTGAGGCAGGTGGAAAAGCAAAGCTACACGTGGTAGCTTCGGGGGGTCCGACGCATGAGCGGCATCGGATCGGATGGTCGATGATGGTAGTTTGGAGAGTTTATCCGTGGAGCCCTGACATTTGGGCATCACGATCGCGAGACATGCCTCAAAAACATCCTGCAGTATGCTACACCCCAAATGCCACAGTCAGCCCTAAACCGCCAGCACGAGGAGTGTGGCTTGTGGGTGCTGTGCGTTGCCTGCCTACAAGTCTTCGCTGAGGTCGTTGCGCAGACAGGTAGCTACAGACAGGTACGCGCAGCGCATGATGACCCGGCACCGACCCGGATAGCCCCTCTGCATGACGTGTATTCTCGGTCATACTCGGACACGCCACCCCCATGTTCTGTTCCCACGCATACTGTTTCCAATCGAATCCTAGCACAGCCTGCGTGCAGGGAAAGAAGAGCGGGAACATGCCATCGCGGTTGCTGAAGAGCTTCAAAGGTGAAAGACAGGACGTGCCTCTGCTCAGTCATGGTCTGTCTGAGGCATGCACTGTGAAAGGTTTTCCTGGGATCTAGGAATCCAGGATATTGAGACGCCTTCCTGATTCTGAGACATGTCGAGATCTGCGCCCGACACCCGTGCACTTGTAGGACAAGACGGCCCCATCATCAGCGACCTGGCTGTAAAAGTTCACTTCGAATAGGAATTAGTAGAGAAGTCCACCCGAGCCCTCTATGAACCTATGAGCCACACATGCGGCAGCACCAAGGAAAGCAGCTGTAGTATCGAAGCCAGCACATCACACACAGGTCAGGGCACAAAGTCCCGGTGCATCCATCAACCCACCATCCAACGCTAAGGATGAGCAGCCAGAGAAGTCCGAGACGGATGTGGAAAGCAGTGCCGAAGGAGATCACATATTGTTTGTTGGATTATGAGGTTTTGTTTCTGCTTTACGCTGACTTTGCACCTCTGCTCCCGGCACAAGGAGCTGCAGAGCAAGCTGGCACAGACAAGCCGAGCCGAACCCCACCAAAGAGCACAGCCCTGGAAGTTCGCAAGGTGCCGTTGCGGCCTCCAGGAGCACATGGGTCACAGATGCATGGAGAGTTCAAGACGCAATACACACATATAGCCGCATAGTCCAATTAGGAGATGCGTAGCTTCAAGGCAGCTCCAGAAGCGTAGCCGGCGTAGTCGCTTTGATATTGCACACATGTAGAAGTAGAACTGACAGCCGACCTTCAAAGGATCCGCAACAAAATGCGACACAATGTGGGTAGAAGATCGCCGGCCCCTGAAGCTCGACTCTAGCAGGCTACATGCCCCAAGTTAATAGAAATGTCGACACGTGCCGGCAGGAGACTTCACATCAGTGATCGCAGCGCCAAGCGGACCCTATCCGGCGGCGCACATGCCAGACTTGCAAGGCTTGTCCGTCGGTAGCGCGGGGCATCCAGACGGATGCCAACCGTGCATCTTTGTGTCGTCGTCTTCTGGGAAGTGCCCCAAAGGATCGGCTTGTTTGTACTGCCACGCTCCACATGAGGAAGTGCGCAAAGTGCGCTTGAAGGCACTGCCACTTGACAAGCAGATGCGTAGCACTCGCTTGCAGTAGAGTACTGAGCAGTGCCAACCACCAGTGCAGAAAAGGGCGAGACCTGCGACTTCGAACGTGTGCCCAATGGCCCTTTGTGAAAGCGTGCATACGAGACCAAAGGTTCCTTCCCCAACGCTGGGTGACTACGTGAAGGCAGCTGCACGAAAACCCTAAACCCTAAACCCCAAACCCTAAACCCTAAGAGAAGGTTTGCTGAAAGATCGTGGCGCCTTGTTGAAGCCATGGTGTGCTCAGGAATCACACTAGACCTGAGGCGAGTCATGGTGTGAACCTGGCCCAGAAGCTGTTTGCCCTACTGGGAATTGAGTCTCGTAGGCTGTTCTGTTAGTTCTGCCACCTTCTGCTACGCCATTCTTGAAGGCTCAGGGAACGGTTGGCGCGAAAGGAGAGTGGCACCTCACAGTTGTGGCTTGTGCCGACGTTTCTGGTACCCCTAGGCCCTATGGCCTAAATCCCAAACCCCAAGGTCTTGGTTCGGCATACAGTATCTGCTCGAATTAACAACTGGAAAGCTTTTGGTCAGAATGAGACAGACACAGGCGAAGGGAAGGCAGGCGAGATTCCAGCATCACATGCTTTTCAATTTGGCACTGGCCTTGCGGTGCTTTTATGCAAACACGACGCCTTTCAGCATGTTGCAAAATGAATGCGAAACAGCATAGCGCAGTTGAACAGTTCATATCAAAGCATGAACATGTAACGCAGTGGGTGACTCGGGTGACTCGGGATATTGGTTGCAGGCGCTTGCTGCCTTGGCAGCCGAGACCACGGCTTCAGTGGGTGATGCACTGGGCGTGAGGACCCAGAGAATCCTAAGAGGAAAGCGATGTGCAGCGCGATTTGGGCATTTCCGAAAATAGGGGTACCCCTAATCTACCGCCAAGTACTATACTCCTTATTATAGGAACACCAACAAGGGTACCTCCCATTTTGTGCAAAATTGATTAAACTACTTTCCTCCGCTTTGGCAACCATGGCTGCTGGCCTTTCAGTCGCAGTCGCACCTGAGACTGAGGCGAGACTGCTGGTGACGACACACAGAACAATACCGATGAGGGGCAGGCCCCATTGAAGAGTTTGGAATGTATTGCTGTTGAAAGGGACTGCGCTCGTCGAGATTCGTCGAGACTGTAGTCTTGGCAACGCCGAGGGATTCATCAATGAACCGGTGCTTCTCAAGCCGTCACATGGGACCAGGACGAGGCCCTGGGAACATCAGCCGCAGTGGGTGCTACCATTGGCGTGGTTGCCCGAGTCTCGGCTACTGCGCCTGCACGCGAGCCAACATGGGTCAACGCTGCCGACATTAGGGGTTCCCTATTTTCGTACACCCCCATTTCCAGCTCCACGCAGGACATGTCGAATCAGGTGGGCGTGCTTGCAAGGCCCAAACTGGCCCATGACGAGATATTTTTTGCAACGCCCATTGTGCAAAAGCATATTCCTGACATACCTCGATTTATAGCGTCATGCTGGTAATTGAGGAGGAATGGGGATTGCCAGAGTACATCATTCAATAACTCACGCTTCCTGTTGCTTCCAAGGTCGGTGCGACCGTCGGCGTGAACTGACACAGGAAACACGACGCAGGGCTCGCACCGAAACAAGGAAAAGTAGATTGCAAGTTCGTGAGGTCGTTGATGGTTGTTCTTCTTGGATTGAGTCTCTATTTGCACCGGGAGTGGGTTGGGCACGGAGGTCAGGTTTCAAAATTTCGCAAAAAGATTCCGTATTCCTTGAGCGCCCAAACATGGAGTCTGCCGAATGCCCTTAGATACCCGTGGAGTGCCCTGCCGTAGATGGCAGGATGGCTCCTAGCTGTGGGGCAGGGCACCTCCCAACCCTCGGGTTTCAAAATCAACCATACTCCCCACTTGCTCACCTCCTCGCCCGGCCTCCCACTCTTTCACCAGGGAAATTGATATAATAATTGAAAAATCAGATATTCTCTCTTTATAGATAGAAACTTTTCAAAATCGATTTCATAAAATTTTGTATGTCTTATCATTGTTTTTTAAATTCTTGGATAAAAACTTTTAGGAATATAAATTGTATCGTCGTCTTCGTTGATGTGGGTCTGCGGCTTGGATGGGGTGGGGAGTGTTTTTGCGGCGCGAGTTCTACATTTTTTTGTTCGTCAGGAAAAGGGAACTCCAGGCACGTCATGGTGTCGCCGGAGCGCTTCAAGAAGTTGGCTCCTCGGGGTTCTGACAGAGCTTGTGTGGGCAGGGAGCGTTTTTCTCAGATTGAGGCTTTACGCAGCAGCACGCGAAGAAGAGGCAGGAATGAGGGAGTGTGGTAGAAAGGGGTAGCAAACACACAGACAGAGAGAGAGGGAGAGAGTGAGTGAGAAAGCGAGAAAGAAACAGAGTGAGTCTTGAGGAAGCGCCGGCTGAGGACAAGAAGGACGACGAGGCGTGAGGAATGAGAGCGAGGGAAAGGGGAGCGAGAGAGAGAGAGAGAAAGAGAGAGAGAGAAAGAGAGAGAAAGAAAGAGAAGGAGGAAGTGTGTTTGCGAAGGCGAGCTTTGAGCCTTGGCCGACACAGGCCAGTGTGTGAGAGAGAGAGAGAAAGTGCAACGGAGAGAGAGAGAGAGAGAGAGAAATAATGAATGGCATGTTGGCTTTGTTGCAGATTGACGTGCGCCGGGGTCCGCTGAAGGAGGAGGAGGCCAAGCCGTGCAAGTTTTAGAAAGGCATGAGAAAGGAGAGAGTGAGACAGAGTGGGAGAGTGAGACGTCGTAGGGAATCTACATGTCTATCTTTTTCTTGCTGAGAGTGAAAGCGGAGAGAGAAATGGCATGAAGAACCGGCGGCTGAGGCGAGTCGCGCTCGCGGCAAGAAGGCGAAAAACCCCCTTTAGGGGGGTGAGCGCCAAGACTCTTCCAAGACCAAAAGTCACGAAAGCTCGCGTAGCGAAGCTGGAGTTTTATCTGCTTTAGCAGCAGGGGGCCGACCACGGCCAGAAAGCGTATTATTGATACTATCTTATTAGGGGGGGGGGTGGGGGGGGGGTGGGGGGGGGGGGCTAAATTGATATATCCCACGAATTCCTTGATTTGGAGGGGGGGGGGGG
>CAJNDS010000235.1:178795-191186 GCA_905221605.1 Symbiodinium natans | reverse complement strand
ATTTGAATAACTATCTTTTCGAATCTAATTTCATTTTTGAAATTAATTCAATGAACAAAATCACCATATCACGATCTGGATGAAAGGAATCATTTTGCAAGATATTTCCTTTTCGGAATTATTTCGATTATTCTTTCGAAATGTAGACATCGTTTACCCGGCTTTGCGACCAGATTGCGATATTCATTGGTGTTTTTGGGAACAAAAAATTCTTGCACCGTCCCGCCTCCGATGTTATGCAGTCCTTTTTTGTGATAAGACAAAGCAAGCAGCAACATCCATGAAAAGTGATGATCTTGGGGCCTTCATGTAGTGCGATTCGCTCTCCGTAGGCCTTTTCGGTTCCCCAGAATCGAAATTTGGCCTTCCGAGCTCCTTGCGTTCTTGCCAGGCTTTCCCTTGCCCTTACCGCTGCGCTTCGTAGGTGCCGAAGCAGCCAGGATCGTATCTTCTACCAAAGCGCGGAACAAAGAAGAGTCCTTTGCCGCGCAGCACAGCTCATGAACCACAGCATGCACTCCGAAGATGTGCCTCCAGCGCAGCACCGCGTCGACGTCCGCCGGCACCTGCTCCTCGAGATCTGGAACCAATCTCTGCAAGGCCAGCACAGGATCCTCCAGTAGGTGATCCATGGCATCATCTGGCAGAACCTCATCGTTGCTCCAAACAACCTTCCCCGCGCGAGCGTCCCAGCTCGGAAAGACCTCACGGACAGCCCCAAGCCCGAAACGCGAGTAGAGGGCCTGGCGAAGGGGCCGAAGCCACGCGTGCGGATTTCCCAGCATCCGGGTGAGTGGAGAGCAAGCCCCTCGAGTGTAGATGCCGGTGCGTTGCACATCGATGAAGGCGGGCATCCTCCCAACCATCGTTGGCTTCGGACCCAGCACACGCTTCTTGGCGCCAGACTCCCGACAGCCGAAAGCGGGTATCAACTCGAGCCTGGACCGCACAATCCTGGATTGGCCTTTAAACCCTCTGAAAAATGTTTATACACAGGGTCCCTTATAAGCCCAAGTAAGGCAAACACAAGCTATCCCAAAAGCCAGCCTAGAATCTCAAAACCTTCGTAGATGGGGAAGGTGCCCCCTTCGTACCGGAAGAAGTCGCTGTCTTCGCTGAGGACTGCAGCGGAATCTGCCTCCGCAAACGCCGCCAGGGCATCGTCCAAGTCGGTGTCAACAGAAAAGTACCTCAGTAGCTCAGTAACCCTACCATAATAGGGGCACCCTTTTTGGGGTTGGCTACTGTATAAGGGAGCCCAGAAGCAAGTAACCATACTATAAAAAGGGCACCCTTTTAGGGTTGGTTAGAGCACAAGGGAGCCCAGAAGCAACAAAAAAAAAAAAAACGTACTGGACTAGCAAGATACACTGGGATCCCCATCTCCCGGAACATATCTCCGACGATCGTCTGAATGCCCTGCGGCATACCTGCACGTGCCCTCCAGAGGCCCACCGGAAATCACCGGACTGCTAGACACAAAGCGCGAAAACCGGGTTTAGGGTCTAGGGTTTAATTCGGGTTTAGGGTTTAGGGTCTAGGTTTTAGGGTGACAAAGCGGCGGGGGGGTGGTCAGAAACAAGAAGGGCAGCGGAGCCCCCAAACCCTCCACCTCGGTTCATCTTCTTCACCTCCACTTCGCGCCGCTTGCGCCACTTGCGCATGCACTCGTCGCTTTGGATCGAGGCATCGAGGAAGATGCTGACCTCGAAACTACACTCCCCTTAGAACCTTAATAACAATAATATTCTTAATGTCCTCTTGGGTTTTGTGTAAACAAGAATATTATTTAAAAAAACAAGGGGAATATAGGGTCATGAGGGAGAAGGATGATTTGAGCAGGGTGTGGGAATGCGGCTCTAGAGGGTGTAGGGTCAAGAGCTCAGTGGCTATCTAGCCAGGGTTTACAATGCCTATGGCGTTTTACAGGGTTTGGCTCATAGGGCTTTGGATTTCGGGGTTTGGGTTAGAGTAGCTTAGGGTTCGCAGTCGGAAATGCGGATGGGATCGGAAGAGGTTTGCGGTGTAGGCTGCAATGAGCTTCAGTTCTGGAATCCCTAAACCCTAAACCCTAAACCCTAAACCCTAAGCCGTAAACCCTAAGCCCTAAACCCTGAACCGAAAGAAAGCCCAGAGCCGCACCTCGAAGCCCGCATTCTTTGCAGCCGCCACGAAGCTTTCCACCTGTGGGACAGGTCTATAGCAAACAGCAATTGTATAGGGTTTGTGTCCGAGGTTTTGGGGGGTTTTGTCGGGTTTTGCCGGGTTTTGCTTTTTGCTTTTGCTGAAATCTTGCATAGAAACTGCATATTGGCTTTGGGGGGTTTTGTGGCGGTTTTGGTGTTTTGAGGAGGTCTTGTGAGGTTTTGAGAGGGGATTTTGGGTGGTCTCGGGGGGAAATTTGGGTGGTTGGGGTTTGTTTCTTTGCTTTTGTTTCATTTCTTGTGGGGGGTGTGGGGGGGGGGGGGGGGGGGGGGGGAGGTTTGTGGGGCCAGAGGGGTTTTGGGTTTTTGTTTTTATTAGTTCGTTGGGGGGGGGGGGGGTTCTTAGCGTTTGATTGAAGATGTTGGAGCCCTTTGTGGGGCTGCGGATTGGATGGAAATTGTATGTGGTGTCATCATGAACTTACAAAGTTGCTTGTTTTGGGAGACTCCAAAGGGCCGCAGGAGGCGCCAAAACCAGGCACCGAAAGGTCGAAAAGACGGGCAAGCTAAGCAAATTCTTACTTCTCCAGAAACCAAGGGGAAAAAAAGGTTAAACTGTAATTTTCCTACTAAATAAGGAAACCCAAAAAGTTTAAAGTTCAACTAAAGGCGAAGTAAGAAATTTCCTGAACTGGGAGGCCCTAAAGTTCCCTACAGGCCTGGGGAGGCCTCAGGAGGCCCCCGCGAGGCCCCCCCCACCCTCATCCATTGCAGAAGCAAAACAAACTCCCGCCCATTATGTACTTACACAAAGTTATTTGCCTAAGCAGCTGACAAGCCGAGACAGAAAGGCCCTGAGAGGCTCCAAAAAGCCCCGTCCGCAGGCCAACGGAGGCCCCCCCAAAAGAGCCCCGCCCTCCGGACACAAACCCTAAACCCTATAAACCCTAAACCCTAAACCCTAAACCCTAAACCCTAAACCCTAAACCCTATAAACCCTAAACCCTATAAACCCTAAATCCTAAACCCTATAAAACTCGCTCAAAACTTTCGGCCCGCACCCCAGGGGAGGCGCCCCCCCCCCCCCCCCCTTCAAAAGGCTCCCCCGTCCCGATACAAACTCCACAGCAGAGAAAACACACAACACACAAAGCCCGCCCAAAAACTTCGGACCCAAACCCTACTACAACTTCTATAGACCCCAAACCCCAAACCCAAAACCCAAAACCCTAAACCCCAGAGTTTAGGGAACCCTCCCCGGTATGACAAACTGCATCCTTACAGGCTACTTCCCAAAACTAGGCCTACCTTCGGATGTTCCATGCTCCCCCTCAGACCGACAGTCCTTAAGAGGGATCATAGTAGGGGGGGGTACGATAATCCCCATTAAGGACTGTTAGTACGTGATTTGGGGTTTGGGGCTTGGGGTTTCGGGTTTCGGGTTTGGGGTTTTTTTGGGGTTTCGGGATTTTAGGGTTCAGACAACTTCAGGACATGAGTTCACATATAAGGCTTCTGTAAGGGGTATTCAAGACCACTAAGGGTAGTAGACGGGTACATGCGGAAACTGCCCATCTCAACTGGGCCTAGATTTACGGTCTGGTGTTTGGGATTCAGGGTCTGAAGTTTAGAGTCTGGGGCTTGCGAAAGAGGTGGGGATGTTCCCCATATTGTACTTATGTTTACAGTCCTTATTAAGGATTACAGTACCCCCTACAATCCCTAATCAGGACAGTCAGTACAAGGAGGAACATCCCAAAATAGAGGCTTTAAGCAGTGGGATCTCTACAGCAATCCTCACACAACCCCCATTCATTCTCCTATAGTGGTACCTCTCTTCGTCCCGCCCCCTCCCACACTGCATCTCCCCTAACCCTAAACCCTAAACCCCAAACCCCAAAAGCCTAAACCCTAAGCCCTAAACCCATCTGCCTTCCGAAAGGACCGACTCAGGTCCCAGTTCTCCTGCCGAGAGCATCCCTAGCCTAAACCCGGAAAAACCCTAAAGCCCCTCTGCTGCGGTGTGGGGTTTAGGTTTGGGGTTTAGGGTTTAGGGTTTAGGGCTTAGGGTTTAGGGTTTAGGATTTAGGGTTCAGGGTTGAAGACCAAAGACCCTACAAACTCTAAGGGAAGCGACTCGCAGACCAGGCTCTGGGTTCGGGGGCTTGGGGCCTGAAACCCGAAACCCTAAACCCTAACACCAAGACAACAAGCAAGCCCAAACCGCCACAAAAAGGCCCAACATGCCAAAGATCCAACCGAGGCACCCAAAGCAGAAACCTAAACTTTCGCCCAAAGCCGGCCGCCAGCGACCCCGCCCCGGACACAAACCAAAAACCCCGAAACCCCTAAACCCCAGACAATTTCTCTCAACCTTCCATGGCGTTCAGGGACTTCGGATGTAAAGCTCAAGCAGGCTTATAAGGCCAGACCCCAACACAAAAAACAGGAATAAGGGCCTGCTCTGGTGTCCTCGTTTAGGTCTTGGGGCTCCGGGTTCTTTCGGGCCTCGGGTGTAGGGTCTTCGAGCTTCGGGGTTTAGGGTGGAGGGGCTTTGGGGGGCATCGTGGCGGGTTTAGGGTTCAATGGGGTCTGAGGGTTTCGCGGGTCCTCAAGCCTAAACCCTTAACCCCAAACCCCAAACCCTAAACCCCAAACCCTAAACCCCAAACCCTAAACCCCAAACCCTAAACCCCAAACCCTAAACCCTAAACCCTTGGTGGGACTTTTGGGGGGATCCCGGGTCCTTCCACGGAAAGAAGCGGCGCGAGATGTTGAGGCCATCCACGTACAGCAAACCCGACTCGGCCATGTCCCACTGAGCCCTGAAAGCTTCGGATTCCCTGTTGGAGCGGGGTTTCGGATTCTGGGTTTAGGGTTTAGGGTTTAGGGTTTAGGGTTTAGGGTTTAGGGTTTAGGGTTTAGGGTTTAGGGTTTAGGGTTTAGGGTTTAGGGTTTAGGGTTTAGGGTTTAGGGTTTAGGGTTTAGGGTTTCGGGACCTAAAGTGCATGCAGCCAGCAATAGCCAGCACACGCAGTTGTCTTCACAATTTTCGCTTAAGGACACCCTAAACCCTAAACCCTAAACCCTAAACCCTAAACCCTAAACCCTACATCCTCCAGCCTCTATACCCCAGCTCGCCCTCAACACTGGTCCCCGAGTCGCCATATTTTCTCTTCGCCGCAGCGTCCGTCCGCGTGACGCGGAAAATCTGAACCCAGGTTTTGGCCTTAGACCGCCATGCACTCAACGGACCATGCGGTTGATCCTGAACCCTAAAGCGTAAACCCTTTACCCTTCAGTGGGTCTCTATGATCGCAGATTCCTTTCATGTACCCAGAGGGGCCCATGATTGAGACCAACGCCAAAGCGGTGAGTGTGGCTTTGGGCCCTAAACCCTAAACCCTAAACCCTAAACCCTAAACCCTAAACCCGGCATAAATGCATGGCACTCGCTGGCTTCTCTGGCGTTTGGGGCTGAAGGTAGAGAGTTTTGGGTTTCGGGTGAGGTCCCTTCCAGGAAGCAACGAACTTGCAGCATATGCATATATATATATACATATATATATATATGTATATATATGGGTGGCTGTCAAAATAATGATCCCTTTTGGAATACACGAAATCTTGTGTGCCGTATTGTACTTGGGATCCAAAAAGGGACCATAGTTCTGACAACCACCCATATGTAGTAGTACCTATACCACCGGCCGCCCGCCCTTCCCCACTCGCCCTTAAGCAGCAGTACATCGAACCCTACAAGCCGCAAATCTCTCCTAAACCCCCACCAGGCCCTTCAAGACTTGAACCTCTAGCTGAAGCAGAAATCCACATATAACTTCTATACAGCCCTATATACACCCTCTTTTCTCTTAGGGTAGTTACATGGCCCCTTAGTAGGGGCCTTGAAAAGGGGACCCCTTATATACCCTTTATATACCCTCCACAACCCAAGGGCCCGCACCCCAGAACCCATTCATCTCAGAACCCTATGACCCTAAACCTCACCCCGAACCTGACGACTGGATTGCAACCCTGGCCGAGCATGCTGCGTCGGCATACGCCGCTCTGAAGCGGTCCTGAGCCAGGGTCCATTCCCTAAACCCTAAATCTAAACCCTAAACCCTAAACCCTAAACCCTAAACCCTAAACCCCCAAAGCTTCAGATCTCCCACTCGTTTCGAAGTGAGGAGGGTTTAGGGTAGTACAAGGAGTGCATAGTAGGTGTGGCATCCACTTCTTGTCATGTTAAGCACCAAAATAGAAAGTTTGATGGGACGGGGGATATCCCACAAGCTCTTGAGTCACTGTGGCGAAGGCTTTCGGCTGTCCTCACCGAGCATCGCGAACTTGCTTCCTGCAAGGGGTTTAGGGTTCAGGGTTCTGCGATGTCGCGATTCTTCTGGGAGCTCAGGTTCCGAGTGAGTTGCTTGCTCCTGAACCTAGGCCCTGGACACTACACCTGAGCCCCAAACGCGAAACCCTAGCCGCGAAGGGGCGGAGGCTTAGCCTGAGAGCTATTCTTGGGTGCAGCCTGAGAGACAGTAGTGAACTCACATGGATGGGTTAGGGCGCGGTCAAGCAGGCTTGGGTTTTCGGGAGCGTTAAAAAGGCCCCAAACATATAGACATAGACCCCGAAGCAAAAGTCTAGACTCAACTTAGCCATCAAACCCCAACTTAAAGCCCCTAAACTCCCCGCCTGTGCCCCAACAAGTTTCATGCTCAACGCTGAAAAGCAAATAGCAATGAAAAGAACGCTTAGAATAGAAATATCATCATCACCGTCCTCCTCCCTCCTCCTCGACCTCGTCATCGGCATCGTCGTCATCATCATCATCATCATCATCATCGCAGCAGCAGCATCAGCAGAAGCAGCAGCACCGTTATCACCACCATCAACATCAACATACCAATCAACATCGCATGCATCAGCATAACTACATACAGCAAAAGATAATCGGAGCCACTTGGTCCAAAGGCCATGACCTTTCACCACACCAGCCTCTGAAAAGAAACCTGCCAGTGCAAAGCCATTCCCCTACACACCTCCAGCACTGAGCCCTAAACCCTGAACCCTAAACCCCAAACCCTAACCCTCAACCCTGAACCCTAAACCCTAAACCCTAAACCCTAAACCCTAAACCCTGAACCCTAAACCCTGGACCCTGAAAGCAAAGCTGAGGGTTTGGTGGTTTCAGGTTCGGTTTCCTCGGGCTTCGGGTTGTAGGACTTAAGGCCGAGGACCCTAAGCGTTCAGGGATTCGGGTTTATGGAGTTTAGGGTCTAGGGTCTGGGGTCTAGGATTTGGGTTTAGGGTTTTGGGATTACGGTTTCGGGTTTCGGGTTTAGCGTTTCGGGTTAAGGGTTTAGACCACCCATGTGCGCCCTCAAGCCTTGCCTGCGTAGACCGCAGGCGGTCCAGTGAGCGATGAGGCAGGGCGGCCCTGCGGATCCTCATGGCAGTTGTTCAGGGTTTAGGGTTTAGGGTTTACGGTTTAGGGTTTAGGGTTTAGCGTTTAGGGTTTAGGGTTTAGCGTGTAGGGGCTTTTAGGTTAAGCATCTCAAGTCCAGCACTGAACCCTAGACCCCAAGCCCAGTATGCCCTGAACCGCTAGCGCCAAATGGGCTAGTGGGTCAAGGCACTTCAACGTGCTGCGCTGGGCGGGGCTGCGGAGACCGTGCATCATGCAAGCTTCACGCATGGGCGAGATTGATCGGCAGTCATGTTGGGCACGCAGACGCTGAGCGAAAATGATCTATGCATCATATAAGCTTCATGCATGGACAAGAGCGATCGGCAGTCATGTCTGGCTTACATACGCATGAAGGCGGTAGAAGCGCACTCCTGGCGGTTGAAAGAAATAATTGCACTTGACCGTGTACACTGGCTCGTTCTCAGACGGGCGAGGAACCATGGTGGCTCGTGTGACAGACGGCGATCGGAGTCCGCATTTCTGGCGGTTGAAAGAAATGACTTCACTTCACCGTGTAACGGGCAGCCAGTCCGTGCGCCGGACTCGGCCAACGTGGTACACAGTGGCTCGAGTGTTTGCGTGCGAGGCGCCCCACGATCCGGCAGTCGCCGGTTGAACCAAAGACCTATGGCGTCCATAGTGGCTCCCTGAGCGCGGCGCGCTTTCGTCGCCCACCCATATGCAGCCCGAAGGTACTTCTTACCCTTCCAACTGATGGGGTACATTTGCAGCTGCATGACGAACACATCCTTCCTCAGCAGCAGACGCACCACGCCGCTGTTCCCGTTGACGAACCCCTCCCCTTGTCAACGTTGTGGGTGAGACGTACTCGCATTCCGGGGGGCGAGCACGATGCGACCAATCTCTGAAGGGACGCCTCCGTTCTCGCTCCCTGGCCTCTTCAGAAAACTCCTGCGTGATCCGTGCCGTGTTGATGTCCGCGGCCGCTTTGTTGGTCACCGTCAGAAACATGAAGTTTTTGCTTGTGGCCCTCCCGATCTCCAGCGCTTTGCCGACTGCCCGGTCGCAACTCTCGGGCCAAACTCTGTCAGCAAAGAATTGCTCCAGGCACTCTGTGGATAGTTGTCCGCACCGCGCCGTGTTGAGGAAGGCCAACATCACAGATCTGGCCAGCTGAAGCTGGACGAAGTGACTCAAGTGAATCCTGTTGGCCGCCACCTGCTTGTCGAGATCTTGCTGCCGGGGCGTCCCCGCGCCGCCCCGTCTCCACGTGTGGGGGGTTTTCCGAACGCATGTCTGGACACCCCGCGCCGGAAACTCCCGGATGCCCCCAGACTCCCTGGCCATCCGCCCTGCCTGGTGGCCAGGCCTGGCTAGAAATGTCGGCGCTTTTCCGCGAAATGTCGGTGCTAAACAACGAAATCTCGGTGGAAAACCGCGAAGCCATTAGCCACTAGCCATTAAATATACATAGGTTAGAGAGTGTTTAGGGTTTAGGGTTTAGGGTTTAGGGTTTAGGGTTTAGGGTTTAGGGTTTTAGGGCGGACCGGGAGGTACCCTAAAGCTCTAAACTTTAGGGTTAGGGCTTTAGGGTTTAGGGTTTAGGGTTTAGGGTTTAGGGTTTAGGGTTTAGGGTTTAGGGTTCAGGTGTTTTGGGAAGTGGGGCCTTGATGTACCGGCGTTTAGGCTCTTGGTGAATGAAACACAGGGAGTGGCAATCGCAAAACCAGACCACAAGCCTGCAGTGTAGGGGTTAGGGTTTAGGGGTTTAGGGGCTTATTTAGGGGTTTAAGGGTTTAGGGGCATGGTGATCAAAACTTCTGAGCCTATGCTACTACAACTTAAGACATATTCCTGAAGAATCACATCAGGATTACCATGAGAGGAATATGGGCATTTCCCAAGCATAGGGGTACCCCTTTTATACCCCAAAAAGATTCATTCCCCTTCAAGGGACCCCCAAACAGGGTTCCCTATCTTCGGAAACCCCCCCTATTCCTTGGGATCATGAGGGACATTAGGGCTCTCTGCGCATTGAGTATAGGGTCTAGGCTTCAGTCGGTCCGGCATGACAGCGCTTTGGGGTTTTTGAGGTTTAGGGTTTAGGAGGGTTTTAGGCTTGAGAGTTTTAGGGTTTAGGGTTTTAGGGTTTTAAGGTTTTAGGGTTTTAGGGTTGTAGGGTTTTAGCTTTTTAGGGTTTTAGGGTTTTAGGGTTTTAGGGTTTTAGGGGTTTTGGGATTTAGGGTTTTACGGATTTAGGGATTTAGGGTTTCAGGGATTTAGGGATTTAGGGATGTAGGGTTTTAGGGGTTTAGGGTTTTAGGGATTTACGGATTTAGGGCTGTAGGGCTTCAAGGCCTTAGGATTCTAAGGTTCGAGGGCTTGAGGGCTTCGGGAACTTAACTCAGCTCTCTCCCAAACTTGCCTCCAATCGCTCCAGCAGCATGCCATCGGCTGCCACGGCCTACCACATGTGCGGGCGTTTAGGGTTTAGGATTTAGGGTTTAGGGTTTAGGGTTTAGGGTTTAAGGGTTAAGGGTTAAGGGTTAAGGGTTAAGGGTTAAGGGTTAAGGGTTAAGGGTTAAGGGTTAAGGGTTAAGGGTTAAGGGTTAAGGGTTTCGGGTTTCGGGTTTCGGGTTTCGGGTTTAGGGTTTAGGGTTTAGGGTTTAGGGTTTAGGGTTTAGGGTTTAGGGTTTAGGGTTTAGGGTTTAGGGTTTAGGGTTTAGGGTTTAGGGTTTAGGGTTTAGGGTTTAGGGTTTAGGGTTTAGGGTATCTTGAAGGGTTGCATAGCGCAGGGCATCGAATAAGGGGACCCCCAAATTAGATTTAGAACAAGATCCATACGGGTCGTTCTCTAAAATTGGGGTCCGGGGTCCTACTTGTCATACGGCACCCTTGTAACAAGGACCCAAAAACGGACCCTAAATTTAGAGAACTACCCATGTAGTCGGCGAATGGTGGAAGGCCTTCTGGGCTACTTAGGTTTGGGCAGTCGCGCAGCGTTCGAGTCCTTAATCACTGCAGCCCTGCAATATGGGGGGTTTACGAAAACAGGGGACCCCCCAAATATAGATCCCAAATAGCAGGACCCCAATAAGGTACCCCTAATTTCGGAAACCCCCCTATGAGTTCCCCAATAACTTAGGAAACAAGCAGAACTCCTCCTAACCAAAGAAGCAGCGAAGAAGGGTGCCACTGGTCCTAGAGCACACCATGACCGTGAACCCTGAAACCGAACAGTACCCCTTAGTGGCAAGGTCTACGGCCTCAACCCTAAACCCTAAACCCTAAACCCTAAACCCTAAACCGCCTCACTCACTGCCCAAAACCCGGCGCCTGGAAGAAGCCGCCCAGGGGCGAATCCTTCACAACACCAAGGCAGGTTCCGTTGTAACAGGGGGTTTAGGGTTTAGGGTTTAGGGTCTAGGGTTTCGGGTCTAGGGGTTTTTGGACCATCCTCCAACATCTAACGCTGTTGACTATCATCCTAAACCCCAAATCCTGAATCCTGAACCCTGTTTAGGGTTTAGGGTTAGGCTTTAGGGTTTTCACAAGGGTTTAGGGTTTCGGGTTTAGGGTTTCGGGTTTAGGGCTTAGGGTTTAGGGTTTAGGGCTTAGGGCTTAGGGTTTAGGGTTTAGGGTTTAGGGTAACCAAATCATGCTTACTGCTCGGTTTACAGGGTGAAAGGGTTTCGGTCTGCTGGGGCGCGCTCGTGGCCTTCGGGAGCCCATTTCAAGTTTTCCGAAATTGGGGCGGGGGAGGGGGGGGACCCTATCATAAGGGAATCCTACTGGGGTTTAGGGTTTAGGGTTTCCGACATTGGGGGGGTACCTTATTGGGGGGTCCCTTTCATAAGGGAATCCTGCTATTTAGGGTTCTATCTTCCGGCCTTGTCAGGGGTCCCCGTCATAGGGGAATCCTGCTATTTGGAGTTCTATCTTCGGGACCCCTTATTCTCGTAACCTCCCAGTTTAGGTCCCAGGCAAAATTGAGCAAGCATTGGGATATAAGCAGCCTACTTAAACCTAGCTACCAAGTTTCCTGAGCCACAGATTCAGGTAACGAGCACGAGGGTAGAAGACCGAGGCCAGGCTTGGGGCAAGACAGGGCGACCCTGAACTCCCTGAACTCCCTGAACTCCGGAAAGCCCCAAAACCCCGGAACCCTTCTTACCCTAAACCCTAAACCCTAAACCCCAAACCCTAAACCCTAAACCCTAAATCCTAAACCCCAAACCCTAAACCCTAAACCTTTTTCAAGCAGGGGCATGCCGTCAGCATGATGCAAAAGGATGGGGGCCACCGGAGGTCTCCAGAGGCCGCCTGCCGCCGTTCTTGCTGTACAAGGACCCAGCTTAGGGTTTAGGGTTTAGGGTTTAGGTTTTAGGGTTTAGGGTTTAGGGCTTAGGGCTCAGGGTTGAGGGGTTTGGGGTTTAGGGTTTAGGGTTAGCCCTACACCAGAAATGCACGGCTTCAACAAGCGTCTGAATTCCTGGGCCTTGTGCCCGGACTCCTGACGTGCAAAATGCCCTCCTAAAGGACCCTCCAGCCCCAGGCACCTCAGATGCACTCCGGGGTCAGGGGCTTCGTGGGCGTTCGGACAAAGAGCTTGCGGGTGCCAATCTGGACGAAGAACCAGCCAAACACCGGGAGGTTGAGTAGAGTCGCCATTGCCATGGACAGGCCGGCGAGAACCAGGGCAAAGGGGTAGCCGTGCGCCAGGTAGAACCTGCTGAGGGCCACCACACCGATGTTCTGAGGGAAGGTAAAGGCAGCACAGGTTGGAAAGAACTTCCGGCCCTCCAGTGTC
>CAJNDS010000235.1:148934-168934 GCA_905221605.1 Symbiodinium natans | reverse complement strand
GCGCACAGTTGCAGAAATCCTGACGTGATTCTATACACATGTATGTATGTGCAGACATGGATTTATACTCGTTTATACGTCATTGACAATGAATGTATATGAATACATATAGAACTATATATGTATATATATACACGCAGTACACACATTGTATAAACAGTTTTTCTGTACATATAGACATACTCGTGTACATGCTATGTCAGATTTCATATTCTTCCAGGCTGGAAGCTCTTTCAGCTCAATAAAGGAGCGCCAAAAAGCGTGCATGCCCCCCCACATGAGCATTACAAGCGAGGTATTTATTGGGATCATGATAGCGCTCAGTAACTGTCTCATTCTCCAGGTCCTCGAAGCTCCTTATAGGAGTGAAGAAAGATACGTATGGGAAGAATTTTAGGAGCAAATAAACTTGTTCTGATAAATGGGCCTTTACGACAAGACAATAAAGGCCTGGCCCATAAAGCACTATAAAATCAAGGAAGACAAAAGTAAAATACCCTGAAAATCTCAATCATTGGAAAACCATACCATTTATCGAAAGAAGTGAGCTTGCGAACGGGCCCATGAAATGCCCAGCAAACAATTTTTGAAGGGCATTTAATGGGCTCTTATAAAATCCTAAAGTGTTGTTTTGCTCTTTCGACGGCTCGTCTTGAGGAGCAACTATCTGAAGCGGGTGCGCGCGCGCGCGCACGTTGAACGCTGAGGGGGCCAACGACCTCACCCTCCCACGGTCCGTGAGAGTCACTTTCGCCCCATACTTCGCCAACCTGTGGGGGCTTTGGACGTGGGGTTGAGGGACATGGAAGCCTGTTGGGAACCTTAAGCCCTATGGTCTCGGGCTGCCACCCCCCTCCCCACCCCCCATGGTGTCCCCCCCCAACCTCCCTTGGATCCCTACCCTCACGCCCCCTTTGTGGTTTACGGTTTAGGTTGAGGGTGTGAGGTTGAAGGGAGAGGTTTGTGGTGTGGGTGTTGTTGGGGGGTTAGGGTTTAGGGTTTAAGGTTTGAGGTTTAGGGCCTACCCCCCACGCCCCCCCCCCCCGGTGGTGTGGGTGTGGTTGGGGGGTTAGGGTTTAGTGTTTAAGGTTTAGGGTTTAGGGTTCGGGGTTTAGGGTCTAAAGTGTGATTGGGTAGGATATGGGGTTGAAGGTTTAAGAGACCGGCGCCCGTGCGACCCCCTGCGGCGTGGGTGTGGTTTTGGGGGTTAGGGTTTAGGGTTTAGTTAAGGTTTAAGGTCTAGGGTTTACATAAGCTTAGGGTATTAGGCTTTAGTTTAGCTAAGGTTTAAGGTTTTCAGGGTTTACATAAGCATAGGGTTTAAGCTTAAGGTTTAGAGCCCCCTGCCTGTGCTGTGCATGCGGGGTTGGCGTTTGGGGTTGAAGGTTTCCGGTTTAGGTTAAGGGTGTGAGGTTGAAGGGAGAGGTTTGGGGTTTGGGGGGGTGGGCGGATACCATGGTGGGGGGGGGGGGGGGTCCATGAGAAGGGGGGGATACTTGGCGGGGGTGGGGGGATACCATCAGAGGGCACCCTAGCCCAGCTGGGATCGGGTTTTGGGGTTTAGGGGTGGGTTCAGACCTTAAACTGCACATGAGTTGTTAGCCACGGCATATGCCACAGAGGGAAAAGGAGGGCTTATCCCCGAGATCTTGTGCACCCCTGAGCTCCCAAACCCTAATTAGGGTTGAAGGTTTAGGGTTTAGGGTTGAAAGTTTAGGGTTTAGGGTTTAGGGTTTAGGGTTTAGGGTTTAGGGTTTAGGGTTTAGGGTTTGGGGTTTAGGGCTTAGGGCTTAGGGCTTAGGGCTTAGGGCTTAGGATCTAGGATTTCGGGGAGGCCGTCGGGCTTTTTGGTGACCCTGAGGGCACGACGTGAGCCCAGCGATTCCAGTTCCTGTCGCCGAAGCTGTGTAGTAACCCTACTCCCTAAGCTCCACACCCGAAAGCCTCCCTAAACCCTAAACCCCAAAGCATCCCTAAACCCTAAACCCTAAACCAGCTCAACCTGCAGACTTATGTTTATGGTGGAGGGTTGAGGGTTTAGGGTCTAGGGTCTGGGTCTACGGGTCCAGGGTCCAGGGTCCAGGGTTCAGGGTTCAGGGTTCAGGATTCAGGGTTCCGGGTTCCGGGTTCAGGGTTCAGGGTTCAGGGTTCAGGTTCAGGGTTCAGGGTTCAGGGTTCAGGGTTCAGGGTTCAGGGTTCAGGGTTCAGGGTTCAGGGTTCAGGGTTCAGGGTTCAGGGTTCAGGGTTCAGGGTTTAGGGTTTAGGGTTTAGGGTGTAGGCTTTAGGGTTTAGGAGTTAGGGTTTAGGGTTTAGGGTTAAGGGCGCGGATTTTGACTACCCTGAGACTGACACCATTCACCCTAAAGTTCTACTGCTACCTTCAGCATTGTTGAGCCCTCGACCTCCACGGGACCTGTAAGTTGCGAGCCATTGGTGGAGGATATCCAAACCCACATGCACACGACACCCCTAAACCCTAAACCCTCAGCCCTCAGCACGGAACCCTGAACCCTAACCCCCAACCCCCAACCCCGAACCCTAAACCCTAAACCCTAAACCCTAAACCATTCGGGCTTCCTCTTTAGAGATGAGGGCCTATGGTTTAAGGGAATTTTCGAAGAAAGACAACCAGGAAATGGGGAAATCATCCCCAGAGCATTCCACCCAACAGCCCCACCGAGGACAACTTAACTTGGGCAACTCTACATATCGAAAAAACGAGCGCGTTTCCCAGAACAAGGATACCCCTGTGCATCATAAACATAAGTTATAGCCCGGCTCTAGAAGACCCCCCCAAAACAAGTACCCTGATTTTTGGGGTTTCGCCCCAAAATTGCCAACATCGGCCGAGACCCCAGAGCCCTAAGCCCTAAAGCCCTGCCCTACGCCCTAAACCCCAAATCCTAAACCACTCACCCTGAAACCTAAACCCACTCACCCTAAACCCTAAACCCTAAAACTGAAACACACTCAGCCTAAATCCTAAACCCTAAACCCACTCACCGTAAACCCTAAACCCTAAACCCAAACACCCGAAACCCTAAACCCTAAACCCACTCACCCTAAATCCTAAACCCTAATCCCACTCACCGTAAACCCTAAACCTTAAACCCACTCACCCTAAACCCTAAACCCTAAACCCTAAACCCTAAACCCACTCACCCCAAACCCTAAACCCTAAACCCACTCACCCTAAACCCCAAACCCTAAACCCGAAACCCACTCACCCCAAACCCTAAACCCTAAACTCTAACACCCTAAACCCCAAACCCTAAACCCTAAACCCTGAACCCTAAACCCTAAACCCTAAACCCTAAACCCTAAACCCACTCACCCCAAACCCTAAACCCTAAACTCTAACCCCAAACACTAAACCCTAAACCCGAAACCCACTCACCCCAAACCCTAAACCCTAAACCCTAAACACTAAACCCTAAACCCGAAACCCACTCACTTCACAGAAGCTCCTGAGCCGAGCTCCAGCACGGAGAGGCCAGAAAACTGCCGGCCCTGCTGGAAGGTGCGGGGAGGGTTTAGGGTTTAGGGTTTAGGGTTTAGGGTTTAGGGTTTAGGGTTTAGGGTTTAGGGTTTAGGGTTTAGGGTTTAGGGTTTAGGGTTTAGGGTTTAGGGTTTAGGGTTTAGGGTTTAGGGTTTAGGGTTTAGGGTTTATGGGTTTAGGGTTTAGGGTTTAGGGTTTAGGGTTTAGGGTTTAGGGTTTAGGGTTTAGGGTTTAGGGTTTAGGGTTTAGGGTTTAGGGTTTAGGGTTTAGGGTTTAGGGATTCTCGTTTCACACTTTAGCAACTTTAGCCTATCAAGCTGCAGGGGCTGGAACCGGGCTCTTTTGAGGAACTTACAGTAATGGCCCTAAACCCTAAACCCTAAGCCCTAAGCCCTAAACCCTATACTCTAAACCCTCAGGAAAGTGGTGAGGTCTACAGCTTGGTCTGTAAACCAATGCTAGACCCAGGAGTAACCTAGGAAGAAAAAGGGAGCCCTTCTTGGTTTTAAGGGGATGAATAAGGGAACCCCAGCCCCAAAAAAAGGGGAATTAGGGCCTGCTCCGGGGCCCAGAATGTTTGGGTCTGGTTTGACGTGGCGAACCCTCAGCCCTAAACCCTAAACCCTAAACCCTAAACCCTAAACCCTAAACCCTAAACCCTGTTAGAGAGCGAGAGGTTGCAGAGGTCAAGCGCCCTTCCTTTCTTCCCGTCTTCCATTCTTCCATTCTTCCGTTCTTCCGTTCTTCCAGTCTTCCCTTCTCCTTTCGTCCATTCTTCCTTTCTTCCATTCTTCCATTCTTTCGTTCTTCCATTCCCTCATTCTTCCTTTCTTCCTGTCTTCCTTTCTGCCTTTCCGCCTTTCTGCCTTTCTGCCCTTCTTCCTTTCTTCAGGTTATTCGTTTTCTTCCTTTCTTTTGTTACTATGTTTTGGTCCTGTCTTCCTTTTCTTCATGTCTTCAGTTATTCCTTCCTTTGTCCTATCTGTCTTTACTGCTGTTGTTATTCATTCTTTAACCTCTTTCTACGAGCATAATTCTTTTCTTCATTGTTTTCGTTGATTCCATTTTTGTCCTAACGCTTACCGTCAACAGTCCATTATGCAAGGCTTTCTTTGTTTAATCTGTGTCTTTTTTCTGCCTTTGCTATTTCTTTACTTCTTTAGCTATCTCTGTATTAACTTACCTCTTACTTCCTTTACTCATTTCTGTCTGTCAATACTTGCTTCTTTGCCTTAACACTGTTCTTTCATCCGTTTAGGGTTTAGGGTTTCGGGTTTAGGGTTCAGGGCTTAGGGTTTAGGGTTTGGGGTTTATGGTTTAGGGTTTAGGGTTTAGGGTTTCGGGTCTAGGGTTTAGGGTCTGGGGAACAGGTGGGGTGGCAACAGTTGCCGCTTGTAGGTACGAAGCCCCAAGCCACAGCGACATATCGCGGCATCGGCAAAGAGCAAGGCGAGCGCGGAAGCCAGGAAGGCCAGACGCACCCTGAACCCTAAACCCTGAACCCTAAACCCTAAACCCTAAACCCTAAACCCTAAACCCCAAACCCCAAACCTCAATCGCCAGGAATCCCGGGAGCCAAGAAGCCAAGAAGCCCGAGGATCGGGAAGCCAGGAAGCCGACCCAGGACATCGACCCAAGGAAGAAAAGTCCCAGAGCAACCTAGGAAAAGAGCGGATATCATCCTTTTTGCTTCACGGGAAAATGCCCTAAGCAATAGAACCTCAAACGCGCCCAGCCGCTAAGTTCATCACATGATCAATTGGCACGACTCACGAAAAGCTGGTACATGAGATGCTGAACCCTAAACCCTAAACCCTAAATCCTAAACCCTAAATCCTCAAGGCGCCTGGTCTCTCGCCTCGAAAGTCAAGAACTTGGAGAGGGCCTGGCACTTCGGAGGCTTAGGGGTTTTTAGGGGCTGAGGGTTTAGGGTTTAGGGTTTAGGGTTTTGGGTTTAGGGTTTTGGGTTTAGGGTTTAGGGTTTAGGGTTTCGGATTTAGGGCTTTAGGGTTTAGGGTTTAGGGTTCTGGTTCAGGGGGGCTTAGGGTTTTAGGGTTTCGGCTTTAGGGCTTTCAGGTCAGAAAGGTTTGGGGCAGATCTTTAGGGGCTTTAGTAGGGCTGGGGGGTTGTTGAGGGGTTTAGGGGCTTAAGGGACTGAGGGTCCAAGGGTTCAAGGGTTCCAGGGTTCCAAAGCCGGGTTTAGGGTTTAGGGTTTAGGGTTTAGGGTTTAGGGTTTAGGGTTTAGGGTTTAGCCAGCTCCGGAGCTGGCGCGAGTGTCAGCGAAGGAGCTCCGTTAGCTGCACCGGCTCGGGGCCGGCTCACGGCTCTGCGCGTGCTGGAACTCCTCAAGAGTTCTGACCCTAACCCTTGGGTCAGAGCGGTTCGAAGCTTGGCTGCACTCAGGAGGGTAGCTATAAATTAAACTTTTAGCTGCCTTAGTAAGAAACCCAATAAACCCCAAAAAGGTAAGGATCTAAAGTTACAGTAAAGTACCACAAAGGAAGGTAGGATTTTAGGGCTTAGGATGTAGGGTTCCATGTGCACTGGGTGAACCCCAAAAGAAAAGCTCATTCAAAGTTCAACGATTGGCCAAGGAAGTGGCCGCTATGAAGCTGCGCGCTCAAATCCATCGCAGCCAACTCTGAAACGCATGGAATTTCGAGGCTTAAGACTTCGGGCTCTGGGTTTTAGAGTTTAGGGTTCAGGCTTTGGGCCGAGGGTAAAGCTCGGAACTTCGGGTCCTACGTTGCATGGCTTTGCTTCGGATCTGGCAGCTTCCGAAATCAGGAAATAGGAGCGCAAACCTACAACGTGTACCCTCAACCCTGATAAAGCCTTAAACCCGAAAGCCAATACCCTGATTAAACCTCGAACCCTAAATGCGTTGCCTTAAGCCCACAAACCCTTCACCTCAACCCCGTGACACCCCAAACCTGTTCCATCTAACATCTAAACACTAAACCCTGAACCCTGAAGCAGGCGAATGGAGCTAAGCGCGCAGGAGAAGGCCAGGCCGGCGTCCCACAGAATGCTGCCCCAAACCTATCGAGTTTCAGGGCTTCGGGTTTAGGGTTTAGGGTTTGAGTTCGGGTGAAGGGGGGGGGGGGGGGGGGGGGGGGGGGGGGGGGGGGGGTGGCAGGGGTAGCATCAAGTCTCTGAACCCTTATAGTAGCTTTTATGAACAGGCTGAGGGCATGGTCAGAACCCATACAAAACCCTAAGCTCTACACCCGAGCCAGTGTGAGCGTAGGGCTTAGGGCTTAGGGCTTGGGGCTTAGGGCTTAGGGCTTAGGGCTTAGGGCTTAGGGCTTAGGGCTTAGGGCTTCGGGCTTAGGGCTTAGGGTGTAGGGCGTAGGGCGCAGGGCTTAGGGCTTGGGGCTTAGGGCTTAGGGCTTAGGGCTTAGGGCTTAGGGCTTAAGGCTTAGGGCTTAGGGCTTAGGGCTTCGGGCTTAGGGCTTAGGGCTTAGGGCTTAGGGCTTAGGGCTTAGGGCTTAGGGCTTAGGGCTTAGGGCTTAGGGCTAAGGGCTTAGGGCTTAGGGCTTAGGGCTTAGGGCTTAGGGCTTAGGGCTTAGGGCTTAGGGCTTAGGGCTTAGAATAAGTTCTTGGGGATCTGAAGAGACTGCACCTCAAAGCCCCACACACACACACACCCTAAACCCCAAACCCAAAACCCTAAAGCCCAAACACGAACAAGGCCCCCTGCCAGGTGAAGCGAGTCGCGGTATGGGCTCTCCTGCAGGTTTGCGGCGGGGGAGGGGGGGGGCTTCAGGGTTTGGGGTGTAGGGTTTAGGGTTTACGGGTTAGGGTTTAGAGTTTAGGGTTTGGGGCTTAGGGTTCAGCATCTCATGTTCTAGCGTCCACTAGTCAAGCAGCTTTTCAAGCGACAGGAAAATACCCACCCGCCCAAAGAATCCCATAACATTAAGAAAATAACCCTAAACCCTAAACCTAAACCCCAAACCCTAAACCCTAAGTTCACTCAATCCATAAACCTTCGACTCCATTCAGTAGGTCCTTCACCACACGCCTTAAGGCACAAAAATTCATGGGTAAGGCTTGCCCACGAAGATTTGTGCCTTGCCGACAGAGAGGTTTAGGTTTGGGAGTAGGGTTTAGGGTTTAGGGCTTTAGGGATTGTGCGGCTTTAAGGTTTGTGGCGACAAGGGCTTTTCTTGCGGTTTTTCTCGGCTCTCGCGCTCTCTCCAACGCAGCAAAGGGGGCAAACCTCTGGGCAGTCCTTGCTTTTTGTAAGGACCACCAACACCACTGTTCGGACAACTGAGATTTGCTGAGGCACTTCTGGCCAAGAAAACGGCGGCGTCTCTCGGAATCCTAGAATGGATTGTTTATCATTTAGTTGGCCCCTGATAGATGTCTTCTAGGCTGCCCAGTAACCAAGGCTTAAACAGGGTACCCTTCTTTGCTTAAAGGGGTTTATAAGGGAACCTAAACCCCCAAAAAAGGGAATAAGGGTACTACTGGGCATCTTAGCCTTGAGGCCGCTGCTTAGGACTTAGGCTTTAAGGGCTCAGGCAGCATGATGCGCAAGCTGAGCAGGCAAGGAAAACCAGCGACAACCCACCTGCCAATCCAATCTAGAATCCAAAGTCTAGGGGAAGCAACTGTATGTCTGGGAAGGGTGCTGCGCACGTACGGCTTTCCTCGCGGCAGCGACCCGGAATCTACAACGAAGTTCCGTGAGTCTGGGCTCGGTACTGCACATGTACGGCTTGCTTGCCCTGTTGGCAACGTAATCTAGGAACAAAAGCGGAATGGAAAGGAAAATCGTGAGGAAGCATCAAAATTGTCAAGCCTCAACAGACAAACCTACTCCCCACGCGTTGACGGGCGTTCATCTCATGCGTCACAAGCCACTCGGCAATGAGGAGGGCTTCTTGGGCACCAGTCTCGCTTTCTTTACGAGGCCGTTAAGAGACTAGCAGCGGATGTTCCACAAAAAGCTTCGGTGGGGCATTGTGCCCCGTGAGGCCAAAAACCGCTGAAGTCGAAAACGGCACAGACTTTGCGCCTACCTCCTCCTCCTCATGAGGGGGTTTCCGAAAGTGGTGTAATATCTTATTGAGGTCCTTACTATAAGGAGGATCCTACTATTTGGGGTCTATATTAGGGGCCCCTGCTTATCGCAAACCCCCATGACTCTAAGACAAACCTTCATCAACGTGCAACACCTTGTGAGGCGATCTGTGCGGCTTCTGCAGAGCTTCTGACTGAGCTCTTTGAGATGTTCCGCATAGAACTCGGTTAAAGTAGTTTCTAGGTGCGGCCATGCAAATGAGCTGGTTCCGCTCCACGTAGCTGGATCCGCTCTGAGTGCCATTCTTTGTAGGACTCGGGAAGCTGACCAGGGGATCAGTCCCCTTTGTGGAGAGAACCCAGAGCGCCAATGACCCTTGGTAGCAGGTGAAACCCTATAAGCCCTGAAAAGCCCTTATAAGCCCTCTAAACCCTATAAAACCCTAAAAGCCCTATAAACCCTACAAAACCCTATAAGCCCTGAAAAGCCCTTATAAGCCCTATAAACCCTATGAAGCCATATAAGCCCCCCATAAACTCTATGAACCCCAGAATCCAAGAAGCCCTGCAAACTCTGTAACCCTAAAGCCGCAGCCCCTGAAAAAACTCAACCCTAAACCCTGCACAGCCTAAAAACCCTAAAACCCTAAAAACCCTAAAAACCCTAAAAACCCTAAAAACCCTAAAAACCCTAAAAACCCTAAAAACCCTAAAAACCCCAAAACCCTAAACCCTAAACCTAAAACCCTAAAGCCGGTAAAGCCCCTAAAGCTGCCAAACCCTAAACCCTCCAAAAAGCACCTCTATGCGCACACGTTCCGCGCAAGCGACCTCCCCCCCCCCCCAACGGTATACCCCCCAAACCTTGCCCGTTAACCCTCAAAACACCACGGACCACGGAGGGGGAGAGAGAAACCCTCTTTAGGGTTCTTTAGGGTTTAGGGTTTAGGGTTTAGGGTTTAGGGTCTAGGGTTTAGGGTTTAGGATTTAGGGTTTAGGGTTATAAACCTACCATTACCCCAAACCTTGAACCCTAAACTCTAAACCCCCCGTGCACAATGGACCAAGGGGGGTCAGAGTGAAAAATCATGAATTCTACAGCCCAACCCAAAACCCTAAGCCCATGAACCACAGGGGGGGGGAGGGGGGGGAGAGGGGGGATTACCATGGGGGGGGCGGGCGGGGGGGGGGGGTCCGCTATGCTGGCTCATATAAACCCAATCAGCCCGAAAAAAACACCTATCAACCCTTTACACCCTGCAAAACTTCAAAACAAGAACACTCAACTCAACCCCCGGGCTCCCTGGGAAAATGACCCACAACCAAAAAAAGAAACCTATCAAACCCTAAACCCCAAACCCTAAACCCCAAACCCTAAACCCCAAACCCTAAACCCCAAACCCTAAAACCCCAAACCCCAAATCTCAAACCCGAAACCCTAAACCCCCGAAACACCCCAAACAATTCTCGGGTCTCCCTTGGAATGGAAATGCGGCCTCTTGCCAGACCTGCCTCTGGCGCGCGCAAAACGCCACTTTGGCATGCGCTGCGTGCGGAAAGGGCGGTCCCGGTGTGCCTGCACTTTAGGGTTTTGAGGTAGGGTTTAGGGTTTAGGGCTTAGGGTTTAGGGTTTAGGGTTTAGGGTTTAGGGTTTAGGGTTTAGGGTTTAGGGTCTTAGGGTCTTAGGGTCTTAGGGTCTTAGGGTCTTAGGGTCTTAGGGTCTTAGGGTCTTAGGGTCTTAGGGTCTTAGGGTCTTAGGGTCTTAGGGTCTTAGGGTTTAGGGTAGGGGGTTTAGGGTTTCGGGTTTCGGGTTTAGGGTTTCGGGTTTAGGGTTTCGGGTTTAGGGTTTCGGGTTTAGGGTTGAGGGTTTAGGGTAGGGTTGGGGGTTGAGGGTTTAGGGTTTAGGGTTTGAGGTTTGAGGGTTGAGGGTTGAGGGGCCTTGAGTCTCGACCCAGGTCGCCCAATACCCTTTACTGCAGGGGATAGAACTTGGAGAATATGCATCTTTCCGAACATGGTGGTCCCTTTCTTTCTTCGATATGTATATTATATGTATGTATGTATGTATGTATGTATGTATGTATGTATGTATGTATGTATGTATGTATGTATGTATGTATGTATGTATGTGTATATATATATATATATATTCAGGGGGATTGGGGGCCCAAGAGCCTTGAGGTCGGAAGACCAACACCAGGCCCCTGAACCCTAAACTCATGGGTTCCCCTAGCGTCACTATCAATAAGTAGCCTTAATTATGGGGGGAACCGGGGGGGGGGGGGGAAGGGTTGTATAGAGGGGGGTAGTAGGGGAACCCATAGGGGAACCCACGTAAAACCCTCAACCTTCAACCTGCTCCTGCTCCTCCTCCTCAACTCTAAACCCAAACCCAAAACCCCAAACCCCTAACCCCAAACCCCTAACCCCAAACCCTAACCCCTAACCCCTGAACCCTAAACCCTAAACCCTAAACCCTAAACCCTAAACCCTAAACCCTAAACCCTAAACCCTAAACCCTAAACCCTAAACCCTAAACCCTAAACCCTCCTCCTCCGCCGCCCATGGCCTGGTCTCACTTACTGCAGCTCGGCCAGCTCACGCTTCCCAACGGCAGCCTCCTCTTTGAGCCAGCTGTTTAGGGTTTAGGGTTTAGGGTTTAGGGTTTAGGGTTTAGGGTTTAGGGTTTAGGGTTTAGGGTGTAGCACGGGTCAGCTGAACGCAATAATGGTGAAGACATGCCCACCCCAAGGCCACCCTATCACAACTCACTGCGAAACCAAACCGGAGCCAGCCAAAGCCAAGCCAGCCATTCAAAATCCGCGAAACCGAGCCGGAGCCAGCCCAAACTAAGGCAACCATTCAAAATTCACACGTCGAACATTCTTAGAGGATTCTGAAACTAGTTAGAACAGCCCAAGCCTTTAGTGACTAGACTTCTGGGTTTTTCTTGGGGCCATAAGGCAAAGGACTCCCTTTCAGGTTTACGCGAAGGGGACGGTCCGGGCCGAAGGGCCCTCTCGCAGGCGTGAACAGGTTGCAGGTTGTGGGTCACTTTTTTGAGGCCATAAGGCAAAGGACTCCCCTTCAGGTTTACGCGAAGGGGACGGTCTGGGCCGAAGGGCCCTCTCATAGCTAATTAAGGCGCGAAGAGGTTGCACAGGCAGACACGCCAATTTTTTTCAGGGGTGCAGTCTAGCAAGAAGTGCGAAGGGCTTGGATTGGGAAGGTTGGGTTGGGGCCTGCCAGAGAGTCAGGTCCTAGGACTAGGGCCTTTTTCAGGGAGGGCCAGGGTCAGGACGGCTCAGGGCCAGGCAGCCGGCCAGGGCCAGGGTCAGAGCCTGTCAGGAGCCTTGCAGCTCCCAGAGGCCTCCCAGGGGCCTCCCAGGACCCTCCCTGAAAAAAGAAGGCAAAAAAAACAGTTCTGGTCCAGCAAACAAGGCCGCAGTCGGGACAGGGAGCTCTAGGCCAGGGTTGCCGGAGGGTTTTAGGGATAAACAATAGTGACTATGCGAGGCGACTCTAGCTTGGCGACCCCTCAGGGGTGCGGTGGCAGGCTCTGCAGCCCGAGCCTACCCTGGTCTCGCTGAGCGCTCGACTGCGCCCGCCTACCCCAATAGAGCTTTGAGGGGGGGCGGGCGGGTTTAGGGTTTAGGGTTTAGGGTTTAGGGTTTAGGGTTTAGGGTTTAGGGTTCAGGGTTCAGGGTTCAGGGTTCAGGGTTCAGGGTTCAGGGTTCAGGGTTCAGGGTTCAGGGTTCAGGTTCAGGGTTCAGGGTTCAGGGTTCAGGGTTCAGGGTTCAGGGTTCAGGGTTCAGGGTTCGGGTTTTTGTTTGGGGTTTAGGGTTTAGGGATTAGGGTTTAGGGTTTAGGGTTTAGGGTTCAGGGTTCAGGGTTCAGGGTTCAGGGTTTAGGGTTTAGGGTATAGGGTATAGGGTTTAGGGTGCTTTGAGGGCCAAGGGTTCTCAAGGATTTCGGGTTTAGTGTCCGCAGGGTTTAGGGATTAGGGTGTATGCATGTTTGGCATCAAAACTAGGCCCGAAGCCCTAAGTCCTCAACCCCAAGCCCTCAACCCTTTCTCGGCGGAAGGGTTTTTTTTGGCAAAGGTGTGGCTCGGCCATGTTTCCTTGCAAAGGTGTGGCTCGGCCTTGGTTCTTGGTTCGGGGCTGCGAATACTGTAAATTTCAGCATTTCTGCGTTTGCAGAGGCTGCAAATACTGTAAATAACAGCATGTGTGCGTTGCCAGAGCCTGCAATACTGTCAATAGTGGCATTTCTGCGTTGTCAGGGGCTGCAAATACTGTCAAGGCAGCATTTGTGCGTGTCCAGAGGTCGCAAATACTGTAAGTAGCAGCATTTCCGAGTTTGCAGGGGCTGCAAACACTGTACAAAAAGCAGCATTTCTTCGTTTTCAACGGTTGCAAAGACGGTAATAAAATAGCAGCAAGCTTAAACCCCCCCTCCCCCATTTGCATGATGGGTTTCAGACAAAATGTTCTTTCAAAGCTTTGTGCGTCTAAAAAGAGCGGGGGGGTTGGGGGGGGCCGCAGCCCCCCCCCCCCCCCCAATTTGCAAACACAATGCTCGCATCATGTGTTATAAAAAGAGTGTATGGCTTATAGCAGGTTTTGCATGTGCTTGAAAAGGACTGTACGGCTTAAAATGGGTGGCAGCCTAAAAAAAAAGGGGGGGGGGTGGGGGGGGCGCAGCCCCCCCCCATTTGCAAACACAATGCTCGCATGATGGGTTCGTACGAATTAAAACCCCCCTCCCTCATTTGCAAACACGATGCTCGCTTGATGGGTTTCAGACAAAATGTTCTTTCAAAGCCTTTGTACGTCTAAAAGTAGCGGGGGGGTTGGGGGGGGCGCAGCCCCCCCCATTTGCAAACACATCATGCGTTTGAAAAAAGACCGTACGGCTTAAAATGGGTGGCAGCCTTGAAACAAGCGGGTGGGTTGGGGGGGGGGGGGGGGGCAGCCCCGCCCCATTTGCAAACACAATGCTCGCATGATGGGTTCGTACGACTTAAAACCCCCCTCACCCATTTGCACACGATGCTCGCACGATGGGTTTCAGACAACATGTTCTTTCGGAGCTTTGTGCGTCCAAAAAGAGTGGGGGGGTTGGGGGGTGCGCAGCCCCCCCATTTGCAAACACAATGCTCGCATCATGCGTTTGAAGAAAGACTGTAATTACGGCGGCAGCCTTAAAAAAAACTGGGGGGTTGGGGGGGCACAACCCCCCCCATTTGCAAGCACAATGCTCGCATGATGGGTTCGTACGACTTAAAAACCCCCCTCCCTCATTTGCAAACACGATGGGTTTCAGAAACATGTTCTTTCAAAACCTTTGTGCGTCTAAAAAGAGGGGGGGGGTTGGGGGGGGGGGGGGGGGGGCGCAGCCCCCCCCCCCATTTGCAAACACTATGCTCGCATCATGCGTTTGAAAAAAGACCGTACGGCTTAAAATGGGTGGCAGCCTTCAAAAAAAGCGGGGGGTTCGCACGACTTAAAACCCCCCTCACCCATTTGCAAACACGATGCTCGCATGATGGGTTTCAGACAAAAAGTTGTTTCAAAGCTTTGTGCGTCTAAAAAGAGCGTGGGGGTTGGGGGCGCACCCCCCGCCCCCGCCCCCCCATTTGCAAACACAATATAACACAATGCTCGCATCATGTGTTTGAAAAAGACCGTCTGGCTCAAAATGGGTGGCAGCCTTTAACACAGCGGGGGGTTGGGGGGGGGCGCAGCCCCCTCCATTTGCAGACACAATGCTCGCATGATGGCTTCGTACGACTCAAACCCACCTCCCCCATTTGCAAACACGATGCTCGCAGGATTGGTTCGTAAGACTTAAACCCCCTCATTTGCAAACACGATGCTCGCATGATGGGTTTCAGAAAACATATGTTTTCTGAAAGCTTCGCACGTCAAAAACCGGGGTTCAACACGGAGCAAAGTCGAGCCAAGCCAAGCCGAGGCGAGCCGAGCAGGCCAAGACCGTGCCAAGCAAGCCAACTTCAGCCGAGCGAGGCAAGCCGAGGCGAGCCAAGCCGAGAGCCGAGCCAAGCCGAGCCAAGCCAAGCCAGGCTAAGCAGAGCCAAGCCAAGCCAAGCCACGCCTCTGCAAGGGGACAAGCCAAGCCAAGCCACACCTTTGCAAGGGGACAGGCCCGAGCCACACCTTTGCAAAAAAAACCTGGGCCCCCCTTTCTCATGCTGTGGGTTGAGGGCCTGGGCTGGCGCCGTGAAATCTGGCTGGCATATTACCAAGCAGCCTGGAAAAGGCCCCTAAATCCTAAACCCGAAACCCTATACACCCTAAACCCTAAACCCCAGCTAGCGTACGAGCAAACTCAAGGACTCAACGGGGCTCGCATTGTAAACCCTAAACCTTAAGCCCTAAACCCTAAACCCTAAACCCTGAACCCTGAACCCTGAACCCTGAACCCTGAACCCTGAACCCTAAACCCTAAACCCTAAACCCTGAACCCTGAACCCTGAACCCTGAACCCTAAACCCTAAACCCTAAACCCTAAACCCAAGCCCGCACTACAGTCGGAAAGCACCGAGGGTTTCCGAAACATTTCGGGGAGTCCTTTCTTCCACTATACCCCTGAACCCTGAATTCTAAACCCTAAACCGTTAAAGGGCGACCCTATATTGGAACCTGCCATGACGACGACTCGACTTCTCGGGTTCAGGACTGTGATCTTGATGAACGGCCGACTGTAGCTTCAAGCATGCGACGTCAGGGTTTAGGGTTTAGGTTTTAGGGTTTAGGGTTTAGGGTTTAGGGTTTAGGGTTTAGGGTTTAGGGTTTAGGGTTTAGGGTTTAGGGTTTAGGGTTTAGAGTCTAGGGTCTAGGGTCTAGGGTCTAGGGTTTAGGGTTTAGGGTTTGTAGGGTTTGGGCTTGAGCCCCGCCCCGCTAAAGCCCCCGACCTCGGGTTCGGGCACCGCCAATGCCGGGCGCTGGTTGACAGCAACCACACGGAGAGGGGCGACTGACAAGTGCCAAGGGAGCAAGGTTTGGGGTTGAGGGTTGGGGGGTTTGAGGTTTAGGGTTTGGGGTTTAGGGTTTGGGGTTTATCGTTTCGGGCTTAGGGCTTAGTTTGAGGCTGACTACCCCCCGCCCCCCCCCCCAGGTTCCCTCCATAATCAATGATACTCAAGCCGAATTAAAGCTATTTAAGGGATGAACCTGGCAGGGGTAGTAGGGGAACCCGTGATTTACAGAGGCGGTTTCCGAGGGCTTTGGGGGTTCAGGCGCTTTAGAGGGGGGGGTGGGCGTTTTAGGGTATAGGGTTCAGTGTTTAGGGTGTGGGGTTTAGGGTATTGGGTTGAGGGTTTAGGGTTTAGGGGTTTCAGGCTGGGGAACCCCCTCCTAAAACCTCCCTAAAAGGTCCTGGCCCAGGCAGGACCACCCGCTCTCGCATCCGACGTGCTCGGATGAGGTTTGGTGGCTCGAGGCCTTGGATAGGGTTTAGGGTTTAGGGTTTAGGGTTTAGGGTTTAGGGTTTAGGGTTTAGGGTTTAGGGTTTAGGGTTTAGGGTTTAGGGTTTAGGGTTTAGGGTTTAGGGTTGAGGGTTGAGGGTTGAGGGTTGAGGGTTGAGGGTTTCGGGTTCGGGGTTTAGGGTTTTCCTCAACCCCCATACCCCTCGACCTTCACCTTGAAGGCCCCAAAAGCCCAACCCCCTCCAACCGCATCCATCTGCAGAGAGCTCGCCACGTACAGCACTAAGCTTACCCTGTGCCAGGTCTTCCCGCACCAAAGCGGGGAAACCTTCAACCCAAAACCCTAAACCGCGTATACCCTAAATCCTAAAAACCCTAGGCCCCAACAAACCTAAACCCTAAACGTCCTAAACCTTAAGCAAACCTAAACCCGAAATCCTCTAACCTGTTGACTGCAAAACCTAGGCGCCCAGGGCGGCGGTCAGGCGTGCCGAATGGCCGGATGCTTTCGCTTCCATGGTTGGGCACCGAGTTCTGGCGGGAACTATGGGGGAGGCTGCTCCTCAGGACTTGGGCGAAAACACCACTGGCGCGAAGAAGTGCAGGGGGTTTAGGGTTTAGGGTTTAGGGTTTAGGGTTTAGGGTTTAGGGTTTAGGGTTTAGGGTTTAGGGTTTAGGGTTTAGGGTTTAGGGTTTAGGGTTTAGGGTTTAGGGTTTAGGGTTTAGGGTTTAGGGTTTAGGGTTTAGTGTTGCGGGTTTAGGATTTAGGGTTTAAGGCTTAGTTAGGGTGCAGGAATTCAGGCCAAGTTTGGTTCGGCTTATGAAATTTGCATGTCTGGCTATGGGTCCTGTCAACTAATTATTTCGCTCCTTTCCCCCCCCCCTAGAACCACTGGGTTTAGGGTTTAGGGTGTAGGGGTTTAGGGTGTAGGGTTTGGGGTCACTGCATATGCTACCTGTTCCCTTAGCTTGTGGGTCCTGTCCTGGTGGATGACGATACCCTCCTCCGTGACGCTCCTGCGTCTAGCATAAGAGATCGGAATAGTATTCCCTTATGGTCCCTTTATGCTTATACTGTAATTACTAATAGTATCCCCTTAGGGTCCCTTTATACTTATAACCGTATTTATTGGGGCTTGTGCCTTGAGACCTAAACCCGTAACAAAGACCCCCCAGCCATGTCGAGGCTTGGGGGACCTCTCACCCCCAAATGGAGAATCTGGGCACCACCGGAATTCCAGAAACCCTACACTCTGAAACCTGAACATACTAAACACGCATGCGAGAAGTACCTGTCTTGAAAGCATCTGCTTGTGTAGAAAATCAAGGCCTGCCTCTAAACTCTCTGCTTTACACCCACAATCACATCCGCACAATCCCAACTTAATCCGAGCTTCTGTTTAATTGGTGGGGGGCCCCCCCCCCCCCCTCCACAATAAGGAATGCAGGGTTCCGCAATAGTTGGACCGTGGCCCTGTATTGATTCTCTATTAAAAACAATAGGCTGCAGATCCCTGAGGTGCTGTAGCTTTGCGTCTCCGCAAGCAAAACAAGAAGCCTGCCGACAGATTTTTGAACCCCCCCCAAAAAAATTCCGTTAAATGTGGGGGGTTTGTCCCATACGAAATCCACCCTAATGGAAAGTAGTCTTCCGGCGGGCTTCCGGCCAAAAAAAATTTCTTTAAATGTGGGGGTATTAATTAAACTGATGCTCGGATTAGCCCCTAAATCCCGAAGCCCTGAACCCCAAACCCCAATGCATCCCTTACGTAAACCCTACTTAACCCCTACACCCTAAACCCTAAACCCTAAATCGAACCCCTAAACCCTCAACCCTAAACCCAAACCCTAAACCTTAAACCCTAAACCCTAAACCCTAAACCCTAAACCGGGCGACGTGGCAGCTCCTTGAAGATGCAAGCCGCGGCCACAGCCGAAAGCAACTGCAGGCTTGAGGGTTTCGGGTTCAGGGTTTAGGGTTTGGGGGTTTAAGTTTAGGGTTTAGGGTTTAGGGTTTAGCGTTTAGCGTTTAGCGTTTAGCGTTTAGGGTTTAGGGTTTCGGGTTTCGGGTTTCGGGTTTCGGGTTTCGGGTTTCGGGTTTCGGGTTTCGGGTTTCGGGTTTCGGGCTTGGGGTTTAGAGTTTGGGGTCTTGGGGCTTATGGTCTTGGGTTTTTTTGGGGGGATTTCGGGTTCAAGGTTGCTTGACGGCTTTAGGCTTGAGGGTTTGAGGGCTTTAGGGTTGAGGGCTTGGGGTTTAGGGTTTAGGGTTTAGGGTTTAGGGCTTAGGGCTTAGGGTTTCGGGTTTCGGGTTTAGGGTTTAGGGTTTAGGATTTAGGATTTAGGGTTTAGGGTTTAGGGGGCCCCAGGGCTTTGGTTGCTGATTCAGAGCGCTGTAACATGAAAAGGCAAGGCTTCGGGGTCTTGCTGTGGGCATGGGGTATAGGGTTTAGGGCTTAGGCTATGGGGGTTCAAACCTGACACCGAACCCACCCTAAACCCTAAACCCTAAACCCCAAACCCTAAACCCTAAACCCCAAACCCGAAACCCCAAACCCCAAACCCTAAACCCTAAACCCTAAACCCTAAACCCTAAACCCTAAACCCTAAACCCTAAACCCTAAACCCTAAACCCTAAACCCTAAACCCTAAACCCAAACCCCATACAGCCCTCGAGCTCCTCAAGACTTGGCCCTGGCCTTCGTGCGGCCGGCGGCGCTGCGCGACGCAAGAGCGTGCTAGCCATGTCTGCTTGAAGTCTAGGGTTCAGGGTGTGTAGGGTGTAGGGTTTAGGGTTTAGGGTTTAGGGTTTAGGGTTTAGCGTTTAGGGTTTAGGGTTTAGGGTTTGGGGTTTCGGGTTTTGGGTTTTGGGTTTGGGGAGTCGGGATCAGGGATTGGGGTCTCGGGGTCAGCGCGTGAAGGCCCTGATGCGTCAGGGCCTGGACTTTGGGTTGTAACTCCCCTACATGGGGTTCCTAAATTTCCAATCACTTGGCTGCGACGGACATTGTACGTTTGAGGGGGCGGCTTCGGGATCAGATTCCGGTTGGGCTCGGAGAGCTTCGCTTCAAAGTTCCCCCAAGCAAAGCAAACCGAACACCCAACCCCCAAAACCCTGAAATTCTGCGGCCCTTCACCCTAAACCCTAAACCCTAAACCCTCGTCCCTAAACCCTAAACCCTAAACCCTAAAGCAGGCCTTCGCTGGCCTAAGCTCTCTACATCGACACCTCAGTGATGGATGATGACGCTGTCTGTAGCCCGCCCATGCTGCCCAAAGCTGAGACCCCAGACCCGGAAGCCCCAAACCCTAAACCCTAAACCCTGAACCCTGAAGCCCCAAACCCAGCCCCCATCCCCAACTGAAGAAGGAAAAAACTAAGTATCCAACACCGGTGACTGCCGCCCGCCGTGTTGAACCCCCCCCCCCCCCCCGCAAAATCACAGGGCAAGGGGATGTTCCCCCCTAATAGTAGCAGTCTTTGTAGGGATCATACTACCCCCCCCCCCCTTATAATCCCTAAGGACTGTTAGTGTAAGGGGGAAAAATCCCAAAACAGGGTACTCCAATTCAACCTCAAAACAGTGCAGTGCTCGCTAGACCTCGGAAACTCCTTCTGGTTAGACCCTACTTGGAGGCTCGGGCTACTCAAAACCCCACATAGCTGCACTTATAAGCCCCCTACGTCCTCAAAGCAAGTTATAAGTACACGTTTCGTTGTGGTTTAAGTACCCATGAACCTCCAAGCCCTAAACCCTACACCCTAAGCCCTAAACCCTAAACCCTAAACCCTAAACCCCAAACCCTAAACCCTAAACCCCAAACCCCCAGCATTCTGTTTGCCGGGCCCGGGGTTCGGCTTTCCCCGACGCTTCGCTCACCGCCGGCCGCGCCGCTGAGGGCTGCGACTTCGACTTCGCCCTGCGTGCGGCTTACCTCTAGGGGTTCTACCTTGGACTTGGGGGCTTGTTTCGGGTTTAGGGTTTAGGGTTTCGGGTTTCGGGTTTCGGGTTTAGG
>CAJNDS010000235.1:96434-141434 GCA_905221605.1 Symbiodinium natans | reverse complement strand
GGGTGGCTGAGCCCTTCATGTTAGCCCAAGTCGTGCCACTCTGAAACCTGAAACCCTAAACCCTAAGCCCCACCCGGAAGGGAGGCAGCCAACCCTGAATCCATCGCGCCTTGCTTGTCCCCCGTGCGGACCATTGCCGCACGCGCCAATGAGCAAGCAGCGTGCTGCTAGCAGTGATGGTCTGAGTTGTCACTGTCATCAGGCTCCAAAAACCAAACCCTAAACCCTAAACCCTAAACCTAAACCCTAAACCCTAAACCCTAAACCCTAAACCAAAGTGCTTCACAGTCAGGGGCTTGAGGTCTGGAGTGGGGTGGTAGGTTGCCCTGTCTGAGAGACAATTGCATCCGCGAAAACCCCCTGAAGAGCCACAAGCGCATGGCGCTCGAAGGTTCATGGCCCAGATACCAAGCTATAGAAGTGAGCAGTGGCTCGCGAGCTGAGGGGGGCGCCGACAGAAACAGCAGTCTACTGAACCTGGGATCCGTTAAAAGGCCCCTCAACCTCTGACTTCGACCCACCCCTCAAACAGCTTGCTCCGCATGACCTAAGCCCGGACCTCTCAGCAGGTCAGGCGTGCAGGAACCCCTAAAAAACCGTCACCTTGACTGTCTGGGCATTTCCAAAAAAAGAAAAGGGTACCCCCTTTGTACCCGACAATAGAGTAGAATCCCCTTCAAGGGTCCCCCAAGAAGGGTACCCCTATTTTCGGAAACACCCATCTGTAAAACCCTAAACCCTAAACCCTAAACCCTTAAGCTCTCTGACCCCCCAAAAATCCCAAACCCGAAAGGGCAGCGAGGTCTCCTGGAAGGGTCTTGGGTTTAGGGTTTAGGGTTCAGGGTTTAGGGTTTAGGGTTTAGGGTTTCGGGTTTCGGGTTTCGGGTTTAGGGTTTAGGGTTTAGGGTTTAGGGTTTAGGGTTTAGGGTTTAGGGTTTAGGGTTTAGGGTTTAGGGTTTAGGGTTTAGGGTTTAGGGTCATTCTCTTAAGCATGGAGGCCAGACGTCAGAGAGTCGTGTACTACCGTTGGAATTCGGCCTTGGCCATCATTCCGAAAGGGGGTCACACAAGCAGCTAGGAGACTGGAACGCGTCAGAACCCCTAAACCCGAATCCCTCAACCCTAAACCCTAAACCCCAAACCCTAAACCCTAAACCCTAAATCCTAAGAAAGAAAGATTCCGAGACCTAAAGCCCTGTCCTCCTTTTCGTCCTCAGGGCCGGGACATCCAGTATGGCAAGCCGAAGAGGCTTGCGAACCGCCTTCTTCGTGAAGGGGCGTTTAGGGTTTAGGGCTTAGGGTTTAGGGTTTAGGGTTTTGGGTTTTGGGTTTTGGGTTTTGGGTTTTGGGGTTCAGGTCAAAATGAGGCTTACGAGCAGCGACCGCTTGCAGGCGTGCCCTGGTTTCTCTTCTTGGTACTGTAATCTACAAGGAAGATACCATGATCAGGACCCCACTTCAGAGTCTAGAACAACTCCAACCTATTGGGGCTGCTCGCGCAAGCTTTGCTGCGGCTACTCTGCCCGGCCTCCTAGAACCTTGAGGTCTCAAAGCTCAGCGGTTTCAGGGCTCAGCCCCTAAACCCTAAACCCTAAACCTTAAACCCCAAACCCCAAACCCCAAACCCCAAACCCTAAACCCTAAACCCCCCCTCCGCCCAAAAAACAAAACAAACCTTGTAAACCTCAGAACCAAAGAGCTCAGACCCCAAACTCCTCCCCCCGCCTCTTTGTGGCGACCTCCGAGAAGGACGAGGCCAGAATGGATCCAAAGGCCCAAGGCTTCTTCCTTTGTCGCATCAGGGTATGCAGGCTCGTACCCCTAAGGCCCTGAGGTTGTACCCCGTAAGGCTTCCCGTAATCTACTCCTAATATGGCCCCTTACATTCTTTAAAAGGGTTCGAGGTAGAGTCCCTTGATCGTATCTGCGGTGGGGTGCGTGCTGTCCAGCTCTAAGAAGCCCTGTTCAAAAACCCGTGGGGAAAATGTCTCTACTTTCTGAGATTAGCTGTAGTACAGAGAGGTTTAGACCCGAACAAACAGCCAAGAAATGCATCATCCCAGCCCTTAAAACCATACCCTGATCAAAATCCTGTATGAAGGTTTAAAGTTTAAAGGGTATAGGGTTTAGGGTTTAGGGTGCAGAGTTTATATAGAGTTTGGGAAAACACTTGCAATGTGATGAAGTCCGACAGTCTTGTGTGTGTGACTACACCACAATCATTGCTGTGGACCTTGATTTGGTACCTACAAAGGTTTCCGGAATTAGGGGTTCCTTCTTGGGCTCCTTAGCATAAGGGAATCGTATTTGGGGGGACTACATTAGGGATTCCTACTTTTCGTAAACCCCTACATGTGCAAACTTCGTGCGGCCGGGTCTCAAGCTGATAGGGTCTTGGATACCCCTTTTATACCCCAGATAGAATCGCCTCCCCTTAAAGGGACCCCCAACTATTTTCGGAAACCCCCAATAGGAGTCTTTGGGGGCGCTTGTGGGAACCCAAAGCCCCAAACCCGAAACCCCAAACCCTAAACCCTAAACCTTAAACCCTAATCCATAAACCCTAAACCCTAAACCCTAAACCCTTAAACCCTAAGCCCTAAACCCTATACCCACGCCTCAGCACCTGGGCTCACGGCTCGTCCAGGCAACTGCGCACCATCTGCGATGCATCGTTGTACCTAGCCGACTCCTACAAAGCTCAACAAGGGTTTAGGGTTTAGGGTTTAGGGTTTGGGGTTTAGGGTTTAGGGTTTAGGGTTTAGGGTTTAGGGTTTAGGGTTTAGGGTTTAGGGTTTAGGGTTTAGGGTTTAGGGTTTAGGGTTTAGGGTTTAGGGTTTAGGGTCGAGGGTAAAAACCAGCTTTGGAGCTGAGGCCTCAAACCCAAAGCAAACACGCAACCCTGAATCTCGCCCCCAAAAAGCACTGCAGGAATCCTTCATCCTAGACCACAAACCCCAAACCCTAAACCCTAAGCCCTAAACCCCGAACCCTAAACCGGAAACCCTAAACCCCCAACGCCAAACCCTAAACTCTAAAGCTTTAAACCCTAAACCCCAAACCCTAAACCCCAAACCCTAAACCCTAAACCCTGAGCCGGGCGCACTTCACCTCGTCGTCCGGGCTCACGATCACCAGCCTAGGCCAGCTTCGCACCTCGGAAGGAATGACCGAACTCGGGTTGGATGGAGGGCGGAGGGTTTAGGGTTTAGGGTTTAGGGTTTAGGGTTTAGGGTTTAGGGTTTCGGGTTTCGGGTTTAGGGTTTAGGGTGTAGGGTGTAGGGTGTAGGGTGTAGGGTTTAAAGTTTAGGGTTTAGGGTGTAGGGTCGCGGGCTTGAGGTTGGATGCATCTGCTGTCAAACATCAAGAAAGCCGGCCCACATCCTGAAATACACCCCTAACCGCAAAGCCTAGACCCAAAGCCCTTCTCCCTAAGCCTAAGGTTTTGAGTTTTTGGGTTTTAGGGTTTTTTTCGGGTTTTTTAGGGTTTTAGGGTTTTAGGGTTTTAGGGTTTTAGGGTTTGAGGGTTTTAGGGTTCTAGGGGTTTAGGGTTTCAGGGTTTCAGGGTTTTAGGGTTTTAGGGTTTTAGGGCTTTAGGGTTTTGGGTTTTGGGTTCTAGGGTTTTAGGGTTTAGGGTTCATCTGAAGAGGGTTTAGTTTTTTTTGTTCCGGGGATTGAGACTTACGGATTTAGGGTGCCCAATTGATTCGAATACCCTGAAGGCCCTAAGTCCTAACCCTGAAACCCTCAACCAACACTATAACAGCTCGCTGACCGAGGCACGTCCATGGGCACACCGAAACCTGGTCTGAGTTGTTGAGGGCGAGAGGTAAGGGTTCGGGGCTTCAGGGTTTGAGGCTCTAAGGCTTTGAGGGTTCAAGGCTTTGAGGCTTTAAGGCTTTAAGGGTTTGAGGCCTTAAGGCTTTAAGGCTTTAAGGCCTTAAGGCTTTAAGGGTTTAAGGGTTTAAGGGGTTAAGGCTTTAAGGCCTTAAGGCTTTAAGGGTTTAAGGGTTTAAGGGTTTAAGGGTTTAAGGGTTTAAGGGTTTGAGGGTTTAAGGGTTTAAGGGTTTAAGGGTTTAAGGTTTAAGGGTGTGAGGGTTTAAGGCTTTATCGGGTTTAAGGGTTTAAGGGCTTAAGGGTTTAAGGGTTTAAGGCTTTAAGGGTTTAAAGGCTTCGGGCTACTGCGCTGGGGCCTTTAGCGCTCCAGCTTCTCCCAGGGATCTTCGGCAGAGCGCATCTCTCAGGGTCATCCTCTAGAAGCCAATGCGTCGGGAAGATGCGGTGGATCACCCCCAACACCCAAATCCCGGAAAACCCTAATGAGGTGTGTCTGTATGCAGGTCCCAGTGGATGGGTGACATGCACCAGGACGTAGGTTTCACGGCTTAGTGCTTTCGGGTATTGGGTCTAGGTTGGGATCTTCCCTCTTGTACTGATAGGGATGAGAGCACCCCCTATCTGACCCCCAAAATTGTCTAAACAGGGTTCAACCCAACACCTTGGGGGACGTTCCCCCTTATACTAACAATCCTTAATAGGGATTACAATCGAAAAAAACCCATAATCCCTCTGAACCCTAAACCCTAAACCCTAAACCCTAAACCCTAAACCCTAAACCCTAAACCCTAAACCCCTGTAAAGGACTGTTCGTAGAAGGGGGAACATCTCAAGGTCTAGGTTTTAAAACGGCTTGCTTGCTCGTGGGTACTTGAGGGCCATCAGGTAGACGGGTGAAGAAGAAGCTGCTCTCCAAAAGTCTCGCAGCTTTGGGGTTTTGGGTTTAGGGTTTAGGGTTTAGGGTTTAGGGTTTAGGGTTTCTGGCTTCTTGCTCTTCTCTTCGATTGCTCTAGCAACTCTTCTTCGTTTTTGTACGGCAAAAAGCAAGTCCAACCCCAACAGCTGTGAAAGGTTTTCAACAGTCTGGAAAGGAGTACCTGTGATGCATCAATATCTTTTGGTTGTCAATTTCTTCTACAGGTATACTTATCTATGCTTACGTATTCACTGGTCCATGTACGTATATGTGCATATCTGCAGATATGTACATTTATCGTACTCGTTTGTCCATCGATGCATATACCTATTCATGTTTGCTTATGTGGATTTATACCCGCCTATTTATGTATGTTGTTGTGTTGATTTGCGATTGCCTATTTTCCTATTTGCTTATATGTGCACTTTTATGTCTCCACGCATGACGGCTTCAAATCTTGCTTTTTGTAGTGAGGTCCATTACTTATCTGCATCATACTTTGCATGTACGAACTCTGAACTTCAAGCAGCCCTATACTCCCCTGCCCAGGGGATCTGCTGCCGAAGGGACGCTCGAAGATGACCGAGTTGTCGCGAAACGGGACCGCCAGCCACGGCATTGTCTTCACAAAGCGGTTGAACCTCGGGATTTCGGGGGTGAAGTTCCTGGGCTTAGGGTTTAAAATTTTGCTAGTTGAGGCTGTAGGGCTTGGATTTCGAATCCTGGGGGCCTGCAGCTTGTAATGCTCAGCATCATCGGTTCCTAGTGCCACTGGGAGACTTGTCCCCGAGTGCACTTTCAGGGTTTAGGAGGTTCGGGTTTAGGGTTTAGGTTTTAGGGCTCAGGGTTTAGGGTTTAGGGCTTAGGGTTGAGGGTTTAGGGTTCAAGGTTTAGGGTTTTGGGTTTAGGAGCTTCGGGCTTAGGGTGTAGGCCACCACTTGGCGATTGTCGTGCGCACCGTGGCACCATTGGCCAGGTTGAGAGCTCCTCCACCACTAATTTTAGGGTTTAGGGTTTAGGGTTTAGGGTTTAGGGTTTAGGGTTTGGGGTTCAGGGTTTAGGGTTTAGGGTTTAGGGTTCAGGGGTTTCAGAGCGGTGGAAGCTTCATTGCTGGCATGGCTGGGCCGAGCCATGTTGCGGAATCTTGCAGGTGCCCCAGGTACTTCAGTTTTTGTGACTTGTCTCGTGGTATTGGCAAGTTGCTTTCATTCTTCCCGAAGCCAGGTCTCTGCGCTAGTTGGACATGCTGGGTCGTGCTTTTGGCTGCTACAGCACAGCTGGCCAGGTGTTGGGCGCTGGTTTGCCGAGCTGAGGCGTTGGTGCCTGATTCCTGAGACGCAAATGGGCTCCTGGTCAGTGCCTACTTGGAGGTTCAGGGTACTTAGTAACCCATGAAAAGTGTAGTTAAAACCCAAATAGAAGCCCCGTAAGTACCCTAACAGCTCTGCCGGTCAGTGAGGCAGCGTGCCAAGCGACTGCTATTCTGCAGTAGTGACGTTGCCTCGTGTCATCTCGACATCTCGGATGAACCTGCACGAACCTGTACGAACCTGCTAGAGCTGAGCAATAGCGACGGCAGGCATGCAAAAGCACCCAAAACTTTAAACCCTAAGCCCGGTCCTGCTGTGACTCACGGGTGCTTACCTGCATTCGGGCTTGTGGCTCTGCTTTGCCCTGCAGCTGAACCCTGAACCCAGAACCCCAACCCTCAGAGCCCTACAAAGCCACAAAAGACCCCTCATCTGCAAACTCAAAAAACCCCCTCATCCCCCCAACCCACAGCCCTAAACCCTAAACCCTAAACCCTACATAAGCCCTAAACCCTAAACCCTAAACCCTAAACCCAACCCTAAACCCTAAACCCTCCCAACAAAGCTGCATCGGAGAGACTCGCGGCGGCTGTGATCTGCAGAGACATAGACCTCGGCGCAACCTTAAGCCCATAACCCTAAACCCCCCCCCAACAAAAACGAAACGCATGGCACACTCCACAACCGATTGATTTCAAATAAAATAACAAATAGATGCATAGATAAATACACATATATATATATATATTTATAATTAATATATATATATATATATATATATATATATATCGTGTGGTAGTAGATCATATTTTGGCATCAGCAAAAAGGGGTCCTTTTATAGGGGTTGAAAGCAAAGCCCTGCTTGACATCCCAAAAAGGAAGCTCTGAAATCCTAAGCCCCTCCATGCATGCTTGAAAACCCCCAAGAAGCAGAGCTCGACCCAAAACAAGCGACCCTGTGAACCGGAGGCATGAAACATACATCACCAATGAACTCCAAAGCCACAATCCTAAGCCCTAAACCCTAAAGCCTCAGATCCGAAACCCCTCAGTCGCCATGAAACCGCCAACCCTCCAAACCCCAAACAGGGAATCTCGAACCAGGGACCTCCCTCGACCCAGACTTCACCTCCAGATTTCGGGCCTTTGGTTCTGGGTTTTGGGGTGTCGGGCTTCGGGTTGAAGGGTTTCACCTTTAAAACCCTATGCCCTAAACCCTAACACCAAGAGCCTTCCCACGTACCCCCAAGTCGGTGCATCCTCCCTAAACCCTAAACCCTAAACCCTAAACCCTCAACCCTCAAACCCTCAAACCCTCAAACCCTAAACCCTAAACCCTAAACCCTAAACCCTAAACCCTAAACCCTAAACCCTAAACCCCAAAGCGTCCCTAAGTCGGTGCTGAGCCGCAGGCCACCTCAAATGGGTCAGACTCTTCCTTCTTGACTGCCTGCATGGGGCGCTGCTGCTGGGAGCTCCGGTTCAGGGTTTGGTTTGGGGTTTAGGGTTGAGGGTTGAGGGTTTGGGTTTAGGGTTTGGGGTTTAGGGTTTGGGGTTTGGGGTTTAGGGACACAGGACTTGCGCAAATAATGAAAAAAATTATTAAAAAAAAAAAAAAAAAAAAAAAAAAAAAAAAAAACTCCATCCTTGCACACGCCGCCGTCCCGGAGAACATGAGACCCTGCCAAAAAACATCCGCAGCGCTGGGTCGCGCCTTGTACACCTTGATGAAGGCCCGTACGAACCCACAACCTTATCATGGCTTCAGCTGTGGCTTCTTATGACGTGACTCGACCAAGATGCTTGCAACACAGGCGGAGCATCTAGGCATCTCATGCGTAGATGCATCATTCTCTTGGAGGCACGCCCTCAATCCATGCCGTAAGCCCAAGCAATTAGGGTTTAGGGTTTAGGGCTTCGACCAAAAAAAACCTACACCCTAAACCCCTACCCCACACCCTAAAGGATCATACCAACCGACCATGCAACCTCGGGAAGCTTTAGATACTCCTTACAAACCCTAGATAACCCTAAAGAAACCCCAAACACACCCTAAACCCACAACCTAAAGGATCATACCAACAGACCGCAAAACCTCCCTTAGACCCTAAACCCTCTGCCTCACAACCTAAACGATCATACGAAGAGACCACGCAACCTCCCTTAGACTTAACAAGTCGGGCTGCAAACTGGGCCGTTGGCACCAAAGAGCAGCCCCAACACCTCAAGGTGTTGGTTTGAAGGGTTTGAGGGGTTTGGGGGGGTTTAGGGTTTAGGGTTTAGAGTTTAGGGTTTAGGGTGTGTCAGGGGAGGGCGCGCGCTCGGGTGTGAAACACCCCGCGCCGCGCGCTCGCGTTGCCCGTCAACCCACCCCGGCCACCCAAACTATACTCTATTAGGGTTTAGGGTTTATGGAACTACTTTTCTTGTGCCCTGATGCTTGCCTTGGTGTTTTTAAAGTTGCGCTGTTAGGGTTTATGCTGGGGTTGGGGGTAGCCTCGGCCCTTTTCGGGCCTGCGGCGTGTCAGGGCCCGTAGAGGCCCTGAGTTATTTGAAGGTCAGGGAAACCTTTGTGCCTGCTCCTGGATTCCCCTTCTTTAAGGTCCTCAGGCCTTTTGGTGGCTCTGGGGGCCTTTTGGGGGCTCCTGGGGGCTTTCCTGGCCCTTCCAGGGCAAAATGAAGGAAAAACCATCGATTTCAGTGCCAAAAATCGCATTTTTCATTGCGGGTGCGGGCATCCTGGGGTCCCCCTTCTTTTAGGGGGCCTTTTGAAGCCTTTTGGTGGCTCTTGGGGTCTCTCGGGGCCTTGTTCGGACGTAGAGTCGTAGAGGCTTTATGCATTTCAAGGTCAGGGAACCTATTGGTTTTTTTTCGCCAATGAGTATTCCTCCACTCGCTAGGGTTTAAGCTGGGGTTCGGGGTAGCCTCGGCCCTTTTCGGGCCTTCGGCACGTTAGGGCCCGTAGAGGCCCTTATTTGCTTGAAGGATCTTGAAGGCCTTCGCAAGGTTTTGCGGTGTTAGGGTTTAAGCTGGCGTTCGGGGTAGCCTCGGCCCTTTTCGGGCCTTCGGCCCGTAGAGGCCCTTGCTAATTTGGGGGCTTCCTGGGGTTTTCCTGGTCTTTTGGGGTGAGATGGAGGGGTGCTCAAAGCCAGCGATTTCAGTACTAAAAAACAACATTTTTCATTGCGGGCAGGGGCGCCTAAAACCATCGTTTTCAATATTCAAAAAACGCATTTTTCATTGCGGGCACGGACAAATCTTGTGGTCCCCCTGTTTATATGTATATCTGTATTTATACTTATATTTATATTTATATTTATGTTCTTATATATCATAACACATATTATACAATATCAAATCATACAGTGTAATATCATATCATATGTATAGATATATATATATATATATACATACAATTTAGTGTAATATGATATCATATCATGTATATAATGTAATGTACATATATATATATATATATATATATATGCTACCCCCCCCCCCTCCAAAACCCCACGTTTAAGAAAAAAGAGCGGCTAGCATCGATGTTTCGTATGACAGGCTTCGACTTGGTGCATTTAAATAACTAACCTAGAATTAAATCGTGTAAAATAATGTAAATAGTTTAGTTTGAATCCTGAAAGGCGGGCGGGCAGCTCCCTCCCTCTGGGGGGAACTCAATACTTTCAATATGAAGCCCCTATTTAAATATGAAGGCCCCTTCAGATTTACATTACTTAATGTTTTACTTCCCCTTCGCGGGAGGAGGCCAGGCGCCCCCTTTCAGGACTCAATTTCTTCAAATTAGTAAAACTATATAAAATATTTGATACACATTATTTAAATGAGTTCATTAAACACCCTCCCCGAATTAGATAATGTAAAATATGAAGGCCCTATTTATATATGAACGTCCCTCCATATTTAACTTATGTAATTCTCCTCCCCGAATTAAATGAAGGCCCCTCTACATTTAAACTAATTAACTTCTTGAATTTGGTGGGGATAAATATTTGAGAATCAAATAGTTTAAATAGCCTAAATCCTAAGAAGGGGGGAGCTTCTGGATTGAATGAAAAAACGCATTCTTTTTATATGAGCATCCTCATTCAAATATGAAGGCCCCTTCAGATTTCAATTATTCAATTCCCCCGGCGGGAGGGGGCCAGGCCCCCCTTCTAGGATTTAACCTTTTTTAACACATTGATGTAAATAAGGGAAATAATTGAAATCCTGAAAGAAGGGGGGGGGGGGCTCTCTCCTTCTGGGGGGAACTAGACAAGTTAATAAGTAGAAATGAAGGCCCCCTCAGATTGAAACTATTTAATTCCCCCTGCTAGGTCCCCCTTTCAGGATCTAATTATTTGAAATATTTTCTTTATACAACTCATGAAAGTTTTAAATTCCCCTCCCCGAATCAATGAAATAAATGTGAAGGTACCTTCACATTTAACCTATATAAATTCGGTGAATATTATTCCCCGAACCAATGAATTAAATATGAAGGCTCCTTCGCATTTATTTTATATAAATTCGGTGAATACATGTAAATACGAAGGCCCCTATTTGAATATGAAGGCCCTTCCATATTTACTTTGTTTTGTTCAGAGGGGGAGAATTACAAAAACTCAATAATTCTCATCTTGAAGGGGGGGGGGGGGCCCTCCTTCCTTCTGGGGGGGGGGGGGGGAGGGAAATATTGCACAATTTACATATGAAGGCCCCCTCAGATTTACATTTGAAGGCCCCCTCAGACCTCAGTTGTTACATTATTTAATTCTCCTTGTGGAGGGGGCCAGGACCCCCTTTCAGGATTGAAAGCATGAAAATTATTGAACATGAAAATTATTGAACTTATTTACGCGTATTTAACAGGCATTTCAGTCCCTCACCGAGTGAAGTAATTTAAATCTGAAGGCCCCTATCTAAACATGAAGACTCCTCTATTTCTTAGAATATTTATTTTCTTTAATTCTCCTCCCCGACAAATAATCTAAGTATGAAGGCCTATTTAAATAGCAGATTTTTGAGATCGAGGAAAACGCAAATTCGCAGATTTGCAGATTGATTGTGGCTACAAATCTGCGAATCTGCGAATCTGCGTTTTCTCGAGGAAACGCAGATTTCAAATCTGCGAATCTGCGAAACCTCGAGAAAACGCAGATTCGCAGATTTGCAGATTTGCGCCCCCCAACAAATTTGGGAATCTGCGTTTTCTCGAGGTTTCGCAGATTCGCAGATTTGCAGATTGGTTGCGGGCTACAAATCTGCGAATCTGCGTTTTCTAGAGGTTTCGCAGATTTGCAGATTTCCAGATTGGTTGGGGGCTACAAATCTGCGAATCTGCGAATCTGCGTTTTCTCGAGGTTTCGCCGGTTCGCAGATTTGCAGATTGGTTGGGGGCTACAAATCTGCGAATCTGCGTTTTCTCGAGATTTCGTAGATTCGCAGATTTGCAGATTGGTTGGGGGCTACAAATCTGCGAATCTGCGAATCTGCGTTTTCTCGAGGTTTCGCCGGTTCGCAGATTTGCAGATTGGTTGGGGGCTACAAATCTGCGAATCTGCGTTTTCTCGAGGTTTCGCAGATTCGCAGATTTGCAGATTGGTTGGGGGCTACAAATCTGCGAATCTGCGAATCTGCGTTTCTCGAGGTTTCGCAGATTTGCAGATTGGGGCTACAAATCTGCGAATCTGCGAATTGGTGACCTGAGACGTGGGGTTTTGGAGGGGAGGGGTACCATATATATATATATATATATCCTGTTTATCTATATATTTATATTCTTGTTTATATTCATATTTATAGTCATATTTATTTATTTATTTTTATTCTTATATTGATTTTTATGTTTACATTTATATTTATATTTACATGTATAGTTATATGTTTATATTTAAATTTATATATTTAACAGTTAAGACTCTAGGGTTTAGGGTTTGGTGGGGTTTAGGTTTAGGGTTTAGGGTTTGGTGAAGTTTAGGGCTTAGGGTTCAGCATCTCATGTTCTAGCTCTCCGAGTCAAGCAGGTTTTCAAGCCACAGGAACATGCCCACATTAAGAAAATATGAAGTTCACTCAATCCATGAACCTTAGACCAGGAAGATTTGGGCCTTGCCACAGGAAGAATTGGGCCTTGCCCACGAAGATTTGGGCCTTGCCCACGAAGATTGGGGCCTGCCCACATAGGTCGATAAGGTTCAAGCTTTCTAGATGATGGAGAGGGTTTATGGTTTGGGTAACCCTAAACCCTAATTCGCCAAATGAATTCAAGCAAAGCCAATTGCAGCACAAAATTGGAGGAAAGGTATAAACATTCATCAGACTGGAGAGGGCGGACAAAAATATGATGTGTGTCGGAACTAACTTGAGCAATCAAGTTGTTCCTCGGGCTACTTTATGACTTGCGAACTGATCTGCTTGAATTCACACAACCTAGCCCTTCTCAAATTAACATCACTTCTGGTCCCCCCCCCTTTTCTTGGTAAGTGAAGCAACTCTTATATTCAAAACAATTTAATGCATGGAAATAATGATGACAACTCTGAATGCCAAAACAACGTAAACGACCCTGCGACCTCGCGCGTGTGTGTATATATATACATATATACACACTTATTTGTTTATGTATCTACATATATATATATACATATATATATATATATATATACATATATAGAAAAATATACATATATATATATACATATATATATATATATGTACATATATATATATATATGTATCTTTTGCATGCAGAATGGACATTTTGAATCAAGTAAACTCGGAAATGGAAGTCAGATAGGTTGTGAGTTGAGGGTTTATCGGCCTTGAGATTCGGGTCTTGGACTCTAGGAAATTGGGGTTAACAGCTCGCTGCCGGCACTTCCGCACTGGCTGCTCCCGGTTTGGGGCGCAGGGTTTAGGGTTTGGGGTTTAGGGTTTGGGTCTTAGGGTTTGAGGTTTAGGGTTTAGGGCTTAGGGTTTAGGGTTTAGGGTTTAGGGTTTAGGGTTTAGGGTTTAGGGTTTAGGGTTTAGGGTTTCGAGTTTCGGGTTTCGGGTTTGGGGTTTAGGGTTTAGGGTTTAGGGGTGCAAGTCAAAATATATGTGTGTGTGTGTGAACAACATATATATATATATGTGTGTGTAAAAAAAAATATATATATATATATATACACATTCTATATATATATATATATGGGGTTTCCGAAATTATGGGTGCCTTATTGGGGTCCTTATGATAAGGGAACTCTACTATGCGGGAGGTCTATTTTAGACGTGCAAACCTCCACATTGAAGGTTGTCAAGCCACAGTGACGACGTTTTGCTGCCTTCTAAGGGTAGTTACCAGGGTCCCTCAATAGATTCCCTTACCTTCTGTAAAGGGTTCTGAAGTATGGGCCCTTGGGTTGTATAGGTTATGTACGGGGTATAGAAGGGGTCCCCATTTAAGGGCCCATGTGAAGGGACCATGTGACTTCGCTTGGATGCCTGGACCCCCAACCCTGAACCCTAGGGTTTCGGGCTTTGGGACGTAGGGTTCCTAGTGAGGGTTTGCAAAGTGTGGCTGAGTCCCCGTCCTTGCCCGAGAGAATGTCCTGCTTTGGCCGTCGTAGACTGAAAACAGCAACTGAAGCCTAAACGGTTTAGGGCTAGAGTCTAGGGTTACGCAGAACTTCTGAGATTGCTGTTGAGGAACTAAGCCAGCATAATGTGTCCATAGTGGTGACGTGGTTGCCCTTGTCTTGTAACTTGATTTATGCAACAGCCAGGCTTCTTGCCACCTTGTGATCGCCTTTACTCGTTCTCAACATTTGGGGGTTTGCGACACTAGGGGACCTCGAAATATAGACCCCCCAAAAGTAGGATCCCCTTATAACAAGGACCCCAATCAGGTCCTCCTAATTTCGTAAACCCCCCCCCCTTTTGGAACCCGTAACTCACTAAACCCTTAACCCTAAACCCGAAACCCTAAACCCTAATAGGGTACCGGCCCTACACCACCTCTGTGGAGCACCAAGAAGATCCTCTTACTGCGAAGGAAACTCGGTCCTGGACAAGACATGACAAGAGATCAGCTATTCCGAGCTATCGGGGAGCCTCAGGCTAGCCGTCATCCAATTCGGGGCACCTTAGCCATCCTTGACACACACACACACACACACACACAGAGACACATGCATGGCAGCCCGCTAGACCCTCAAAAGTCATCCGGAAGACACCACGGCAGGCACAATCCTCAGAGACGTACTCCTTGCCACCGTTGCGGTACGTCACCAAGGTGTTGGGCGGGGCCTGCGCTGGCACAAGCGCTCTCAGAGCCATGGAGGCGGTTGACCCCTTGCGCTAGAAGGTCTCGGAGCATGCAGGCAGAATCAAAATCCTAAAACCCAGAGCCGCATACCCCTAAACCCTAAACCCTAAACCCTAAACCCTAAACCCTAAACTCTAAACCCTAAACCCTAAACCCTAAACCCTAAACCCTAAACCCTAAACCCTAAACCCTAAACCTCTCTTTCATATATAATTTAAATGTTAAGGAGTTACTGGGCAAGGTCATGTTTTTACTGGGCAAGGTCATTTTTTTACTGGGCAAGGTCATTTTTTTACTGGGCAAGGTCATTACTGGGCAAGGTCATTTTTTTATTGGGCAAGGTCATTTTTTTTACTGGGCAAGGTCATTTTTTTACTGGGCAAGGTCACTTTTTTACTGGGCAAGGTCATTTTTTTACTGGGCAAGGTCATTTTTTTACTGGGCAAGGTCATTTTTTTACTGGGCAAGGTCATTTTTTTACTGGCCAAGGTCATTTTTTTTTACTGGGCAAGGTCATTTTTTTATTGGGCAAGGTCATTTTTTTACTGGGCAAGGTCATTTTTTATTGGGCAAGGTCGTTCCACAAGTGAAATATTTTCTTAATGGTGTGGGATTCTTCGGGCGGGTGGGTATTTTTCTGGAGTAATAATTTGTTGACTAGTGAATGCTTGGACTTGAGATGCTGAACCCTAAACCCTAAACCCTAAACCGAAGTCCAATCCCAACTGCTGGAAGGCGTGGGTGGTGTTGCAGGACAGCCCACCAGACCCTGAGATGCCCCCCAGACCCCAGATGTTCAGGCTTTAGAGCATATGCCTTCCACCAGACAAGAGGCTAGACCAGGGTTTAGGGTTTAGGGTTTAGGGTTTAGGGTTTAGGGTTTAGGGTTTAGGGTTTAGGGTTTAGTGTTTAGGGTTTAGGGTTTAGGGTTTAGGGTTTAGGGCTACTAGACCCGGGAGTAACCTAGGAATAAAAAGCGTACCCTTTTTTGTTTTAAGGGGATTAGAAGGGAACCCCAACTCTAAAAAGAGGGAAAAAAGGGCCTACTCCCGGTTCTAGGAAAGTCAGAGATGCGAGAGGGCGGACGGCGGACGGGCAGTGACGAAGTGAAGCGAACCCCTGAACCCTAAACCCTAAACCCTAAACCCTGAACCCTGAACCCTAAACAGGGCCCTGGATTAAGGTATTTTAGGGTTTGGGGTTAGGCCTTGGCCTAGGCCTTCTGGTAAGCCCTGAACCAGAAAGCACAAGCATAAGTCTTAAGCACGTTTCGACACGGGCTTTGTGACTGTTTGCTTGTTGATGCCTTATTTGTGGTTGTTGCCCATGTTTTTGATCGACTTCCCGGCTGTCCTTTCCGTCTTACGCCCAGGCTGCCCTGCTGATCAGACGCTTGTTGTTGCCATGCTGCTCTGGTAAGTCCTTGTCCGTTCTCCTGGCTCACTGGTGACAGCCACGAAGGGAACATACAGGTAGACAGAGAGAAAACGAGGAGAAGCCACCACAGGAGGAGGAGGAGGAGGGGGAGGAGGAGTGCTCCTCTTCGTTCCCTTCATATATCTTTCTCCTTGACGATTTCGGGTTTAGGGTTTAGGGTTTAGGGTTTAGGGTTTAGGGTTTAGGGTTTAGGGTTTAGGGTTTAGGGTTTAGGGTTTAGGGTTTAGGGTTTAGGGTTTAGGGTTTAGGGTTTAGGGTTTAGGGTTTAGGGTTTAGGGTTAGGTTTAGGGTTTAGGGTTTAGGGTTTAGGGTTTAGGGTTTAGGGTTTAGGGTTTAGGGTTTAGGGTTTAGGGTTTAGGGTTTAGGGTTTAGGGTTTAGGGTTTAGGGTTTAGGGTTTAGGGTCTAGGGTTTAGGGTCTAGGGGCTTTAGGCTGGGTTTCGGGGCCCCTTCAGCGAAGCGTGGGTCTCCTCGCTGTCGCTCAGCGCATCGCTCAATGGTGTGGCAGACGGGCTTGCCTTTCAAAAGCTGTTCTTGGGGTTTGGGGTTTAGGGTTTAGGGTTTAGGGTTTAGGGTTTAGGGTTTAGGGTTTAGGGTTTAGGGTTTAGGGTTTAGGGTTTAGGGTTTAGGGTTTAGGGTTTAGGGTTTAGGGTTTAGGGTTCTTGGGGTAGTTACATGGCCCCTTCCCTGATATACCCCTGAAATACTCTACACAGCCCTGGACCATATCAAGGGCCAAGGCTTTCCAAGGCTTTCTTTAGGCTTGGGGATCCTCAAGTTGAAGGGGTTTTAGGTGGTTTTAGGTGGATATTAGAGTTTTGGAGAGGGTTTAGGGTTTAGGGTTTAGGGTTTAGGGTTTAGGGCTTAGGGTTCAAAGGGTTCAAGGTTTAGGGTTTAGGGTTCAGGGTTCAGGGTTTAGGGTTTAGGGTTGAGGGTTTCGGGTTTAGGGTTTAGGATTTAGGGTTCAAAGGGTGCAGAGCCGCAGAGCTTACAGGGTGTGAAAGGCTTGGGGGTTAAAGGTTGGGATGCTCCACCCCTACACTAACAGGTCTTAATAGAGATGATCGTACCCCCCATATATAAATCCCTACTAAGGACTGCTAGAAAAAGGGTTTAGGGTTTAGGGTTTAGGGTTTAGGGTTTAGGGTTTAGGGTTTAGGGTTTAGGGTTTAGGGTTTAGGGTTTAGGGTTTAGGGTTTAGGGTTTAGGGTTTAGGGTTTAGGGTTTAGGAAAGAGGGTTTAGGGTTTAGGGTTTAGGGTTTAGGGTTTAGGGTTTAGGGTTTAGGGTTTAGGGTTTAGGGGGAACATCTCAAATTAAAGAAGTCTAATGAAGGTGTAGAGGCTTCGGGACTGCGTCGGCCTTAACGGGCCTTACAACATTCAGGGAATGCTGTTCAGGACCTCGGCTAGCCGTCATCGGGCATCCTAGGATATCAAGTTTTTACTGCCAAACAGCTGCAGGGGCTCAGCGGATTAGGGATTTCGGGTTTAGGGTTCAGGGCTTAGGGCTTCGGGCACCCTGGCCATGCTTTCCGCTGATGCTTGGGATGTTCCCCTTATACTTCCCGTCCTTACTAGGGATTATATATAGGGAGCTACTCTAATCCCTATTCAGGACGGTTAGTATAAGGGAATCCCAACCTATACACCCTAACCATCGAAAGGCTTAGGGTTTGGGGACGTCACGCTGATTTTTGCATGTGCATGCCCGGCTGCATCGACTTCAACCAGCGCCTTTGTTTGCTAGAACCCCTCTGAAGGGGGTGAGACCCGCGGGCAAGTCGTGTGGGACCGGAGGCCTACCAGGGGTGTTCGGGCTTTAGGGCTTTAGGCCTCCAGGGTGTTTAGGGTTTAGGGTTTAGGGTTTAGGGTTTAGGGTTTAGGGTTTAGGGTTTAGGGTTTAGGGTTTAGGGCTTAGGGTTTAGGGTTTAGGGTTTAGGGTTTAGGGTTTAGGGTTTACTGCAAGAAGGGTTCCAGTAGGACTCCTCAGCCCCACTTAGAGCACTTAGAACCGGACTGAAAAAGTGTAAAACGAACTAAGCCCCCTAAACCCTGAACTACTTACTACATTCCCTGAGCCCTACACCCTGAACCCTGAACCCTAAACCCTAAACTCTAAACCCTAAACCCTAAGCCCTAAACCTAGTTTGGAAAAGCCCCATGTGAGGATTGTAGGGCCCACCGCTCGCGCGACGGAGGCATCCCACGCGCCGATCTTCCGGCAGCGAGGACGTGGGATGTGGTGCAGGGTTTAGGGTTTAGGGTTTAGGGTTTAGGGTTTAGGGTTTAGGGTTTAGGGTTTAGGGTTTAGGGTTTAGGGTTTAGGGTTTAGGGTTTAGGGTTTAGGGTTTAGGGTTTAGGGTTTAGAGGTTAGGGTTTAGGGTTTAGGGTTTAGGGTTTAGGGTTTAGGGTTTAGGGTTTAGGGTTTAGGGTTTAGGGTTTAGGGTTTAGGGTTTAGGGTTTAGGGTTTAGGGTTTAGGGTTTAGGGTTTAGGGTTTAGGGTTTAGGGTGCAGGGTTCAGGGTTTCGGGTATTCGGGGTTAGTAGGGTTCAGGGCTTAGGGTTTAGGTCTTAGGGTTCCGGGTTTACGGCTTAGGGTTCAGGGTTCCGGGTTTTGAGTTTAGGGTTCAGGGTTTGGGTTTGGGGTCTTTCTCGCTCTCTTGCTCATCCCTTCCTCTTCTCGAAAGCGGGGACGGCCAGCCATTGTTGCCAACAGGGCGTCTCTGCCATCAAGGGCTGGTGAAGCGCTGGGTTTAGGGCGTCTGGTCGAGGGAAGGCTCTGAGCATATACCCTAGTCTAGCCAATGTCAGCAAACCTTGAAGCAAAGGGAGAGATTCCCGGTCTGAGATGCTCTGAGCGAGGTCTTGGTCTCGTTCCTTTTGCCCGCCTCGTTAGGGTCTGGGCGTTTTTGGATTCGCGTCTAGGCTTTCGGGTCACCTTGGGGGAATGACCTCGTCTGCACTGAAGGGGCCTTTAGGGTTTAGGGTCTAGGGTTTTAAGGCTTGGGGTTTAGAGCTTCATTTTCACCAACTCCCATATGGGGTCCCCCCCCCCCCCCCCCAACCCCCCCTGTCTAGCTTGGCTTGAACCCCAAAAGCTCCGAAGCCACGAAGCGCAAGAATAAGGGGGCAGGCAATTCACAAGACCCCCCGCACACGAACACCCAAACCCTAAATACCCCCAAAAACCCTCCACCCCCCCCCCCCCCCCAAAAAAAAAAAAAAAACTAAAAATAAAATAAACGAAAACAACAATGCGAACCCTAAACCCTAACCCCTAAACCCTATATAAACCCTCAACACCAACTGGAACAAGACATCGCTCAGGTGAGACGTGGATTGCGGCCGCTGGGGACCGAGTAGATCGGTCTCTCAGGGCAAAGAATCGTTCTCGTCGGCCAGAGGGATGCGCACACTTCTGAAGTGGTTGGGGTTTAGGGTTTAGGGTTTAGGGTTTAGGGTTTAGGGTTTCGGGTTTCGGGTTTCGGGTTGAGGGTTGAGGGTTGAGGATTGAGGGCTGAGGCTTGAGGTGTAGGGTTTAGGGTTGACGGTTGAGGGTTTAGCGCTTCCTAGAGCTAGAGTTTGCGGTCTAACGGGGTGTTTAAGCTGAGGATCTGAAGCTGGGTGCCAGAGAAACTTAAGCTACCTAAACCCTAAACCCTAAACCCTAAACCCTAAACCCTATAAACCCTATAAACCCTAAACCCTAAACCCTAAACCCATGCTTAATTCCCATTCAAGCACTCGGCAATTCGCACTGGCCCCGCAGCTGTTTGCAACACCCTTAACGGGTTTAGGGCTTAGGGTTTACGGTTTACGGTTTAGGGTTTAGGGTTTAAGGTTTAGGGTTTAGGGCTTGGGGACTTTGAGTCCGAACACGATCTGAGACTGTCAGCATCTTGGGTGTTTAGGGCTAATCTGAGCAACATGCTTGCTGGCTGTCATCTTCCTGGCCGCGAACGACAGAACTGGCAACCGGGCGCCTATCGCCGATCACTTTGTGATGGCGCTAATCTCAACAAGAGTGAATGTGTGCAGGACAGGTGATGTATCATTGGCTTCTTGATTCTTCCGCGAAAGGTCAGCCCAAACGCCAACGCATCTCAACCCCAAACCCCTAAACCCCAAAACCCTAAACTCCTGACCCAAAACCCCTAAAACCCTAAACCCTTAGACCCTAAACCCCTAAACTCCCCAAACCCCGCCTCCCCCCTCTCGAGGTTACATGGGTGGCATTGCAAGTCTTGGGGCCACACTCGGTGAGGTTTGCAGACGAATCGGGTTTAGGGTTTAGGGTTTACGGTTCAGGGTTCAGGGTTCAGGGTTTAGGGTTTAGGCTCAATCGAAAATCTTCGACGTCTCGGGCTTGTATGTTCATGGGGGTTCAGGGTTAGAAGGGCTCAAGGTTTAGAGAGCTTAGGGTTTGGGGAGCTTGAGGCCATCAAGGGCTTGGGCTAGAGGGGAGACTTTTGAGCTTGCTGCGAACACCCAAATTCTCCCTGGGGATGATGAAGCCGCACGCAGCTACAATGCGGATCCGAAGGCATCAACATTAAACCGTAAACCCGAAACCTTAATGGGTTTAGGGTTCAGGGTTTAGGGCTTAGGGCTTAGGGCTAGGGTTTAGGGCTTAGGGCTTAGGGCTTAGGGACTAAGGCTTAAGGCTTAAGGCTAAAGGTTTAGCTTGGGTTGTTCCCCCTTATACTAACAGTCCTTAATCCGGATTAGAATAGGGGGTACTATAATCATCCCGATGAAGGACTGCTAGTGTAAGGGGGAACATCCAAAGGTTCAGGATTAAAACCCTCAACTCTAGACCAAAAGTTCATCCTAAACCCTAAACCCTAAACCCTAAACCTTAAACCCTAAACCCTAAACCCTAAGCCCTAAACCCTAAACCCTAAACCCCAAACCCTAAACTCAATGAGCCTGCTTTACCCAGGGCTTCACCCTTGAGGTGCAGCTGGATGTGGACCTTTCCCAAAATCAGGGCCCCGAAGACCTATGTAGATACATGGGTCACATATGTTCATACGTATGTTTATTGATTTATGTTCACTTGTATTTGTATTTATATCTATATTTGTATGTATATTTATATTTATTATCTATATTTAGTTTTATATTTATATTTACATGTATATAACGACGTATATTTAGTTTGATGTTGTTCGTTTGTCTGTTTATTCCTTTTACGTTGCACTAACTTTATATACATATATGAAGTCAATTTCTATCTACACGTGTTTATGTTTATCTTCTTTATGTATCTATTTTTTTTGTATCCCTCCCCCACCCCCGCCCCACCCCACACCCCAAACCCCTCATCTGACAAACACTACCCACTTCATGCTCGCGATGCAAATGTGAGGTACCAAAAAAAAATATATATATATATATATAAAAAGACACACACAGACGCTTCGATGGTCACACATGTTCTGTCTATATGTAAACATATATATGTATACATATATGTATATACATATACATGAATACACATATTATTCTAGCGTGTATAGAAGAGGGCTTCTCATGGTGCTGAGGGTTGAGGATACGTCGGATTTGGGGATTCAGGGTCTCCGGGGGGGCCCATGTTTCAAGAAATGGCCGATTCCTTTTTCGGAAGGGCATCTACGGTTGCAGAGTCGCTGGCACGGCAAGACCACCCATTCGATGGGCGACATCAATGATTCGGTGTTTTTTTTTTGGGAGGGGGGGGGGGGGGGGGCTTAGGATTTATGGTTTGGGAGTTAGGGTTCAGGATTTAGGGTGTAGGATTTCGGGTTTAGGATTTTGGGTTTGGGAGTAAGGGTTTAGGAGTTCGGGTTTAGGATTCAGGGTTTAGAATTTTCGGGCTTAGGGCCTCAACGGCATCAGCACGCTGTGTCGGATGTAGGGTGGGCGGGTTGGAGCTCCAGGGCTGGAGGGACGCCCAAAGCCGTCGATTTCAACACAACAAACCCCACACTTTTTTTTGCAGGTCCGGGCAAATCCTGGATCCCCCTCTTTTGAGGGGTCTCATGAAGCCTTAGAGGGTGACCAAGCTTGGTGTTGTCAAGCAGAGGGGCAGCAAAACTGCAGGACGGTGGCGGGTCCCAACCGTGGGGCGCACCCATTGTGAAAAGGTCAGGGGGTGCCAGGTGCCGGAGGTCCCCGGGTCTCATGGGGGTCTTTCAGGCGGGAGGTCAAAAAAAAAGTGGAGGGCGAAATCGGGCAGGTCGCTTCCTGGACCAGCCCACGAGGAAGGGGGGGGGAGGCCGGGAATGGGGCCCCCCTTCCAGCGACCATGGGAGGCTTTGCCAGGGGCCTCGGTCGAAGCCTCGAGCGCCCATGCAAATAGACAGTGGCGCTTTGGGCAGTTTAGCGTTGAGGGTTCAGGGTTGAGGGCTTAGGTTGAGGGTTTAGGGTTGAGGGTTGCGTTGAGGGTTTAAGGTTGAGGGTTTAGGGTTGAGGGCGTTCAGGGCGCTTAGGGCGTTTGGGGCGTTTAGGAAGCTTAGGATTGAGGATTTGGGGTTTGGGGTTTGGGGTTTTGGGGTTTGGGGTTTGGGGTTTGGGGTTTGGGGTTTGGAGTTTGGGGTTTGGGGTTTGGGGTTTGGGGTTTGGGGTTTGGGGTTTGGGGTTTGGGGTTTGGGGTTTGGGGTTTGGGGTTTGGGGTTTGGGGTTTGGCGCTTGCCGAAATCCAGCTTCTGCCACACGCAGCCGACACTGGGGGATTGGGCTTTTCTCTTACAAGTGGAAGTAGGGTTCAGGGGGTTTTGAGGTTTAGGGGTTAGGGTTTAGGGTTTAGGGTTTGGTGGTTAGGGTTTCGGGTTGAGGGTTTTGGGCTTAGCCCGGAAGTCGAACCCGGTTACTCGGGCCAGATAAGGGAGAGGCGCCGAATATCCTATCCCCAGCCCCAACCCCATGCCCTAAACAAAGCGTGCAAAACGGGCTCAGGGCTTGAGGCGAGGCATCTTAGGCTGTAGGACCTCTAGATGCCAGGGATTCGACTCTTCAGAAATTCACCCACGGACCACCGGGGTGGAAGGGACCAAGTCTGCATTGCTTTCAGGCATCACTTGGGCCCGTGCTTGTGAAGCACAATCCTCCAGACTCTACGCTAAATGATAGCCGAGGAGGCCTCGGAAACGCCGTCGCTACGCAACACTTGCAGTCTGAAACCTGGAAACATGCCTAAAGAATAGACCCTTCAAACCTACACCATCGAGATCTGCATCTCACGCCTTGGAGTTGAGACGCTGTACTGCCCAAAGCCCATAAACCCTAAACCCTAAACTCTAAACCCTGAACCCTAAACCCTAAACCCTAACCCCTAAACCCTAAACCCTAGACCCTAAACTTATTAAGGCTTCTGAGCTTCGGTCTTGAACCTTCGGCTCCCTTCAACGAGCCCTCCCAAAAAGTAAAAAACACTCTTCCTTATTAAGGGTAGTATGGGGATTATTATCTTTAATTTTGGGGGGGATTCTTAGGCCTTATAAGGGTAGTATGGGGAGTATTATCTTTAATTTTGGGGGGTTCTTAGGCAAAAAAAAGTAGTAGTAAACCCATGGCGCTACTGTTGGTTAGTAGGGAATGGGGGAATGAGGTACCCTATATCCCCCTAGATAGACCCTTTAAGGGATTACATAAGGTACCCCATTCCCTACTAACCGACAGTAAGGAAAACGGAAAACCCTAAACGGGAAACCCTAAACCCTAAACCCTAAACCCTAAACCCCCAAACCCCCTAAATCCTAAACCATCTGCCTCCTCGGAGTGACCGCCACCGGGCGAGACAATCGCAGCGGTGTGTCACCAGCGTCTGTGAGTCGTAGATCGCTGCCCCCCCCGGAAAGATCCGGACTGCCACACTAGACACAAGAGCAACCTAGGAATACATACAAGGGTGCCCGGTTTTTTGGTTTAGAGGGGGCTCGTAAGGGAACCTAGACACTAAAGAAAGGAAATAAGGGCCTAAACCCTAAACCCTGAACCCAAACCCTAAACCCTAAGTCCTGGGGTTTAACTTCAAGGCTCACAGCTTACGTCTTAACAACACCCAAGCACTGAACCCTGTACGCCCTAAACAAAGCTTTACTGGCTGGTTCTTGGTAGGGAATGGGGGGGGGAATTAGGGTACTATCTAGTCCCTTAAAGGGTGTATGTAGGGCCCTATTTCCCCCATTCCCTACTAGGAACCAGGGGGTTTCGTGAAGAAGGGAGCGTTCCGCAGAACCTTCGACTGAGATCGTCGGACTTCAGATGTTCAACACTCGCCACGACTCACTTCAGTGGTTCAGGTTTTCGGGTTCAGGGTTTAGGGGTTAGGGTTTAGGGTTAGGGTTTAGGGTTTAGGGTTTGGGGCTTAGGGTTTAGGGTTTAGGGTTTAGGGTTTAGGGTGTAGGGTTTAGGGTTTAGGGTTTAGGGTTTAAGGTTTAGGGTTTAGGGTTTAGGGTTCCGATATTGCGCCCTTCCCCAAAGAGCAACCATCCCTCACACAACACACACAACCAACACACACACACACACACACACAACACACACACACACACGCACGCACGCACGCACGCACGCACCCACACACACACACACACACACACACACACACACACACGTGACACACACACACACACACAAAACGGCAACAACAGAAAACACATTTTCAATTCTAGATCTACACCTACCAGGCACCTATACTGGCCGAATTGCAACTTTACAGAGAGCTGATTCGAAGTTTCCCGGATGGTGCACCAAGGGGGGCGCGACGAATTGTGGGCACGGCTCTCCTCAAAGCGGAAGGCTGCCTATGCGGGGACTCGGCGACATCTTTCTCTACTCCTCTCCGAAAGAAATGATGATAATGCAATAACCTGTATGTTAACACCTAGGGTTTGGGGTTTAGCGTTTCCTTGGGCATAAACCCTAAACCCTAAACCTAAACCCGACCCTAAACCCGAAACCCCTCACGGAGACGATGGTTCTTTCCTCGACGGTGGGCTGCCCGACCTTTTTTGAGGGCTGTGGGCGTAGGGTACCGTTTATCCCCCCTTATAACCCTTCAAGGGATCATATGGATACCTGATTCCCTCCTTCCCTACTAGGAACCACCACGCCGACCGCACGTTCGCGCGCGCATCCCTGAACATGACAAGGTTTTGGACATGGAGACATGTAAGTGTGAGCGGCTGGCGATCCTTTTTGTTACTGGAAAAGCCACGAGCTGTCCTTCGCAGGCAAACCAAAGTCTTGTGGCGGACATCCAAGCTGTCCAGCACGAGCAATGCGGTAAGTCGACAAAGACGAGAGAACCGTACGAGAACTTTGACCTCAGAAGTGCCTGGGCATGGTTCCTTGGGAAAACAATGCCAGAAACAGACAAGGCAGCAAGTGGATCGTCCTCACAGAGGTCAACAACATCGCTGCAGACTGCGAGGTCCACGGTGTCGTTGGAGTAGGCCTGCATGGCCCGGAGCTGACGTGCACGAAACTCCGGGTCAGTTCAGAACAGCTGCAAGGAGCAAAGGTTCCATGGCTGGACTGCTCAGAAAGTGGTCTTTGACTTGAACACTGCTGGCTCCGAGGGACTGTGCATGTGCATGTCATGAGAAGTACAGGAAGCTGCATGTTCATGCCGTGACTGGCGTTTAAGCACTGGTGCATGTCGTGAGAAGTACAGGAAGAACTGCGCATGCCAACATTTCTGCAAAGGGCTCAAGAGAGCAGTTCTGCGCGCGAACGTGGCGTCGGTGGGAAGAACCAGTAAGTAGGGTTTAAGGGGTTCTACCCCACCTGCTCGCGTCAACTCTTCAGCCGCGCGCCTTGACCCATCCAAAAAGGGGAGACGAAAAGCTGGGGCTTAGGTGATAGGGTTTAGGATCTCCCCCGAACATCCCATTGCAGACCCCAAACCCCAAAAACTAAACCTGAACCCTAAACCTTAAACCCTCACCCTAATCTTAAGCAGCAAAGTCTAAACCCAAAACTGGACCTTCGACAACCCCAGGACAGAATCCGAGTTCCCGCTGGAGGGAATGAAAATCCTGAGAGACGTACTATCTCAGCATTCTTCGAGGCACTCCGTTTAAATCGCGCAGGCCCCAAGACAAGATTGGCAGAAGATTGCTCTGAGCCCTAAACCCTAAACCCTAAACCCTAAACCCTTAACCCTAAACCCTTAACCCTCAACGAATGTCCCAGAATTCAAGGTAGTTGACGCTTTAGGGTGTTGAGCTACGATCCATGAGCTCTAGAACAGCACCCCATGGTCCCATGGTCCCCCAAATGCCCCGCAAAGCCCTGCAAACACTCTGGAAACCTCTAAAAACCCTGTAAGCGCCCCCCAAACCCTGAAGCCTTCCCCTAGAAAACCTCAAACAGCTTAACAGCTTAAGAACGATCAACATCCCCTAAAAGCCCTACCAAAAAAAAACCTAAATCCCTAACACCCCCCGATAAAAACAAAATGGGGGTTTGCGGAAATTCGGGGTACCTTATTGGGGTCCGTACTATCAGGGAATTTTACTACTTGGGCATCTATGTCAGGCGTCCCTTGTTTTCGTAAACCCCCAAATCGTGTCGAACCTCCCCACCCGAAAGTTACCGAGTAGGCTGCCGTCACAGGCTTCTGTATGGCTTCTGTCTAAACCCTAAACCCTAAACCCTAAACCCTAAACCCTAAACCCTAAACCCTAAAGAAAATACGGTTCCCCCCCCCCGCGCGATTGGCGGCCCGAGGCTTGGCGTCGGAGGATTTGTAGGGTTTGAGGGTTGAAGGTTTAGAGGGTTTAGGGTTTAGGGTTTGGGGTTTAGGGTTTAGGGTTTAGGGTTTAGGGTTTGGGGTTTTGGGGTTTAGGGTTTAGGGCTTAGGGTATAGGTCCCCTGAAACCACTGAGGGCCCTGGACTCTCGCCGGAGTGCCCAGAACCTTTTACCGCGTCTCAGCCAGGAGCTGCTCCAGCGCCTCCTGCAGAGTTGAGGGTTGCAAGGTCTAGGGTTTAGGGTTTAGGGTTTAGGGTTTAGGGTTTAGGGTTTAGGGTTTAGGGCTTAGGGCTGTAAAGTTTAGGGTTTAAAGTAGTAAGGTTTTAGGGATTTAAAGTTTAGGGCTTTCAGGTTTGTTTAGGTTGAGGGTTGTAAGGTTTAGGGTTGTGGGGTTTCGGGATTGAGATCAAGGCATAGATTTCCGGGCCGTCCTCTAAACCCTCGGCCCTAAATCCCTAAACCCTAAACCCTAAACTCCAAACCCCTAAACCCTAAACTCCGAACCCTAAATCCTGGGCTCTAGCCCTAAACCTTAAACCCCTAAAGCCTAAACCCTAAATCCGAAATTTGGGAAGCTTGCAACCCTGGGACTCCTGTTGGATAGGGATGAGGGCCCATACAAATCTCAGAAGTCAAGTACAAACCAACCGGGTTTAGGGTTTAGGGCTTGCGGGTTTAGGGCTTAATTAGGGCAGGGTTTAGGGATTTAGGGGTTTAGGGGTTTAGGGGTTTAGGGGTTTAGGGGTTTAGGGATTTAGGGATTTAGGGATTTAGGGTTTAGGGCTAGAGCCCAGAAGCCGGCTCTTAGGGTGTCATGGCGAGTGCTTGGTGCCGAGGACGTCCCCGCGCCTTTTCTCGCCGCAGCTGCAAAATCTCCTCCTTCTGCTGGCGTAGCATGCCAAGCCTTAATCCGGCGCCAAACCCTAAACCCCCGGGGTTTAGGGTTTAGGGTTTGGGGTTTAGGGTTTGGGGTTTGGGGTTTGGGGTTTGGGGTTTGTGGTTTGGGGTTTGGGGTTTGGGGTTTGGGGTTTGGGGTTTGGGGTTTCGGGTTTAGGGTTTGGGGTTTGGGGTTTGTGGTTTGGGGTTTGGGGTTTGTGGTTTGGGGTTTGGGGTTTGGGGTTTGGGGTTTGGGGTTTGGGGTTTGGGGTTTAGGGTTTAGGGTTTAGGGTTTAGGGTTTAGGGTTTAGGGTTTGGGGTTTGGGGTTTGTGGTTTGGGGTTTGGGGTTTGGGGTTTGGGGTTTGGGCTTTGGGGTTTAGGGTTTAGGGGCTATTGTTTAGGGGCTAGGGTTTGGGGTTTGGGGTTTGGGGTTTGGGGTTTGTGGTTTGGGGTTTGGGGTTTGGGGTTTAGGGGTAGAAAGACACCCCGACAGGGACCACCCCATGCATGGGCTTAGGAAATCAGAATTTCAGGCTCTAGGGGTCCAGTGTTCACCCTAAACCCGAAACCCTACACCCTAAACCCGAAACCCTAAACCCTAAACCCTGAACTGGATCACATCCAAGCCGCAGATCTTCCATGGGCATTCCTTGAAGCAGGGGGTTTAGGGTTACGGGCTCACTTGCAAGTTTAATAGGGTTTAGGGTTTAGGGTGTAGGGTTTAGGGTTTAGGGTTTAGGGTCTAGGACCTCAGACCTACTTGGGCGTTTCCGAAATTCGGGGTACCTTTTTGGAGGGAATCCGACTATCTGGGGGTCTACTTTGGCGGCCCCCTATTTTCGGAGATCCGAACTACATGCTCTAGACCTAAACCCTAAACCCTAAACCCTAAACCCTAAACCCCAAACCCAAAGCCCCCAGGCCATGAGAAAGAAAAGCTCCCGTGCTTTGAGAGGGTTGAGGGTTTAGGGATTCGGGTTCAAGGTTTGGGGTTTAGGGGTTTAGGGGTTTAGGGGTTTAGGGGTTTAGGGGTTTAGGGGTTTAGGGGTTTAGGGGTTTAGGGGTTTAGGGTTTAGGGTTTGGGGGTTTAGGGGTTTAGGGTTTAGGGTTTAGGGTTTAGGGTTTAGGGCTTAGGGCTTAGGGTTTATTGTTTAGGGTTTAGGGTTTCGGGTTTAGGGTTTAGAGGGCCTTCTCTCCACCCTCAACAGGGATCCCGCCTTGGCTGTGCGAAGCCCACCCGTTCTCCTCGGGGTGTTTTCGGCGGGCGTGTGGCAAGGGCATTTGGAAAACTCTTAGGGTGTAGGCTGCAGGGTTTAGGGTCCCTTGTTGAGCACCAACCACACGCCTAAAACCCTAAACCCCCAAAATGCCACACCCACGCACACGCGCACGCGCACGTGCACACACACACACACACACACAGAGACAGAGACAGAGACGGAGACGGAGACGGAGACGGAGACGGAGACGGAGACAGGGACAGGGACAGGGACAGGGACAGGGACAGAGACAAGGAGCATGCTAAGCCACGCTAAGCCCTCAACAATAATCCGCTAAAGCCTAAACCCCAAACCCCAAACCCTAAACCCTAAACCCAAACCCTGAACCCTACACTACTACACCCTAAACGCCCAATCAAACCTGGAACCCTCAACCCAAAATCCCTAAACCTCTTCACCCCTAAGCCCAAAATCCCTAAACCCCTAAACCCCTCTGAACCCTAACCCTAAACCCTAAGCCCGAAACCCCTGAACCCTAAACCCTCAACCTACTATTTGCTTAAGAACACCAAAAGAATGGAAACATAATAATCCCTACATTGCCCTTATTAAGAGATTGTACCCTTTTTTTCTGGGTTCTTAAGCAATTAAACCCTAAACCCTAAACCCTAAACCCTAAACTCTGCACCCTTTGAACCCTAAACCCTAAACCCTAAACCCTAAACCCTAAACCCTAAACCCTAAACCCTAAACCCTAAACCCTAAACCCTAAACCCTAAACCCTAAACCCTAAACCCGAACCCGAAACCCTAAACCCTACGCCCTCACCCCCCGAAGCGACAAAAGCCGGCGTGCCTGCCCGTCCATGAGCATGCCGTGGCTCCAGGCCACCTTCCGGCAGCCGAAAGGAGCTTCGAGAGGTTGAGGGTGCACGGTTCGGCTTGGGAGCAACTTGGGGTTTAGGGTTTAGGGTTTAGGGTTTAGGGTTTAGGGTTTAGGGTTTGGGGTTTAGGGTTTGGGGTTTAGGGTTTAGGGTTGAGGGTTCTTGCGATTCGGCAGGTTTGGGGGCCAAGCCCCCGAAAGCTGCAACTCCCGGGCCTTTCGCTGGGAGTCCTCCTGCGGTGCTCTTCCAGCAGGAGGGCCTGAGCTGGAACAAGTCGGGTTTAGGGTTCAGGGTTTAGGGTTTAGGGTTTAGGGTTTAGGGTTTAGGGTTTAGGGTTTAGGGCTTAGGGCTTAGGGTTTAGGGTTTAGGGAACCCTAAACCCTAAACCCTAAGCCCTAAGCCCTAAACCCTAAACCCTAAACCCTGAACCGAAGAGGATCTTCGCGACGGAGCTTGGGATCCCTACTAAGGACTGTTGGTATAAGGAGAACATCCCCAACCCGGAGCCAAGAAAGGCTGCTTGCTGCAGGGTATCTTGCATCACCACCATTGCGGCCCCTGCAGATGGAAGGACGTCGGTTTCAGGGGTTGAGGGTTTGGTGTTTGGGGTGCAAGTCAGACATATATGTGTAGATTATGTGGGTTTCCGACATTAGGGGTACTGTATTTGGGGTCCTTTCTATAATTTGTTAGGGGCCCCTTATGTTCGCAAACCCCCATATGTAGATACCTGTATATACCTTCAAGGGATTCTACAGGTCACCGACTTCCTGCTAACAACCAGCTTTGAGGGCCCCGAGGCTTCCAAACCAAGAAATCTTGTATCCTAGGGTTTAGGGTTTGGGGTTTAGGGTCTAGGGTCTAGGGTTTAGGGTTTAGGGTTTAGGGTTCAGGGCCTAGGGTTTAGGGTTTTGGGTTTAGGGTGGTTACATGGGCCCTTAAAATGGTCCCCTACCTGCTTTTGAAGGGCTCTGAAGTATGGGCACTTAATTTGTATAGGGTAGATAAGGGGAAAATACGGGGTACCCTTTCCTTAAGGGCCCAGACTAGGGAAAACCATAAACCCTAAACCCTAAATACGCTTAGACAAATACGCTTAGGCAGGGTTTTGGGCCACTAGGGGACCATGTAACTACCCTTCCTAAACCCTAAACCCTAAACCCTAAACCCTAAACCCTAAACCCTAAACCCTAAACCCTAAACCCTAAACCCTAAACCCTAAACCCTAAACCTAAACCTAAACCCTAAACCCTAAACCCCGGTGCTTCCGCCTCTGCATCTCCCATCTCTCCCGGAACGCCTCGACGGCACCTGTACCTTAAGCCGGGGTCTTCGTCACTTTCCAAGGGTTTTCCGGGAAGCCCTAAACCCTAAACCCTAAACCCTAAACCCTAAACCCTAAACCCTAAACCCTAAACCCTCACTAGACCCTAGACCCTAAACCGGCTCCGGGGTTCGGAGCCTTGTTTGAACTTCCGGTTCTCGGGCTTCGGAGAAGGGCCCCAAAAGGCTTCTGGGCTTTGGGCTCCTCGGAGCCTTTCTGCTGGTGCGTATGACCCTAAACCCTAAACCCTAAACCCTGAACCCTAAACCTTAGATTGGATCCCATCATTTTCAAGCTGGGGCACATTGCTGACGGCAAACGGAACACACGCCCTCGGCGGCTTGGCAAGAATTCCAGCACGGCTCACCTCAGCAAGGAGGGCTTCAGCGGATTAAGGGTTTAGGGTTTAGGTTTGGGGTTTAGGGTTTAGGGTTTAGGGTAAGGGTTTGCCTAGTTTCTCTTTTTGGTTGCTGAAGATGTTAGGGCTTAGGGTTTCGGGGCTTCCGCAGCCCACAGCAAGGATGGGGCCTAGGGGGCGGGCTCGCACATCTCGCCGCCTAGGGGGTTTATGCCAAACCCCAAACCTCTAACCCGAAACCCTAAACCCTAAACCCGAAACCCGAAACATGCTTAGAGCTCCTTTTTGGCTTTCTCGGAGTTGGAGGATCCCAGGATTGAACCCTGCACCACAGTCCGCAGCCCTTGTACAGTAGGCCCTCAAAGCTAGCCCTAAACCCTGAACCCTGAACCGTACACCCTAAACCCTAAACCCTAAAGCCGAAACCCTAAACCCTACACCCTCAACACGGAACGTTGAACCCAGACCTTTCTTATCAGGGTTTGGGGCTAAAGGTTTAAAGGGTATACGGTATAGGGTTTAGGGTTTAGGGGTTTAGGGTCTAGAGTTTAGAATTTAGGGTTTAGGGTTTAGGGTTCAGGGTTTAGGGTTTAGGTGCAGAGTTTAGGGCTTAAGGTTCAGGGCTCAGGAGCCTTAAAGCACGCTTGTTGTGAGCGTGCCAGTCTCCAGTGCTCCCCACCCCAAGACCGCCCACTTACAACTCTCAAGGCTGGGACATCGCACCCCTAAAAGGCCTGCACTGTGGCAGTATCCGTTTTTGCAGAAGGGTTTAGGCGGTCTAGGGTTTAGGGTTTAGGGTTTAGGGTTTAGGGTTTAGGGTTTAGGGTTTAGGGTTTCGGGTTTCGGGTTTAGGGGCGTTGGGTTTAGGGTTCAGGGTTCAGGGTTTCGGGTTTCGGGTTCCGGGTCTAGGGTTTCGGGTTCCACCTTACCTGGCACTTCTCAGAGCGCTGGGTTCCGATTGTCTACTCAGCACGGGCACCGTGCGCTGGACGCCAGATCCCTGCCCATAAGCCCTCATGAACTCTAAACCCGCAACCCTGAACCCTAAACCCTAAACCATGAACCCTAAACCATAACCCTAAACCCTGAACCCTAAACCCTAAACCATGAACCCTAAACCCTAAACCCTGAAGCCGAAAGCATCCTCCACGTCTGAACCCGCCCCGAAAAACAAAAAGACCGAAGTTCCCTAAAGCCTGAATGCCCTAAACCCTAAACCCCAAACCCTAACCCTAAACCCCCAAACCCCCCTAAAAAACACATACTCCCACTATAGGTATATTGGAGTACATTAGGTGTTCTTGGAGGTTCAGGGTACTTATTCACCCAATTGCCGCTGCTCTTCTAACCCACTTTTGAGCCCCTTAAATGCCCTAAGATGGTTATACTTGGGTTATGATGACTGTTATCAGTACCCTGAACCTCCAAGTAGGGGGTACATTTCTCAGGGGGAGTGGGATTACGTGCGACCCAAGCATCATAGGGTGACTTTGCAAGAGTCCCGAGCGGTAAGCGTGAAAATCGGGCTCCTCAGCTTCAACTCACAATTCAGGGTTTCGGGTTTAGGGCTTCGGGTTTAAGGTTTCGGGCTTAGGGGTTCGGGTTTCGGGTTTAGGGTTTCGGGTTTAGGGTTCAGGGTTTAGGGGTTCGGGTTTAGGTTTTCGGGTTTCGGGTTTAGGGTTTCGGGTTTCGGGTTTCGGGTTTCGGGTTTCGGGTTTAGGGCCGATAGCCCCGGTAGCGGTCCTCAGGGATGCTTGGGGATGTTGGGGGATGTCGAGGGTGTGGAGTTTCGGGTTTGGGGGTGAGGGTTTGGGGTTTGGGGTGGTTAGGGTTTGGGGTGGTTAGGGCTTGGGGCCTCGGGTTTGGGGTTTCAGCTTCGGGGTTTCAGAACCAAACACCCAAAACCCATCTTTCAACCCCCCATGTGCATGAAGTGCCTTCACGGTGGCAAACCGAGTCCGGACATGAGGAAACCCTGAGTCAAAAAAACCCTAAGCCCCCAAAACCAGCCCCCACGGGCCCTAAACCCTAAACCCTCAACCCTAAACCCTAAACCCTAAACCCTAAAACCGTAAAACCCTGAACCCCAAACCCTAAGCCCTGTCGGCTGAGCCGCTTCGGGTCGATACCCTCCTCGGTGCTCAGGCTGGCCCAGTCTTCCTCGAAGCCTGCGCGGAGGTGGAGTTTAGGGTTTGGGGCTCAGGGGTTTAGGGTTTGGGGTTTAGGTGGTTTAGGGTTTAGGGGTTCAGGGGTTTAGGGGTTTAGGGTTTAGGGTTTAGGGTTTAGGGGTTAGGGGGTTAGGGGTTAGGGGTTAGGGGTTAGGGGTTAGGGGTTAGGGGTTAGGGGTTAGGTTAGGGGTTAGGGGTTAGGGGTTAGGGGTTAGGGGTTAGGGGTTAGGGGTTAGGGGTTAGGGGTTAGGGGTTAGGGGTTAGGGGTTTAGGCGCTTGCGGGTTTTAGGCGTCAGGGCTTGAACACCCCGCTGCCCTACTTCATAAGCCCTCAGTGCGAAACCCAACACCTGCGAATCAGAACCACCACGGTAGGAGTTCTAGGGCCTGAAACCTTCGGGGTTAAGCTTCAGGGTTGGGATGTTCCCCTGTATCGGGCGATTGAGGACTGCTAGTGTATGGGGCACATCCCAACTTCAGGGTGTAGGGCACAGGGCTTCGGTTGCCCAAGTTTGGGAGGAATACCTGAAGCCTGAACCCGCCACCTTTTTTCTCGCTTAAAACCCTAACCCCAAAACACTCAAACCCTACACCCTACACCCTTAACCGATAGGGGGCTGGGTTTTTGGCTCCATTCGCGCCTGGCTTGCAGTCCTTAACTGCATTTGAAGTCTCTGCGAGCCAGCAAGAAGTAGGTTCCAAATCTTAGGGTTTAGGGTTCAGGGTTCAGGGTATCGGCTTAAACTCAACTGTTCCTCGAACCTTTTTTTACAAAGGTCGATGGCCATTTTCTAGGTTGTTGGGCCGGTTCGCGATCCAGGAATGTACCACAAAAGGACCGTAGTTAAAGAAACCTACAGTAAACTCCAGAAAGTTGGAGCATGGCTTAAGGATGATTAGTGCTGGGATTCCCTTTAGTACGCCTTTTTTGGGGTATGCGGCATCTTTTTCGGAGTTTACTGTGAAGCCTCAACTCCAAGCCCCAAGTTCAGACAGCCCTCTGCAAACGCGTGCGCCTCTACCTCGGATGGCTGTCATCTCCTTGGCGGCATGGTCCTCCTGACATCGTTGGGCCATGAGGGTTCAAAGGGGGGGGGGGGGGGGGGGGGGTTTGCGTCCTTAAGGCTTGGGGGTCTCAGGTACGGGGGCTTCTGGGGTTTTGGTTCAGGGGGGTTAGGCAGTTCAGGTTTTAAGGATGCAGGGTTGTGGGCTCTTCGTGGCAACTAAACCTTCAACCCCAAATCTTAGACCCCAAGCCCAGCTCGAGTTTTTTTTTGGGGGGGGGGGGGGGTTCTTGTGGGTTTAGGCTCTTGTCTTGTTTGTCAAGGTGCTTAACTAGTCGGGGCTCGTTGGCGCTGTCTGCACAAACATGCAAAACTCGGCATCGTTGAGTGCATGGGGAACTGATCATGAATATGAATGAGTATACGAACCCCAGGGCGGTTCCGATATAAGATTCCTCGTGCTTGCCAGTTTGGCCTGGAGAACTGCCTCGAGGAGGTAGCGATCGCTAGGGAAGCCAATGGCATGAACTGCTTGCCTTCGAGCAAGCATACCACTGCCTGGTTCTGGTAAGGAATGAGGGAATGAGGGCCCTACATGATCCCGAAAAGGGTATATGTAGGGCCTCATTCTCATTCCCGACCAAGAACCAGGGGTGGTGCTTGAAGTCTTGAGTGCTGGCGGTGCGTGGGTGCGCGTGTGTGGGGAGGAGGGGGATGCAGGGGGGGGGGGGGGGGGGTGGACCCTTTGTCTTCGCGTCCAGGGATCCCTGTGACATGTTGTCTTGCGGATCCGATCATCCCAAAATGGCTAGGAAGGTGGGATCACCATGGTCACCAAGACAACACCGGCCTTCGTTGAAACGAGGGCTGGTAAAAGGCCGTCGTGCCCACGCATCCCTAAACCCGAAAGCTGCTAGACTCATCTCCTATTTCAGCCTCGCCCTTCGGCTACCTTTGTGTATTTGTGCATGCCCCTGAATGCAATCAGGCGCGGGTGTCTGCTTTGGCTACAAGTCGTGCTAAGCCTTTGAAGTCCGAAAGCCCAAGCCCATGAACCGCCTAAGCCCTGAACCCTAAACCCTAAACCCGAAACCCTAAAACCTAAACCTTCAGAGCTTCAGGGACGCAGGCAAATCATGGGATTCCTCCTCGATGCAGGTCTCGTGAGGGACGAAATACTCCTCCAGGTGAGGGGCTTGACATGGCGGGGGGAGGGGGGGTGGGTGGCGACCCTGTCTTCCTTAACCCGAAGCCCTAAACCCTAAACCCTAAACCCTAAACCCTAAACCCTAAACCCTAAACCCTAAACCCTAAACCCTAAACCCTAAAAGCATTACATGGGGGGGGGGGGGGCGGAGGGGGCACCCTCTGTTTGCTTCAAACCCTGGGCCGGTCTCCTCACCGGCTCATGACCTCGGCGGCCACCAGAGGTGCCAGGAGTCCTGGCGCCTCAACACCTTTGGGTTTTGAGGGTGGGGGGGGGGGGGGGGGGTTTAGGGTTTAGGGTTTAGGGTTTAGGGCTTAGGGCTCAGGGCTCAGGGCTTAGGGCTTAGGGCTTAGGGCTTAGGGCTTAGGGCTTAGGGCTTAGGGCTTAGGGGCTTAGGGTTTAGGGTTTACTATCAATGTCATGCCCTTCCTCTCGTTGTGATTGTTCACATGGTTCTTGTCCCTATGAACACCTACCACTACCAACAGGAGTCTGTTTTGCAAGAGAGGGGCGAAGGGACTAGTAGGCTAGGACTGGGGAAGGGCTGAGAACTGAAGCAGGAGCCCTACACCCTGAACCCTAAACCCACAAGGGTGTGAAGCTCCTGCTGTGAGCTTCGGGTGGGAGGATCCGAGGCATTGGGTCTCGGGACGCTTTAAGACTTCGAGCTTTTTGGGGTTTAGGGTTTAGGGTTCAGGGTTTTGGGGGCGTCTAGGGCCAAGGTGCAGGAGAACCAGCCGCCGCGTAGTGACTGGATAGTGCACCTGCTACCTGAATGATCCGGAGCGGTTCTTTGGGCATCCTTTTCTCCTCTCTAACCCTAGAACTTGGGCTTTTCCCCTTACACTAGCAGTCCTTGGAGGGGATTCTAATCGGGGGCACTAGAATCCCGATTAAGGACGGCTAGCAGAAAGGGGGAGCATCCTAACCCAAAACCCTGAACAGGGCTCTTGAAAGCTCAACCCTTGACTGCTTTAGGGGTTTAGGGTTCAAGGCAATGACACGAACTTCAGCAGTCAATCACAGACCGAGCTTGAGCGGAAGTGGTGGGACATCTGCGGTGGGGCCCTAAACCCTAAACCCTAAACCCTAAACACTAAACCCTAAACCCTAAACCCTAAATTCTCTGCAGTCTGGTTTTGGACGGCCTTTCTAGCCTTTGAGTATCGGTGACAAGCTCCTAAAACCCTTGTAACTCACTCCCCCAGCCGATCCGAAACGCCTGAACACCTACCTGCAGGCTCGGGAACCTAGCAAGGCAATATGTATATATATATATATATATATCTATATATATATATATATTCTATTCTATTCTATTTATTTATTTATTTATGTATTTATTTATTCATTCATTCATTTATTTATAGTATTATGATTATCGTTATTATTATTGTCATTATTGTTATTGTTGAAATTCTTGTTTATTTGTCTTTCTGATTATTATTCTTATTATTATGATTATTCTTATTCGTACGATTATGATTATTGCCATTATTGTTAAATAAATATATATATATATATGGAGAGAGAGAGAGAGAGCTCTTGGCTCCAAGTTGAGGTTATCTTATCCTACAACCCTGAGGCTCCGATCTCCACACCCAACCCTGCTTACCCTAAGCCCCAACTTCCCTGAGGCCCTAAACCCTAAACCCTAAACCCTAAACCCTAAACCCTAAACCCCAAACCCTAAACCCTAAACGCTAAACCCTAAACCCTAAACCCTAGACCCTAAACCCTAAACCCTAAACCCTAACCCCTGAACCCCCCCTAGCTAAGCTGGAAGCTCCGCATCTAACGATCCTGCCAAGCAGTCAAGGGGCCCCGGGAGAAGCTCATGCAGCCACCTGGTGTTCGGGGGGGGGGTTTCGAGGTTTCCTAAACCCTAAACCCTAAACCCTAAACCCTAAACCCTAAACCCTAGACCCTAGACCCTAGACCCTAAACCCTAAACCCTAAACCCTAACCCTAAACCCTAAACCCTAGAACCCTGTAAGGGCTTAGAGGCGCTTTCTTCGGGCCCCCGATGCTTCGGAATTTGGAGGATGTTTTAGGGGATTGTAGGGATTTAGGGTTTAGGGTTTAGGGTTGAGGGTTTAGGATTTAGGGTTTAGGGTTTAGGGTTTAGGGCTTAGGGATGCAGATCATGAACAAGATGTGCTCGGGCCGTAGGAGAACGACCAGTTCAGCTCCGGCACCGTGCTCTTTCAACAGGACCCCTGAACCCTGAACCCTAAACCCTAAACCCTAAACCCTAAACTCTAACTCTAAACCCGTGCACCCAAAACCCTAAGCCCCGAATCCCCAGCGCTTGAAACCCCAAATGCTCCCGAAATGTCGGGATTCCAAAAACCCTAAACCCGAAGCCCTACACCCTAAACCCTAAACCCTCAACCCACCTGGGCAGTTGGCCCACTGGATCTCCTGGGAGGAGCTTTGGAGCTTGAGAGTTTTAAGGTTCCATGGCTTAGGGTTTCTTAGGGATTTTCAGGGTTTAGGGCTTAGGGATTAGGGTTTACGGTTTGGGGCTAAGGGTTTAGGGATTAGGGCTTAGGGTTTAGGGTTTAAGGTTTAGGGTTTAGGGTTTAGGGTTTAGGGTTTAAGGTTTAGGGTTTACGGGTTAGGGTCGAGGGATGAAAGGCTTGGGGGTTTCGGGATGAAGGTTTAGGGTTTGGGGATGGAAGGTTGAGGTAAGGGTTGAGTGAGAAAGGATTTCAGGCTTTGGGGGCTTAGGGTTTACGGTTTAGGGTTTTAGGGTTTAGGTTCTAGGTTATAGGGTTTAGTGGAGTTTAGGCGCTTTGGGATGGGTGCTTTTCTATCACAGGGGCGCCGCCTCAAGCACTTGTATGACCCAAAGCCGTAGGGATCACTTGGGGGGGAGGGGAGGGTTTAGGGTTCAGGGTTTAGGGTTCAGGGTTTAGGGCTTAGGGCTATAAACCCTAAACCCTAAACTCCCCTCGGGCCCCTTGGCACACAAAATCGAAGCTCGCGGATGGGGTTGTAGGGCTGAGGGTTTAGGATCTAAGCGTTTAGGGCTTAGGGTTTAGTATCTACCCACATTCAGGATCTTCGGTCATGTCAACATCACCAGGCGATAGGGTTAGGTTGTTAGGGTTTTCGGGTTTGAGCGTTTTGGGGTTACTACAGTATCCTCCCAAAAACCTTACTCTAAGTATCTAGGCCCCACAGTAACCCTAAACCATAAACTAGACCCCAAACCCAAAACCCTAAACCCTAACCCTAAACCCTAAACCCTAAACCCTGAACCCTAAACCCTAACCCTAAACCCTAAACCCTAAACCCTAAACCCTAAACCCTAAACCCTAAACCATAAACCGAAACCCCTACTCTAAGTATTTAGGCCCCACAGTAAACCCAGCCCAAGCTCCGTGTCATCCACGGTCATCCGCACCACAGCGCCCTCCACAAAGCCCCGCGCTCGGGCAAGCTGGGCCTGCTCGGCTTGAGGGTTGCGGGAACCCTAAACCCTGAACCCTAAACCCTAAACCCTAGACCCTAGACCCTAGACCCAAACCCTAAACCCTAAAAACCCTAAACCCAAAAAGACCTCAACAAAAGCCCTAAACCCTAAACCCTAAACCCTAAACCCTAAACCCTAAACCCTAAACCCTAAACCCACCTACCCACAGTATGGGCCAAGGAGAGAGGCTTGACTTAGACTGCAGCGCACGGTCTAGGGGATGTCGAGGTTGGACAGATCTGGGGGTCTCTGGGATGCTAGAGCGTGGGGTTTGGGCTGTAAGGGGACAGGGCTTTGGGTTTAGGGTTTAGGGTTTGGGGTTTGGGGTTTAGGGTTTAGGGTTTAGGGTTTAGGGCTTAGGGCTTAGGGCTTAGGGCTTAGGGCTTAGTGCTAGGTTTGCGGGCCTGAGGATGCCAGGGTTTGGGTTGAGCCCAAACCCTAAACCCTAAACCCTAAACCCTAAACCCTAAACCCTAAACCCTAAACCCTAAACCCTAAACCCTAAACCCTAAACCCTAACTTTCCTTGCGCACCGAACCCTGTGATTCCCTGTACCTTTGAACCTCGGGGTGTCTTAGGCCGGAATAAGGCCGGAAGAGTTCGGGATCCAAGGTTGTTTGCCGGATCTCAACCCCTCCACCGCTACGTCCCCTCTCTCCAAAAACCCTAAACCCTAAAGCCTAAACCCTAAACCACAAACCCTAAACCCCAAACCCTGAACCCCTGAACTCCCCCAGGCCGTTCCACGTCCCAGTCCTGATCTGCGCAGATGCTGCAAAGGTCGATTCTGCAAGTCTCGCAACGGCCGACTCTCTCCTACGCCAGTCGCACAAGTTTGGCGGTTCAGGGCACACAACCATATTGTGACAAGTGTACCCTTTTTAGGGGGCGGGGGGTGACTTCAAGAAGGGAACCTTGAACCAAAAAAACAAAAAAGGAAAAAGGGTACCACTGGGCTACGTGCCAGGTCTAGGATACACAGAGGACCTTCGCTCCGGGGTCCTGCGTCAGCTCTTGCTTGCAGGCTGCACAGCAGGCACCCACCAAGGCACACACCTGCGGTTTGGGGGAGCTCCGCGGCTCGGGGTTTCGGGTTTAGGGTTTAGGGTTTGGGGTTTAGGGTTTAGGGTTTAGGGTTTCGGGTTTAGGGTTTAGGCATTGGGGTTTGGGGTTTAGGGTTTAGGCATTGGGGTTTGGGGTTTAGGGTTTAGGGTTTAGGGTTTAGGGTTTAGGTTCCGAACCTGGAAAAACCAAAAGGGGCCTGAATAACTAGAGTAGGGTTTTGGGGGTTATGATCGGAAAATTCCGACCCCGATAGTAGGCTTCGCCGAAACATGTGGGACTCTTTGGCCCTGGACCAGAACATCTTGAAATCACAGCAGTCAGATCCATGGAGGTCGCTTTCCAACTGGAGCCCTTTAAGCGGGGCCTTCCTTAGTGCATGCAATTTCATGATATGAGAATATCTTTGTGTGTGCACCATGTGACAACGGCTAATATGAATTTGATCGTATAGGTTGTCCACATACTCAGAAGAATCGAAATAGGTCCCAACTCGACGTAGAATACTTCCGACCAGGTCATGCAGGGTCCAGGGTGAGGCTAGCTCGAGCTGTTTTGCGTGTAGTGTTTGGGCCGTCTTGGGGTGGCTACTACGTCCAGCTCACCAATGCTACGCCTAAACTCCAAACCTTAACACCTTAAAGCCCTAAACCCTAAACCCTCAACTGGCCTCCTCCAAAGCGTGGCCATCTGGACAGCGCAGTGCCTCCACAACTGTTGGGACTGGTGGCACCCTTGGTTTAGGGTTTATGGAGTCGTTTTGGGGTTTGGGGTCTTACGGCTTGGGGTTTGGAGTCTCTAGTTTCTTGGTTTGCCTGAGCCCCGCCTCTTTAATACTTGGGTTTGGGGCCTGGACTGCTGCTCGGGAGCTCGCAAAGAGCATGGACCCTAAATCCTCAAACCACAAAGCCCCAAACCTTAGGCTTGAGACTTTCAACCCTCAAACCACAGAACCTTGTATGTTCCTGCTATACCTCCTCCAAGGAACCTTCATTCCCAGCAACCCAGAAACCTGGACCCTGAACTACATGAGTCCTATACAAGACCCGGAACCCGCAACCCTAAACCCTAAACCCTAAACCCCAAACCCGCAACCCTGTGAGCCCTGTGAGCAGTCCCATGGTTTCGTGGGCACAGTGTGCAGGAGGAGCCTCCAGCATGGAAAAGGGCCACCAGAAGCAGCCGCTGCTTGTGGCAACCCTGCAAGGGTTTCGGGTTTAGGGTTTAGGGTTTAGGGCTTAGAGCTTAGGGCTTAGGGTTTAGTTTAGGGTTTCGGGTTTAGGGTTTAGGGTTCAAACCCCCCTAAACCCTAAACCCGAAACCCTAAACCCTCAACCCTAAGCTCTAAACCCTAAACTCTAAACCCTAAACTAAACCCTAAACCCTAAATCCCTCAACCCCTAACTTTGAGGTCGGGCAAAGTGCCCTGCCTGCAGCGCTGGCGGAAAACTGCTTCCACCCGCCCCTGCTGCCCAAGGGCCTTGGCTCTCGGAGGGTGGCATATGCTAGGGTGTTAGGGCTTAGGGCTTAGGATTTCGGGGTTGGGGTTTAGGGTTTAGGGTCTATCTAGGGTTTAGGGTTTAGGGTTTAGGGTTTAGGGTTTAGGGTTTAGGGTTTAGGGTTTAGGGTTTAGGGTTTAGGGTTTAGGGTTTAGGGTTTAGGGTTTAGGGTTTAGGGATAGCTCGCTGGTGCTAAAAGCACCCGGGCCGCTCGCTTGCGTTAGCATGTAGTCCCACCCCAACCACCCAAACTATTCTCATTTAGGGTTTAGGGTTCACCCCCCAAACCCCCCTCAAGGGGGGCTTTCTTGCTTTTTGCAGAGAAAGAGCAGGGCGGGGTCTCCCGAGCTTCATGGAGCCTGTCAGTGGCTCGTAGGCTTCTTGGAGCTTTCACGGAGTAAAATGGAAGGTGCCCAAAACCGTCAATTGCAATACCAAAAACCCACATTTTCGGGCTTGAAAGGGCAGCAAAAACGGTCGGGGGTAGCAGGGGCCTCGGCCGGCCCCTGCTTTTTAAAATGGAGGGTGCCCAAACCGTCGATTTGCAATACTAAAAAACCCACATTTTCTTACGGGTCTGGGCAAATCCTGGATCTCGGGGCAGGCAAGAGTCGGAGCCAAGACAGGGAGGCCCGGTGTTCAGCTCAGAGGCCCCTTCTGAAACCGAACCAGGGGGGTCCCAGGGGGGTCCCAGGGGGGTCAGGGGTTTTGGGGGGTCCCAGGCGGGTCCCAGGGGTCCCAGGGGGTTTCAGGGTCCCAAGTTCCCAAAAAGGTTTCAGGGGGTTGATTATATTAGGGCTGACGCCCTAGGTCTGAGGCGTAGCCAGTCACTGCCGTCTCGTCTACCGGGAGGCTTTACCCTCCCTCACCGTTCTGTGGAGACGCTCGGTCGGGGACCTCGGTCGAAGCCTTGAGCGCCCATGCATATGGACAGCGGCGCTCTCGGCAGCTTAGGGCTTAGGGCTTAGGGCTTAGGGTTTAGGGTTTAGGGTTTAGGGTTTAGGGTTTAGGGTTTAGGGTTTCGGGTTTAGGGTTTAGGGTTTTGCGCTTAGGGTTTAGGGTTTAGGGTTTAGGGTTTAGGGTTTAGGGTTTAGGGTTTAGGGTTTAGGGTTTAGGGTTTAGGGTTTAGGGTTTAGGGTTTAGGGTTTAGGGCTACTCTCTGCAGCTCGAGGGGCGGTGGCCATGGGCGTGCTCCACCCCTGCGCAGACCTGGCTGTGTCCTGCCGCACAGGTGGCCCGTAAGCTTTGCAGCGAACCCCAAGCCCTAAACCCTAAACCCTAAATCCCTAAACCCTAAACCCTAAACCCCTAAACCCTAAACCCTAAACCCCTAAACCCCTAAAGCCCTAAACCCCTATACCCCGGGCCCTAAACCCTGAACCCCAAGCCCGAAACCCTAAACCTGAAGTTGCCTGTAATGGGGGGGCGATCCTGAGAAGGTTGAGGCTTAAGGCCCAAGGGACTCATCGAGGGGAAGCCTATAGGGCGAAGAGAATATCTGAAGGGGTCGTAGGGTTTAGGGTTTGGGTGCACGTAGCAAAAGGTGTCGACGCTGCGAAGCTTCAGGGTCCGAGGTTGTTGTTGCGGGTGGCTTTGGGGCTTCCAGGGTTTGGGATTCGGGACCCTAAGCCCTAAACCCTAAACCCTAAACCCTAAACCCGTCGGGTTTAGCGCTTAGGGCTTGTCCTCCTCGATCGTGATCAGTTCTCGGGGCGAGAAAACTGCCTCGCTCGTGGGGCCGGTGGAGTCGCCCTAAACCGGGTTTAGGGTTTAGGGTTTAGGGTTTAGGGTTTAGGGTTTAGGGTTTCGGGTTTCGGGTTTCGGGTTTAGGGTTTAGGGTTTAGGGTTTAGGGTTTAGGGTTTAGGGTTTAGGGTCAGGCTCTAGCCCTAAACCCTGCCTGGGGCTCTATTCGCTGTTTCTGGGGCTCCGCTTGGAAGGTCTTCGCCTAAGGCCTAAAAACAAAAAACGCCCAAAAGCTCAGAATTTCGGATGCCAGGGTTGGTTGCTTAGGGTCTTTGAGGCTCAGGATTTTGTTAAGATGGGGGAGGGGGGGGGAGGGGGGGAGTTTGGGAACATTGTTTTCTTACAGGGACTTGGGGCCTTGGGGACTTGAAATGGGCTTCGCCATGGGTGGACCCGCAAAGACTCCAGTATGTCCCGTAATCGAGTGAGATTCCGTCAATCAGATGAGGATCCCTGTTGCCATTCTTGAGGACTTGTCAAGTCCCAAATTTATGTTAAGGGCTGTGGGGGTCTCTGGGTTTAGGGTTTAGGGCTTAGGGTTTAGGGTTTAGGGTTTAGGCTTTAGGCTTTAGGCTTTGTGGTTCAGGGTTTAGGGTTTAGGGTTTAGGGTTTAGGGTTTAGGGTTTAGGGTTTAGGGTTTAGGGTTTAGGGTTTAGGGTTTAGGGTTTAGGGTTTAGGGTTTCGGGCGACGCAGCCTCGTGTTCAGGCCAGCCCCAGTCGGCTATTGGCGACATGGCGGCAGACCAAGCCAGGCAGATGCCCTCCGCCTCCTGCTCTTCCGGGGGCTCAGGGTTCAGAGCGAAACCCTACATCCTAAACCCTAAACCCTAAACCCTCAACCCTAAACCCTAAACCCTAAACCCTAAACCCTAAACCCCAGCGTTCAGGGTCTAGGGTTGAGGGTTTAGGGTTGAGGGTTTAGGGTCGGAAGAAGATGCAGCCCCCTCCCTAGAGCCTCAAACCCCCAAAGCCCAAAACTCCAAAATCCCTAAAGCCCCGAAGCCCTGACACCCTGAAAGCCTCCCTGAACCCTAAACCCCAAAACACTAACACCAACCCTTAAAAAAAAAACAAAAGCCCAAAACTCAACCAAACCCCCCACCCTAAGCCCGAAAACCCCCAAAGCCCAAAACTCCTCTCGACCCTAGACCCTAAAACAAACCTCCCCAAAGCCCAAAACTCCCCCAAACCCTAAACCCCTAAACCCTGAAATCCTAAGACCCTAAGACCTTAAGACCTTAAGACCCTAAAACCCTAAAACCCTAAAAAGCCCCCCCAAAGCCCCCCAGAGCCCCCCAAAGCCCCAAAAACTCCCCCAACCCCTAAACCCCAAAAACCCTAAAACCCTAAACCCTAAAACCCTAAAAAGCCCCCCAAAGCCCCCCCCAAACCCTAAAACCCTAAAACCCTAAAAACCCTAAAACCCTAAAACCCTAAAACCCTAAAAAGCCCCCCAAAGCCCCCCAAAACCCCCCCAAAGCCGCAAAAACTCCTCTTCACTCATCTCCAGGATCTTGACCAACTGGCCCTCGCAAAATGGTCCCTGCCACCCACGCGGGCTTTCGGCCCTAAACCCTCAAACCCTACAGTAGGGTTTGGGGTTTAGGGTTCGGGGTTCAGAGTTTA